>JANFOE010001643.1:600000-977006 GCA_025667525.1 Glebionis coronaria
TTGGGGGAAAGCAACGGCTTAAGTATAGGGGTGTGTTAAACACGTAAGTATTCATGCATTTAGTGAGAATTTCCCTTCATTTTTCGCATAATAAATAGCAAAAATGAGTTTTTAGTGCATATATCGTTTATATTTGCTATTTATTATTGTAGGTACGAATATTAAAGAAAGGGAGCAAAACCGAAGAAAAAGAGGTAAAACGAGCACGAAGGAATGGAAAGAGCACGGGAAATCGAGTTTAACGGTGCATTCATATTTTATTGGGCCGGCCCGACACCATTTAAATGGGTCAGACCGACCCATTTATATAACCAAAATTTGTTGGCCCATGACTCATTAATTGGAAGGCCCAAAAAGACGCAGCAGCCCAGCATCAATAACAATTATATGAGACGCAACATTTTTGGTGGGGATCCCATTATTTTTTAATTTCATTATTTTGTACCTGCAATTTTTTAGAAGGTAGTTCTCTTTTTTTAGACACAATAGAGAGACAACATTTCATTATTAAGATGGATCTTATCTTCACTTCTTAACTTTGTCCCCTGCGTTTTTTCTTCTTCTTTTCTAATATATAGATAGATAATCCAGGATACTCAATTTATTGTAATTTCTTTCCTGTTTTTCATCGTTCTTTATTTTCGTAAGATTGATAGCATCTATTTACATTCCATATTTATAACATATGCTCACTTTATTTGTTCATTCCCTGTACACATATTTTTTCTTCAGTAGGTAAAATAGGGAACTTTGTGTAGATTTTGATTTTTTTTAAACACAAACGTAGCATCCTCATTTTAGTATATTCCTTCCCTTCGTTTAGATTTAGATAGCAAATAAATACGCAATTTTTTAGGATATATCATCTCCTTTTTCAATGTTTTCTATGCGTTTTTTTTAGATGAGGTAATTTAGACATCTTATGTTATGCTTTTCTTTATTTTCAATCTTCTTTATTAGTTATTATTTTTTTTCAATCTTCAATCTTCTTTTTTTTTTAGTTTTTATCTCTAGTAGTAGTATAAAGCAAAGATTAGAAAATGAATAGAAGTGATAGTGAGCTTTGTTTGTTTGAACCTGTGTAGATTCATAAAAAAGAGTTTAATAAAATTTGATAAAGGAGCTAGGTAAGGATGGACCATTGTATCTATATGTTAATTAAGAATGATGTTACTATTAGGCTAAGTTGTTTTATAGGTAATTATTTACAACTAAGTTTAATCAAAGCTAAATTAGGTAATAGTTTAATTTAAAAGTTATTATTCTTTTGTTTCAAAACAGTTTAGAATTTATGAATAAAAGTAATTTAGTTTATAAAAATAGTTTTTATTAATTATTTTAAAATGTCGTTCATCTTAATTGTCGTTAACGATTTATGTTTTATGTTAGCTCGGCGTCTCCGGTTATTCGCTCGGGTTCGTTTCTCTATCTATTTCCTTGTCGTTATTTAGTTAGCTTCTATATTGTTGCCTTATTATTGTTTAACATTAATATCGAGATTATAATAGTTTTGATTATGCTCGTTTACTTTACCATCGTTATTGTCCTTAGTATTATATTAGGTACCTTTACCCTAATATTTGTAGTATAATTATCGCTCTTATATCGTTTTATATTCTTTGTCTTTTCAAATTAGTAGATTTAAATATAAAAATCAAGAAACCCTTTTTATTCGAGCATCAAACTTTAGACATAAACGCGGATTTCCATTGACACTTCGCCAGGAACTACGATAACCTTCGGGTGTATGAAAACGACTCAATCACGCAGATACCTCTGGCATTGTGCCCGAGGGGGAGAATTCTGCCACCTCCGCTTCTAATGATGAACAAGAGGCTGAGTCTAAGGGGGAGCATCCAACTAAGCAGCCAAAACCTACCACACAATCTAACTTTATCATCATTCCCACACCAACAACGTTGTGATCCTTCAAGCCTACCACGGAAGCTACAAAGGACAAAGGCAAGTCCATAGCCATTGATGATGATGACACAATGATGGGCTAACTACAAGTGGAAGGAGGATCCACTGCCAAGATCCTAGAGCTAAACAAGTTCAGAAGCGCTGATGAGCCACCAATGACCCATGAGCAAGCAAAGGCTCAAATGATGTAACATAAGAGGCTTGCTGACATCAAGGCTGTTGAGCTTAAAAGTAATGAAGCTCTAAACAAACTCCTCTCACCATCGGTTAAAGAAGCTCAGATGCAAAAGCTCAAAGAACTAGAAACCAAGAGAAACAATCTTCAAAAGGAATATGAGAAGATTGTAAACCAGAGAGCTAAACTAGGGCAAATAACCAAGTACAGTTGTTTCACTGATAAAGACAAAAGGGTGGTTATGAACCTATACAGAGACAACAAGATGGCCAACTACAAGTTCAGCAGTGACTTCAAACTCAAAAATTTGGGACTCTTTGAGTGGTTAGAGCTTCTATCTCTTGCCCAAAAGAAGACTGGGCCTGGTGCAGCCCAGATGAAGAAAAACATTCAAGAAAATCTTAATTGGGTAAGAGAAACTACCAAAAAGATAAAGCTTCCTCTGCCCCCTCAGCTATCACAACAACAAACCCAAGGCCAAAGAAAGAGAAAGAACCCTACAGGGCCAATCATAGAGAAATGGGTCACTAAAGATGTGATAGTCAATGGGATGCACAGAAATCTAGTGATCCCAAAAGAAACCTCGAAGCCTTTAAATGGTCAAGCATATACAGAACCAGAGAAGGGAATGGCCTTAATGTATAGAAACTATGATTATGGCTTCCAGAGGGAAAATGAGCTACATCTTGCATCAACAGTCCAGCTGATTAGACTCAAGCAACGTCCATTGAGGAACTGCAAGTATGCCAGTGACTTCGAGTATGAGATTGAGTTGTTCATCAACTCAAGAGCTGACAAAGTTGGAGCACATAGGATCTGGGGACTAGAACCTTGATCACTGAAAAACCTTGTAATTTTTGTTTTCTTTTTCTTTCACCTCTGGTTGTTCATGTAACAGGCTAGGTTCTATTAATAAATCTTCGAGGTATATTGGTTAAATTATGTGTAAGAAGAAGCTGTGTACTCACTTACAATAATTTTAGACTTAGTATAATTTATAAAAAAATAGGGGGAGATTGTTGGGCCAAAGAAAGTTTTAACTATGGCCCAGTCTAGATTTGTTTAAATTAGATTAAGTGTTATGAGTCGCTGTGAAGACCAGCTAGAGAGACTAGACCAGCTGAAGGCAAAGCCTCATCTGGCACACCAAGAACATTCAAGTCAAACACAGCGTTAGAGAAATCGAGGACTATCTGAAGTCATACTTACCAGCAGTTATGGACAAGCTGGGATGTAGAAGGAATGTATTGTTGTTTAAGGATCTCTGAGATGACAATACTCAGAGAACACTTGCAACCTTTTGAAGACTAAGCAAGTAGAGACCTGCTTTGCCTTTTATAGTTTAGGCGGGAAAATCTCTAAAGTGTTTTGAGCAGGACAAAACAAGAGATTAAAGATAAAGCATAGTACAACCTAGTGGGATAAAGTGAACAGTTGGCAGAACTGTTCACCTAAAGTTGTTTAAAGGTATGTCTCTTTATAGACATACATTTAATATGTTGTACTGCTTCCACTTAGAAGTTGACACGTATCAACTACTCCCACTAAGGAAGCAACATCGTACCACTATAAATATGAGGGAGAAAGAAGACAAACACAACCCTTGTGCTTGGATAATTTATCTAAGTTCTTTCTCCCTTTAGAACCTTTGAGTCCCTTATCTTTCTACCAACGACTCTATGGTTCTCTCGTAAACTTAAGTCTCGAATCAAGTTTACTTGTTCCAGAGTTCATTTCTATATTGTTACTTAAGGGGTATATTCATAGCACTTTGTAATACTTTGTTTATAAAGATTAATATAGCATTACGCGTTTGAAAAGTAATTCATATTGTGTTATCTTGTATACGAGACATTGTATCAACAATTCTCATATTTTAGGACTTTCAATTTGGGATGCCATCAAACTCAGATTTGTAGGAAACGACAAATCTAAGAAGATGAAGAAGACTGTGTTGAAACAAGAGTTTGATAGCTTCTCAATATCCAGTGTAGAGGGAATTCCTAAAGGCTATGGAAGGTTAAGTAAGTTGCTTGTTCAATTAGCAGTCAATGGACTTGAGATCTCTAATGATGAAGCAAATCATAAGTTCTTAAGAGGAGTTCCACTAGAGTGGAAAGCAATGGTTATGCACTTCATCACAAGAGATGATCTAGATGTTACATCGTTTGATCATCTATACAACAATCTCAGATTCTTTGAGATTGATGTAAGAGGAACTGGGCAAGCAGTGGCACCTTCACCAAAGCCTAACCTAGCTTTTGTGTCAGAAGATAAAAGGGTAACTTACTACCCAGGTACCACTAGTAGTTCAACTGGAGGTACATACTACCAAGGTACCGCTAGTAATCAAACTAACAGTACATACTATCAAGGTGCTGCTAGCAATCCATCTATGGCACAGAATACACAAGGAAGACCTCCATCATCACTCAATGATGAAGCTGCTTTCTCATTCTTTGATGGCTAAGATAATAGACCAAGGTTAACCCTTGATGATCTATTCCAGATGGATGATGCTGACATAGAAGAGATGGATATGAAGTGGCAAGCTGCTATGATATCTTTCATATTATTAGGTTCTACAAGAAGAATGGAAGAGTTATGACTTTTGATCCTAGAGAGCGACTAGGATATGACAAGTAAAATTGCTACAACTTTAGTAAGATTGGACATTTTGCTAGGGAATGAAGAACGGAAAAAGCTGAAGGAAGCAACCAGATGTTCAAGGACAACATCATTACCAACATAAGGAAAACTGAAGTTCTTCCAAAAGGTAATAACAGAAGCCCATGGAGTCCAAAAGGTTCCAAGGCAATGATCTTAGTTGATAGGACAGTGAATTGGGCTGCAGCACATGAAGAGGAAGAGCGTGGACTAATGGCGCTCTCTCAAGGAGAAAGTGGGGTACATTCCTGATGAGACTGCAATTATACATGGTCTCATCGTTCTTTTTGGACTTTAAATGTTAATAAATGTCATAAAATACCGTGAAATATACTTGTGTTTGTTGTTTGTGTATTTTAGGTACGGATATCGTGAAAAATACAAAAGATCACAAGAAACAAGCAAAAACGAACACGAGAAACGAAGACGCACAATGAACCGAGCTTAAGTTATGAATTGCAAAGAAAAGTCCTTGAACAATTGAAGATGTATAAGAATGGTCCTTCAACTTTGAAGAAATGACACTTTATACCCTTGTAAATCTCACAATTACAAGTTTGGTCCCTAAAGTATGTCAAATGTACAAGAAAGACCCTTAAACACAAAAGGACTAAAAGTGTAAATTTGGGACAATTATAAAAGCCCTAATTATCCTTTTTAAAAGCTTTTGTGTTCAAAGTTTAGAAAATAAAACTTATTTAACAAAGGAAATCGGGTTTGTGGCTGAAAAGATTTATTATACAAGTTTTGCCAAAGTCTGAGGGCTATTTGTATACAACCAAGCATTCAAACTCAAAGTTGAGCCAAACATAAACACAAACCACACTTTTCGAATCAAACGTGGCACTATTCACCCTTCTTCACCACCAGATTTTAGTTTTACTATTCAAAAGGTTTATATCAAATTAACTCAACCAAAATACAATTAACCATCACACGCTTCATTCCACACACTCAACTCATTCAACCTATTACCCATGGACCCCACCCAAGCCACCCTACACAAATAACAACTCGACTTAGCCCCCAAGTAATCCACATGGACAAATCAACGTACCACACCTCATACTTGCTCCCTACGTTCAAGATATACGATCAATATTATTTGGGACAGCTCACAACATTAAAATCCATCTAGAAGACTCAAGGGAATTTTTAAGAATCTATAGCTAAGGGTTTATGTATTTTCAGCTTTCTAGAATAGTCTTAGACCTCTATATAAGGAGACCTCAGCATGTGAGAGTCCCTTGTTCCTTCTTTTAGCTCATAATTTGTAAGTCCTTTTCAATTCAAAGAAAGGTTGGTATTTTGTCTTAGAGCAATTGTAATTCCTTATCTATTGAATGAAACTTGGTAAAGTTTGCTAAGAGTTGTGTTCCAATATTAATATAATCCTGTTTTGGTAGTTTGGTTTGAATTCGTTTAAGTTTCATCAAGTTTTCAAGTCTTAAAAAGTTTTTAAGGTTTCCATTGTTTTAGTTTAGATCCTTTGGTTCCTGGTGTTTGAGGTTGTTCTTGGCATCAATAATCTTCAATCGTGTTGGTGTGAACTAGATCTCATCATTAGAGACCAAGAGGAAAGGTTTCAAAGGTTCTAAGGTTTCATTGTTTTAGTTATATCCCATTGTTTTGTTATCTAGCTTATCATACTTGTTACTAACCCCAACCTGTTGGAAATACGTTTTACGTATTAGGAAGGTTCGGTCACTCCAACAATAGATTAAGTTATAGCTCGTAGTTTAGTTATCATTATATTAAACAAACAAGGCCATGCCAAGCCCATGAGTTGTATAGGCCGGCGGACCATTATGTAAGCCCAAGCCAATCACAAGGCTTAGGTATATAAACCCTCTTCTTAGTTGGAGAGGGTGGTGGTTTTCATTCATTTTTTCACATATTTTCTTACTTTCTCTCACTAGATGTTTGTGTGGAATCTACCATCTTTCTATCTCTTTCTCTCTCTAAACATAAGCAAGATTTACAATATCCTACAAATGGTATCAAGAGCCATGGGATGATTGTTTGGTTTATGCGTTTGTGTTCTTGATTCATACACCTAATTGATCCAAATACATTCGAACCAAATTTTTTTTTTGTGTTTTTATGGTCTTTGCTTGATACAAATCTTCTACATAGTTGTGGTAGAGATTTGGTATATTTACTTTGGCTAAAAACACAAAATTTTTGGGTGTTTTGATCATTTTTGGCTTAAAATCTCGAATTGGTTGAGTTTTGTCCGAGAAAAGTGGGTACTATTCCGACAGAATTCATCGGAAAAGGGTTGAGATATTACGACAGCTTCCATCGGAAAACGGTTTACACATTTCGATCGTTATTCCGAGGGGTATCCCGATAGTGGTATTCCGACAGGTCATTCCGACGGGTATTCCGATAGTGGTATTCTAACAGGTTATTCTGACAGGTTTTTCCGATTGGTTATTCCGATAGATTTTTCTGACAGGGGTATTCTGATAGATTATTCCGAAAGGGGTATTCCGATAGATTATTCCGACAGTTGATTCCGACAGGGGTATTCCGATAGGTTATTCCGACAGAGTTTTCCGACAGTTTATTCCGACACGGGGTATTCCAATAGATTATTCCGACAGGGTTTTCCGATCAAATATTCTGATCAATATTCTGACGATTCCAAAATTATTCCTTAAAAAATTTCGAACATTCGTGAGTTTTTGTTCGTCTTGGAATTTTTTGGTCATCAAGAACATATTTTAGGGGATTTCAACATTGTTTCTCGACTTCAACACACAAAAACAAACGCATTTACTTTCTCTCATTGTTCGATCAACGTTTGTAAATCTTTACTTATTGAAATGGACTACACATCTCTTACGGATAAGTCCATCCTCTCGGGTACGGATAATCGTCCACCAATGTTGGTGAAGACCATGTACGAGGATTGGGCTTCCCGAATGGAACTTTATATGTTGAACAAAGAGAATGGACATCTCATTTGGGCATTGGTGCTCAATGGACCATTAGTATATGGTACAGTGACGGAAGGTGTTGTTACTCGTCCTCGCACAACGGGTGAGTTAACTGGAGATGCCAAGATTCAAGACAAGTGTGATAAACAAGCAACAAACATCATTCTCCAAGCCCTTCCTCCAGATGTGTACAAACTTGTGAGTAAACATAAAGTTGCCAAAGAGTTACGGGATAGAATTCGTGTTCTAATGCAAGGAACCTGGTTAACTAAACAAGAACGAGAGTGTAAGCTATATGATATGTTTGATAAGTTTACCTATGTCCCCGGGGAGACTCTCAACTACTTGAGATCACTCTTTTGATGAATGGGATTAACATCTATGGCATGGAATTTCCTACGTTTCAACTAAACACCAAGTATTTGAACACTCTCCCTTCTGAATGGAGCAAGTAAGTGACGGCTGTTAATTTGGTTAAGGATTTGCATCAAACCAATGTGGATCAACTTCAAGCTTTTCTTCAACAACACGAATGCCATGTGATCGACGCTCGGTTGTCTACACCTCAAGTTCATGATCCACTTGCCATGTATGCTTCTCATCAAATGACTCCCCAACAAAACATGGCTTACACTTATCAACAAACATCATACTTGCAGCAGTCACCACCACACACCTATCAGCAACCATCTTATCAACCACTAATGATGCCACAACAAGCATTTCAACAAAGTGTTCTTCAACAGCCTTATCCAGAGCAACCAGCACATCAGGCTTCACTCTCACAAGCTAACACTTCTCCAATGGGCTATACTCCTCAGCAAGGATATCTTCCAATTGAAGCACCACCATCACAAGCCTTCTACTCTAATGAACTTCCAACAATTCAAAGCACCGGTCTTTTCTCCAAATGATACACCTACTGATGTCTTAGACCATCTCACTGCCTACTTGTCAAAACTTGTTGCAACTAGAGGATTTCCACCAACAAACAATCAGCTCCGTACCTCTTCAAATCCTCGACAACAAGCCACTATCCAAGATGGTCAAGTGACGGTCCAAACCATTCAAGAAAGGCAAAATTCATATGGACCTCCTACAAGGACCGTGAACGCTCAAGCTGTAAATTCCCAAGCTAGTGGTAATGGAAGCACTATTTGTCCTCAAAAGGTTGTTACTTCCTACAATTGCCGAGGACAAGGTCATATGGCTAGGGAATGCACTCAGCCGAAAAGGAGAAGGGATGCAACATGGTTTCGTGAGAAGATGTATTTGGTCGATGCTCAATCTAAAGGAAAAATCTTGGATTCAGAGGAGTTAGCATTTCTTGGAGACCCAGGGGCAGCAGATAATGAAGGCATTGCAGTCGTCTCTACTTCTAATGCAACATATCAAGCAGATGATCTTGATGCATATGATTCGGATTGTGATGAGATTCACTCAGCCCAAGCTGCACTCGTTGCTAATCTCTCTCACTACGGTTCTGATGTCGTCAGTGAGGTACCAACCACATCTAATAATCTTCATGATAATCCACATAATGTTGAGCATTAAAATGACAACCTCGAATAGCATTCGGGAACTAGTAACTCAAATGATGCGGTATCCAATCAAACACGTTTGAGTGAACCTCAACCAAATGCTGCGACGGGTATGGAATCTTATGATCAACGTGATTTGGTAATGGTGCCTAAACATATTATTGATAACATGAATGTGGCTGTTCGACAAACCATAGATATGAATGCCAACCTAACCGCTGAGCTTGCGCTGTATAAGGAAAAGGTCAAAACTATTGAAATGGTCCCTCAAGCAGAGAAAAGAACTTATTCTGAATTTGACCAATTTTGTTTTGAAAAGATTGAACACTTAAATGAAATAGAATCATTAAAAGCTACTCTTTCCAATGAATTAAAAGAAAAGGATTCGGTTGTAAATGATTTTCAGAAACTTAAAATGGATTTCAAAACTCTCGAGTCTAAAAAGTTTGAATCAGAAATTAATGCTACCAAACTTCTTAAATTCAAGGAACAACAACTTTTAAAACAATACGCTTCCACAGAAAAGGTTCATCTTTTAACTAAATCATTTAAAGAACTCGAACTCAAGCGTCTTCAAGATTTACCACCTAATCTCGGTTATGCAAAACAAGCTCAGGAATATGTTCCTTGTCTATATGATGTGACTATAACTGGCAAATCTAAAGAAGCATCTTATGTTCGTAGTACTGAGGAGACACAGTCACTTGCGGAAGAAACTCATTCTAAAATGCTTTCAAAATTAAATAAGCTTGATTATGTTCAGCATAATAAAGATCAATTTTCTAAAAACACCCGTATTCGTTTACAAAAGGAATTAGCTCAATTAACAGTTTTTGTGCCTCAAAGTTTGTCAACGGAAAACCTTCCTAGTACGTCTCCTACACTAGTCCAAAAGGATTTAACTAAGTTAATTCCACCGGTAAGTAAGGTGACAGATAGCTTAAATGCAGTGCACCAACACTTTGCCGATTTTGACAAGGTCATTACAGAACGTACGACGGCTACGGCCATAACAGAAGATGAATGGAATTTTGAGCACACTAGAGTTGCGTTCCGAGAAGAAATTATTCCATTTGTAAACAATGTTAAATCTTGTCTTAGTAATATTGATCAAGATTTTATTTTGGAAATAGAAGAAGTTAGATGTGTTTTCAATGAAATGGATGATGCTTATGAAAACAGTTTACTTGAAATAGAACAAGTTTCACGCCAAAATGATCAGCTTTTGAAGCAAGTGATGTCTCATGATCTTTTTTCCGTCTGTGTGAATAAAAGTGTTGATAATGATTCTATTGTGCATAATGTTGAGTTTGTGGATAATGTGGTAGATAGTACTTGTCACAAATCTGACGCTGAATTTTTAAAGTTTCAAGATTCGTATTCTTCGCTTTCAAAATGTTTTGATGAGATTCAAACACATTGTATTTCGCTTTAATACAAGCAACAATTTATTCAAGAAATTTTTGAAACGTTATTCGAAGGTGTTAATATCGGTGATGCAAATTTTAAAAAGAATTTTCGATTGAATTTACAATCAAAACAGCGACAGCCAAGTGACAAGGTTGAAATCATTGCCGATAGACATAGAAAAATCTAAGGAGATTAACTGTGTGAACGTACTTGAGGCCGCTAAGAATTTTAAACTTGATCTAGATAATCAAGTTTCCAAGATTTTATCCAAAGTTGATAACTTAAAATAGAAAAATACACAACTCTTCGATTCAGTAAAGCCCGCATGTGCTAATACCACTACACAGAATCAATCATTGATTGAAAAATTGAATCGAAAGTCGGTGGAAATATCTGATTTGAGGGAAAAAATTTGTGATAAAAATTTGGCTTTGGCTGAGTTAAAGGAAACACTTCGTACCCTAAAAGGTAAGAATGTTGTGGATAACACGGCCACTGTCTCAGCATCGTCCTCTAGTGCAATCAGTAAAGCCCGCATGTGCTAATAACACTGCACAAAATCAATCATTGATTGAAAAATTGAATCGAAAGTCGGTGGAAATATCTGATTTGAGGGAAAAAATTTGTGATAAAAATTTGGCTTTGGCTGAGTTAAAGGAAACACTTTGTACCCTAAAAGGTAAGAATGTTGTGGATAACGCGGCCACTGTCTCAGCATCGTCCTCTAGTGCAATCAAAAAGAACCTCATCGCCATCACACCACTTAACAAGGTCCCTAGGACTAAACCATCTCAAACATAGGTCACTAAAGATAAGGCAAAATCAAAAACAGCTTCTAATATTTCCGTGTTGCCTTCTACAGGAGTAAGCACCACTACTAAGCCTCAAAGATCTAATCTTAAAAGAAACAAGAAGAATGATAGGATCTTGCCCCCATCTAGTAGTCAAGTGAAGAAGAAAGTAAAAGCCCATCCTAGGAACATTATTTCTGTTTTGAATAAAAAGAATCATGTAGCTAAACTTAAAGGCTCTGCGGTTGTGCCCCATTCTTAGCCCACTGTGAATTCTAATTTGAAATGTTGGAATTGCAATGAATGTATGTTTTCTAGTCGTCATGATTCTTGCCTTATTGACCATTTGAATGAGATGAATGCCCGGAAAAATGGTTTAGAATGGAAACCGACTGGGAAAGTGTTAACCCAAGTTGGTTGGATGTGGCGCCCCGCTGGTAGAACTTTCACTATAGTAGGAAATGCGTGCCCTTTAACTAGGATCACTCCCACTAAAGCGAAGAAAGTGTGCCCTTTAACTAGGAGTACCAAGGCTACCAACACATAAGCGCCAACACTACTGTAGGAAACAAGTGCCCTTTAAATAGGTCTACTCCTACTGTAGTGCCCGCTATTAATCCAAAACCTCAGAAAGTTGGAACAGTGAAACCTGTTAGTGGTAAAACTCACAATAGAAAACGCAGGAAATCTAAGGGTCACACAAATGTTAGCAATTATGATAATATTATATCTGTATCTGCTAACAATCTAGAACCAACAGTTTCCAATGCATTATCTACTGTTATTGTTGAAAACAAGTGGTCCAAATTGTTCTCTTGTTTTTGGACTCTGGTTGCTCTAAGCATATGACCGGAGATCGCGCTCAGCTCAGAAATTTCGTCAGCAAGTATCTTGGAACGGTTCGATTTGGTAATGATCATATTGCAAAGATAATGGGTTACGATGAATATCATATTGGGAATGTTATAATTTCGAGAGTGTATTATGTAGAAGGTCTCGGTCACAACTTATTTTTTGTCGGACATTTTGTGATGCAAATCTGGAAGTTGCTTTTCGAGAGCATACCTGCTTCATTCGTAATTTTGAAGGGGTTGATTTACTGAAAGGTACTCGAGGGAATAATTTGTATACTTTTTCTCTACAAGACATGATGGCCGCTTCTCCCGTATGTCTTCTCTCCAAAGCATCGAAGACTAAGTCATGGTTATGGCATCGACGGTTATCTCATCTTAACTTTGACGCTATTAATCATTTGGCGAAAAACGAACTTGTTCGTGGTCTTCCTAAACTTACATTTCACAAGGATCATTTGTGTTCCGCGTGTAGAATGGGGAAAAGCACTAAGAAATCATACAAACCCAAGATTGAAGACACCAACCAAGAGAAACTTTATCTTTTGCATATGGATCTTTGTGGGCCAATGCGTGTCGAAAGTCTTAGTGGTAAAAGGTACATCCTCGTCATTGTTGATGATTACTCTCGGTTTACATGGGTGAAATTTCTTACAACAAAAAATGAGGCACCTAAATTCATCATCGGATTTCTCAAGATGATTTAAGTGCGTCTCAACACTACTGTCCAACGCATTTGTACAGATAATGGAACCGAATTTGTGAATCAAAGCTTGCGTGATTATTATGAAGAAGTTGGCATATCTCATGAAACAGCAGTTGCTCGCACTCCACAACAAAACGGTGTCGTTAAAAGGAGAAATCACACACTTATGGAAGCTGCTCGAAGGATGTTAATTTACGCAAAGGCTCCATTATTTTTAGGGGAAGAAGCAGTATCTACAACAGTTTTCACCCAAAAGTGGTCACTAATTCGTAAACGCCATGGTAAAGAACCTTATGAGCTTCTCCATGGATAAGTACCAGATTTATCATATCTTCATGTATTTGGTTCTCTTTGCTATCCAAATAATGATGTTTACAATTTGGGAAAACTTCAATCAAAGGCGGATATTGGTATTTTCATTGGTTATGCACCAACAAAGAAGGCATACCGAATATACAATCGTAAATCTCGTAAGATCCTCAAAACTGTGAATGTTGATTTTGATGAGCTGACAACAATGGCTTCTGAGCAAAGCAGCTCTGAACCCGCACTTCATGAAATGGGACCCAATAACATTAGCTCTGGTCTTGTCCCAAAGAACCCTACTTCATCATCATTTACAACACATTCTAGGAATGAATGGGATACGTTGTTTCAACCGTTCTTTGATGAATTCTTTACTCATCCAAGTATTGTTTCTCTAGAACCTGAGGTTATAGCTCCGGTAACCGAAGTTTTCGCTCCAGCAACCGAAGCACAATCAGATACGTCTGCACCTACAATTGGTCAAGATGTATCTTCAAAGAGTAGTTCTCAACCAACACCCGAATCAACTACCCATGTCATGCCTATTGATGATGAAGAGGATGATGATGATCACGATTTGGAATTCGCTCAAATGCGTGAACTTCCATTCTTTGGTGTACTAATTCCTGACTCCAATCAAGCTGGGTCGTCCACCTCAGAGGAAGCTCCTACTACGATCTACTCAAATCCACGGATTCGTGAACATGACAGCAAGTGGACAAAGGATCATTCTATAGATTCTAATATTGGTGACCCTAATCGTCCGGTATCCACACAAAGTCAGTTACATGAAAATGCAATGTTTTGTCATTTTGATGATTTTCTTACTGAAGTTGAACCTAAGACATGGCAAGAAGCTTTTACTCAATCCTGTTGGATAAAAGCTATGCAAGAAGAACTTAATGAATTTATACGTCTTGAAGTATGGGAACTTGTCCCATGCCCGGATCAAGTGCAATTACTCACTTTGAAATTGGTTTATAAGGTGAAACTCGATGAGTCAGGCGGCATACTGAAGAACAAAGCTCGACTAGTAGCTCGTGGATACAAGCAATTATTAGGCATCGATTTTATGGAATCCTTTGCACCCGTCGCCCGTTTGGAAGCTATTAGACTATTCCTTGCTTATGCATCCCACATGAGTATGATCGTCTATCAGATGGATGTGAAGACGGCATTTCTTAATGGTGAAATCAAGGAAGAAGTCTATGTTCAAAAGCCGAATGGTTTTGTGAACCCTAAATATCCTAATCATGTGTACAAGCTTAAGAAGGCTCTTATGGGTTGAAGCAAGCTCCTCGCGCATGGTATGATCTATTGTCATAATTCCTCATTACACAAGGCTTTGCTAAAGGCAAGGTGGATCCCACGCTGTTTATTCAGAAACGAGGTAAATATATGATTAGGGTACAAATATATGTTGATGATAATATATTTGCTGCCTCGACCCAAACCTTATCCGATGAGTTTGGGAAACTCATGTCTTCCAAGTTTAAGATGTCAATGATGGGCAAGGTATCATTCTTCTTAGGTCTTTAAATATCTCAGAGTCCCAGAGGCATCTTTATCAATCAATCCAAGTATGCCCTTGAATCGCTTAAGAAATATAAGATAGAGTCTTGCGACCCCGTGGATAATCCAATGGTGGAACGTACTAAGCTAGATGCAGGTCCACATGGAATTGCCATTGATCCGACACTTTATCGTGGAATGATCGGTACCCTTCTGTATATCACAGCTAGTCGACCTGATCTTCAGTTTGCTATATGTATGTGTGCTCGGTATCAACCTCGGCCTACTGAGTTACACTTAGCTACTGTCAAACGGATCTTTCGGTATCTTAAAGGAACCATTAATCAAGGACTTTGGTATTCGAAGGAATCTTTGATTGCACTAATGGCATATGCAGATGCGGATCACGCGGGTTGTCAAGATACAAGGCGTAGCACGAGTGGAACATTGCAACTGCTAGGATATCGACTAATCAGTTGGGCATCGAAAAGGCAGAAAAGCGCTGCAATTTCAAGTACGGAAGCAGAATACATAGCTATGTCCGGTTGCTGTACTCAAATTCTTTGGATGAGATCGCAATTAACCGACTATGGTTTAGGTTTTAACAAAATTTCGATGTACTGTGACAACAAAAGTGCAATTGTCGTATGCTGCAACAATGTTCATTTCTCCCGGTCAAAGCATATTGACATTCGCTACCACTTTATCAAGGAGCAAGTGGAAAATGGAGTGATCGAGCTTTACTTTGTCCGATATGAGTATCAATTGGCGGATATTTTCACGAAGGCTTTAGATTGCGCTCTAATGGAATTTTTGGTCGACAAGCTAGGTTTGAGAACTTTTTCGCCCGAGACTCTTAAGGAACTGGTAGATGAAGCGAAAGAATAGTGGTGGTAAACTATTCTCCGTATCCTTGGTAATCATCTGTATATATAGTTTATATTTTTATCCACAAAAGCAAAATACAAATATATAAAACCATATACAAACAATAAAAATTGAAAAATTCAGAAAAATCCATAAATATTTTTACTTTATTTTTTCAAAGGCATGTCTTTTGGTACGATAATATTTACGGCCTTAGAAATGTCGATTAATATTGACACGGCGCCATAAATAGAGTTCGTACAAAAGTTGTAAATATTTCATAAAACATGCCCATATGGCTTGTAGTTATTTCAGACTGCAACCCGCTTTTCATATTAAAGTCAAGTATTTCTTATGAAAGCTTTGGCTCACAACGGGAATTAATTTTATCGGGCATGGTTTACTTTATAACCATGTAAGGGATTGTGTTTACGTTTTAACACAATCTAACATGGATATATGTACGCTTCAGCACATTTATTTATTAAAAAAGAGAAGTCTTGTTTTTATGAAGCTATCATCTCTACAACCATAACTATCTACAATTGGTATCTACATACTCGACGATGCGACTACTCAAACGATGACTACAGCTCTTTCGATAGAACACGGGTCAACAATTGAGGGGAGAAATTGTCCAGCATTTAGAATCTTCGATGCTGAAAGTGCCAAGTTCACAAATTGGTGTGAAGACAACAATACCAATCGTACATGTGGTGTCAAGAGATGACTTCAGACGTGATGAGGCGACCAACATTTTCCGACAAGAACCATTTGATCTTATCATATGATGTTCTCATCAATCAGGTCCAACCTTGTCAATTCATTCTTATATGGTGAATATGTGATCATATTACAAATCGGTATGATATATCACAAATTGGTCTCATGAAGATTAAACAGACTGGCATTTTTCTTCCTAAAAACTTTCTTAAAGTTTTATTAAATCAACTGATATTAAAAACATCGATTGGGTTAATATTTTTAATATGGGGGAGAAAATATGATTTAATATGGGAAATTATCACAAATGGTTTGACTTAACGTGATGGCTCATCCCGACATGTGCGAAATGTTTTCAAATATCGTGGCATATGTTAAGGGGTGGGGGGGGGGGAATAGATTTGTTATATCATAATGGATTTAATGGTGACATATGCTTATCCTAAACCCATCTATTTTACGACGATGAAGATTGTGGTGACATAAGGATGGTAGGATAGGTTAAGTCCAATGATTCTTCCAAAACCAGAATAGCTAGAAATAGTAGGCCTTAGGAAAGATGGGGAAAGATTGTGAACGTAGCTGAATGCCGACCAAGTACTTAAGTTAGCACTGGAACAATCACAACAAGGTGCTAGTTATGATGTATTGGTAAGCATTGAACGGGTTGAAGAATGAAAAAGAACTGTAAGGATAAAGGGTGTAAAGAAAGAAGCCCTCCTTACAACCTTAGGCAGAAACCGGGTCAATACATACGCTATTGAGATCATTTTTCAATGATTCTCGATATTGAAGATAGACATCATGGACCCAGTGATGCAATGCACAACCCATCCTAGCTAACTCAGACATCTCTCAAAAGGTATTTATTTTAATCACACAGAGACAACACGTTATCTATCGATTTATTCACTCCGAGTAAATTGGTATTGAAATGGTGGCACTCCTCTCCAGCCTCCAATCACTAAAATCAAAAGTGCACGATCGAGCCTAGAGACATTTGAGATCATCAAATATCTCATTAGGACACATTTCCATATTTACTTACTTCTTCACACACTGTGAAAAGTAAGAAAGATATTAAGAGTCCTTGATGGTGTTTAAACACCCATCCTTTTTACCACTTAATTACTATAATAACCGAGCCAAAATGTGTATTTTATGTCATTTATGTCGTAATTATGTGTGGTTTGTGTTTTTGTTATGATTTAGGACGAAAAGGTGAAAAGTGGAGAAAACACGGGCATTCACAGGCTTTTATCGAAGAAAAAGACGAAAGACGAAGTCAAGAAATCAAGAGTGCAAAAAGAACGGAAGTCCAAGACCAATTCTGAAGATTTATCGAAGAAAAAGTCAAAAGACGGAAGTTTACTAAAAGTCGAAGATTAGAGGAAGAAGAAAGAGGGAGGAAGCTTCCACTAAGCACCTCCCTAATCCACTATAAATAGATCCATTATCCTTCATTTGTAGTTGTTGGGTGGATTGACAACCCACCTCTTCCACCATTTTCATACCTTGCACAATTTAATTTCTTGCACTTTAATCTTCCTTGTATCGCACCTTTTAATTCCTTTTAATTCCAAGTAAGTTTTATTGAATCTTTACTTTTCTTGTTTAATCTCTCATCTACCTTTCTTATTTGAGTTTAATCTTTGTGTTCATGTTCTTGAGTTTCATAGTTTTGATCAAGTGGGTTTTAATTAATTTGATTATGATTGTTAGCGTTATTGGTTTGGTTTGATTGGTATTGATTAGTTGATCATTTGTGGTTAGTTTGATTTAATATTTTTGTTTGATTCGGTTAGTTTTGATTAAATTCGTGACCTATTGTTCTTCCCTGTTCTTCGCGTTTTAGTTCCCCAGAATATTCCGAATCAGCATTTATGGTTTAACATTCCGAATCAAGGTTTTTACTAATTATTCCACATGAATGGATTATTTCGGATGAAGGTCTTTGTTTAATTTATTCCGGATTAGTTGTTCATTCGGAATATATTCCGGATCAATGAAATGTTCCGAATGAGCTTTCCAGTTTAATATTCCGAATCAATGTTTTTGTTCCGAATCAGTCAATGTTCCGAATGAAGACATTATTCCGAATGAGCATTTTAGCTTAATTATTCCGGATGAGTCCAACATTCCGAATGAGCCAGTATACTCCGGATGAACCAACATTCCGGATCAAGCAAAATATTCCGGACGAAGCAATTATTCCGAATGAGTGATTATTCCGGATGAAACCTTTATTCCGGATGATCAATTATTCCGAATAAAGGGGATATTCCGGATGAATCAAATGTTCCGAATGAATGACTTATTCCGGATGAACTTGTTTTATTCCGAATGAGGGATTTATTCCGGATGAACTGGTGTATTCCGAATGAAGGACTTATTCCGAATGAGTGTTTTCAGTTTATTGTAATTTCATACATTTAGTTTTAAACTTTATTTTTCCCGCACTTTTATTTGTCTTCTTTTAGTTTAAGTTTAAGTTTGCGTCATTTACTTTATTTCCCTTTTAATTTCTCGTCATTTACTTTTCGTCAACTTTTATTCTTTTAGTGTTTCTTTTTACCGTCTTCACTTTATTTTATTTTTATTGTTTCAAGTCTTTATTTTTAATTAGTTTTCAACGACAACCATTCTATTTCTTTTCCACCAAGAACAATTGAGTCACACATTGAACCGGAAATCAATTCGAGAAGATACCGAGAAACGAGAACGAACTTTTCAACCTAGCAAAATCTAGACATTAAAACGAGAATGAAACAACGACAAATATAATTGGGTACTTGCAACACAAAGAAAGATCTTGCCAAAGCAACCTTTTTAATCAACTAAATCACAGACATTAAAATGGCGCCGCTGCCGGCTCTTTTCTTTAGGATTAACGGTTTTTTGTGAGAGACACGTTGGCTTTTGGGATCCGTTCACTCGTGAACGTTATTTTCCGTGTCAAAAATTTCCAAAAATCCCAAAAACATTTGAAAAATCATAAAAAGCATTTCTTTTTCAATGTTTTGCACCAAAAATATTCTTCTTGCTTATCTATTTTTCTTTATGGATTCTTATGTCCATTGCGTCGGGCGTGGGAGAAGATTATACGGGAACGACTCATGTCAAAGGTGTACATGTGAGCGGTGCGGAAACGATATCGACAATACACAGTTAGGATTCGGATTTTGTCCATTGCGCAACTCGACAAATTCGTCCTTTTTGAATCCACCTCTTGTTCCCCCATGAATCTATTGTGGAAGCGATTCTCATTGGCATGTTTCGTGCCCGGTTCGATACCCGTATGGTCACGAGCAAGAACCGGGTTACAATTATGACAATGGTAATAGCTATCCACAAGAAGCACCGGATTTTTCTCCATACCCATATTGCCAAAATTGTGGGGGCCCTCACGATACTTCTTATTGTCAACCAATGAATTCTTATGAGCAAAATCTGTGTCCTCAGTTTTCTTCACCAATGGATTATTATGAACCAAACCCGTGTTCTAATTCTTCTCAACCGATGAACTACTATGAGCCACACCTATGCTATAATTCAGGTTTTCAACATTTTGAGCCCCCACAACACTTCATCGATCATCAACCCTTTTGTGCACTTCCTCCTGAGCAAATTGCCACACTTTTTGACAACTTTCAAAAAGTTCAAGAAGCTTGCAACAAGATCATCGAACAATGTCAAGAGAATCAACGACAGGAGCAAATATCGAATATCGAGACTTATACTCCTCCTCCGGTGTATCCATACTATTATGATGATGATGACGATGAGCCTACTATTGCTTGGAATGATCTTGTAGCTCAATGTCCTAGTGCAATTGTCATCCGTTCTCTCAATATCCCAAACGATTCTAAGGATTGTGATACATTGAGTAAGCCTCGTGATTTTGGTCTTGATAAATTCTTTGATGAGGTGTGTGACATACCGACTGCTATGTAGTCTGAGGACGACGTTGCTCTTACGGAAGAGGTCGATCCTAATGATGACGATTTTCTCCTCGCTATGAGAATTTCACTTTTGAAATTTCTCAATCTCCACCGGGAGATGCGGGCGATGACGATTTATTCTCTCCGGCTTACGAGAAGTTCACCGATGAACTTGCTCTTGAAGATGAGGTGGAAGACGTGATTCTCCGCGACAGATTACGGAAAGTGCATCTTCTTATTGCTCAAATCGAAGAGTTGACTTCTCATCCTCTCTCTGATTCTTTGCCTCCATCTATTCCTCCCGTTGAAGATAATGACCCATTGCTGGAAGAAATCGACATTCACTCCATATCTCCAGGTATTGATGATGATGACACGGAGGGGATATTATTTTTGATAATTTGCTGCAGGAAGGTATTGTCCCAAGTCCCCCTCCTGAGCACCTTTCATCCTCCCCTTTAGCCACTATTACGGATGATGAGTGCTTTGACCCGGGAGGTGACATTCACTATTTCATGATTGATAACATTACGGATTTGCCGAGTGCTCAGCATCCATTGTCTTTGGGGGATGACAATGTGCTTACTTTACCCACCCCACCTCCCGTGGATCTTGATTTCACATACTTTTTGTATGTTGAAAGGACTTTTCTCCCATTTAAGACTTATCCCCCCGCCTCTTCTTTATTGATGTCCTCCGGGAACGAGGACAAGGTCTTTAATCCCGGTATTACATTCGAGGCTTCCCCATGGACCATTTAATTTGGGGACGAGTCGGGCTCGTAACTCGGTTAATATAAACAAGCGCTTTTTGGGAGGCAACCCAATTATCTATCTATATTTCCCTGTTTTCACCATAAGTGTAGGGGGAGCCCCGTTGGTGTTTCTTGTTTTCTTTCTTATCATGTGCAGGGATTAGAGCTTCAAAGACACACTCGTGATGACTTTTGACGACCATGATTCCGTGTTCCCTTCTTCCCGGTTCTATCCTAAACTCTTTTTGATTCACTATTTTATATTTTCCAATATTAAAATAGGAATCTCGTTAGTTGTCTTTTCCTTAGCGAAATTTAACAACGTGCACAATGTCCTAAGTGTAGGGGAGTTTACTCCCACATGCTTAAACATTGAGGACAATGTTTATATAAAGTGTAGGGGGGAATTCTATCGAAGTTAAGTGGCCTTTTCCTTGTATTTGTCCTTATTTTAACCGGAAAATCAATTTTTCGACATTTTTTAAAATATTTGATCTATTTTGGCCTATTAGTTTTACCTTTGTATAGTTATTTTCTTTCTTTGTTAGAATAAAATTTTAATAAAGTGGTTTTAATTTTTTAAACGTTGTGAATTTTTTGACTCAACCCGAGTTTTCTTATCTAAGTTTACTCTAGCTGGTATCCTTAACGTGTTTAAGTCAAGTTTTTCTAGGCTTTTATTTAGGGAGCTAAAAAACGCGAAAGTCTTAACTCTCACGGGTTAAGAACAAGAACTTTTCGCAAGTTCCTATAATTGATCCTAGAGAGTTGTCTATCAAGGGAACTTTAAAATGCGATTTCTAAACTTGAAAGGGTCTAAGAATTTGCAAGATCCTATAGGCGACTCGAAAACCCAAAGCTTTGATTTAATAGGCTAAGCATCCACGAGTCTCATTCCTTGAGATTTTAAATTCTGGAGAACGAGGGATGATATAGAGTCAATTATAAGTTTGGTATTCTTTCGTGAATTTATGTGAGTTAATTATAAGCCTATTCTCACATTGCTTGCTAATAAATTTATCTACAATAAATAAGGTTGTACGATTTGAAAAGTTACTTAGCTTCTAGCACAAGATCGTTTAAAAGTTGCTCGGTATGGATTAGAGTTCATAGCCAAGGCATAACTTATTGAAGCGGGATGCGAATATTGGGAGTCCAAAAAGGTCCTAACAAGGCATGAGGACTACATTTTGTTTCTAAAGATCCCAAGTGATGTGAAGAATCATTTATTAAAAATCAATATGAAGGATCGAGACATGACAAAAAGCAAATACTCCCCAAAAGATCATGGAGAAGTCTATCCAAAAAGGCCCTAACAAGGTATGAGGATAAATAAATCCATGTCCAAAAAGGAGGCGGATCGTTGTATATCAAAGTCCAAAATAAATATTGGAGAAAAATGAAGAAGTCGTGGTCCATTTATGAAGAATCTCTCAAAACTTCAAGTGAAGAAATTCCTATTATGAAGAGAAGGCCATTATTTCATGAACGTCTCTCAAGATTTGAAGTATGAAGTCGCTAACAAATATCGGTCCGAGAAAGGTTTCAAATAGCGAAGCGAGTTATGCCAAGATATGAACTTTATGAGGTCCCGAGACGCAGTTTTAAAAGATTTTGTCCTTTAGCTAACTATTGATTAAATCGTCCCACTTTATTTTCAGCCTAATAAACTATCGAAATAAGTCAACAATGCATCCTCGTGATCATTCTAAGACAAAAATAAAATATATGAGATACACCTAGGAATAAGGGAGTCTAAGTGAATAATTGGCCCACATGAGTTCGTGTTAGTTTGCTAACTTATAATAACAATGATCTCGTTTTTAAGCTTGGTTTGGAGAAAGTGAAAACTTGAGGATGATGATCATTCATGACATTTTCAAAACCCTAAGGTATGTTTTTGATTTCTTTCTTACTTTGAATGTTTATAATTTTCTATCTCTTTAATAAAGGCCAACGTGGATTGATTATGATGAAAAATGTAAACATGCTTTGTAACTAATGCATTGCATGAGGACATTGCAATGGTCAAGTGTAGGGGATTTGATAGGTGTGTAAACATCCATCCTTTTTACCACTTAATTACAATAATAACCGAGCCAAAACGTGTATTTTATGTCATTTATGTCGGAATTATGTGTGGTTTGTGTTTTTGTTGTGATTTAGGACGAAAAGGTGAAAAGTGGAGAAAACACGGGCATTCACGGGCTTTTATCGAAGAAAAAGACGAAAGGCGAAGTCAAGAAATCAAGAGTGCAAAAAGAACGGAAGTCCAAGACCAATTATGAAGATTTATCGAAGAAAAAGTCAAAAGACGGAAGTTTACTAAAAGCCGAAGAACTCAAGTCTAATTTATTGAAGAATTACAAGACGAGTTTAAAGAGATCCCGAGACAAAGTCATTAATGTCAAAAGATTAAGAAGATTAAGGACTTAATGATGCAATTAGAGAAAGAAGAAAGAGGGAGGAAGCTTCCACTAAGAACCTCCCTAATCCACTATAAATAGATCCATTTTCCTTCATTTGTAGTTGTTGGGTGGATTGATGATGAGATGGCATTTATACATGATCTCATCGTTCTTTTCAGGCTTTTAATGCATAAAAATGTCATAAAATACAATATATATGCTTGTGTTTGTTTACTTTTATATTTTAGGTATGGATATCGTGAAAAAGACAAAAGATCACAAGATACAAGGAAAAACGGACACGAGAAACGAAGCCGTACAAAGAACCAGGCCCTAATTCATGGTATTCAACATTTATCCTTGAAGGCTTAAATATGTGCAAGTTTGATCCTCATTTATTGAAGAAATGACACTTAAAACCCTTGTATATTGATAATTACAAGTTTGGTCCCTTAAGTTTGTCAAAATTACACAAAAGGTCCTTCTACTTTAAAGAAATGGCAAGATTAGTCCCTCAACAAATTCAAATTACCAACAATGGTCCCTCATGAAGTTAAAATTGCATTGAAGACATTTGAAGATCAACATTGTCCAAAATCAGCCCTTGAAATATCTCAAAATGGCAAAAACAACCCTTTGAAACCTTTTTCCAAAAGTTTGTGCCAAAACTGCCAAGTTGTGAAAGTTGACAACAAAGGAAACACGTTTATTTGTAAAATAAACTTGTTATACAACTTTTCCCAAAAACAAAGGACTAAAAGTGACAAGCTGAAAGTTTAAATCCCTAAACATGCAGGAAACACTTACTGTTGGGATTTTTACCAGTCAAGAACAAGTTTTTACCCAAGATCAAAAAGGAGTAAAACAAAGGGGAAAACAAAATTGGTTACACCCACGTGTGATTCACATCACCTCAATCACATCCCACACCTTAAACCTCAAATCCCACTACCAGAAAGATACCCTCATCCCCACTCACAATACGACACCTGGCATTTGATCCTGACTTGGCAAAATCAAGGGCTGCAAATCATTACTTGGTCCCTAAGCACTCAACAAACGTCAAGGATTCAACCAAAACAGCTGGCAACACACCTAGAAGGTTCTGCAAGGATAGAATAGGAATTTCAGTTGCTAGGGTTTGTGAATAGTGTTTAGCCAGGAATTTGCCTATAAAAGGAGACCTCAACATGTGAGAGTCCCTTTGTTCCAGTTTTAGGCTATTATCTTTGTAATTCCTTTTTAAGTTTAAATAAAATTTGAATTTCTGAAATTTTGAAATTTCTTTTTGATTTGATTAAAAGTTGGTGTTTGAGTAGCCTAATTCTGAGTTCCATTTGAATGATTAGACCTTCCTTAACCTTGTGGTTAAGTCACGTCTAGGGTTGAAAGGTTTTCAAGGTTCAAAGGCCTTGAAATCCTTGTTTCTGATTTTGGCTTATATTTGTGTACTAACCCTTAGCCATAAGCCTTGAGCTCCTTCAAGCTTGTTGACACCAAGCCTGGGAAGAGTTATAAGCCCTTGGTTGAGTTTGTTTGCTGTTTGTGTTAAAGACATATCAAATCAAAGCCTTGTTCTGCTTTGAACATCAGCAGGCTTTGATCATCTTAATTGAAGTACCTTGGTCTTGTTCTAGTTGTTGAACAAGGTCCAAGGAGCATAGCTGGGCCTCCTAGGATGTTGTGGAGGGCAGGTATAATCTCTTGGTTAAGATTACCCTAAATATTTCATGTTTATGCATGTTTTGGATTTGGTGCTTTGATTTTGAGTATTAGTGTTTGTGCTGGTAATTTCTGAGTTTGATTGTGTTAGTTGCTATCTAGTAAGTGTATTTGATCATTAAAATCAGTAGGTTATTAGAAGAAATCACAAGTTTCTTTGTTAAGTGGTAGATTAAGGAGTGTTTGGGATTACTGAATGAATTGGATTTGTGGTTTGATAAGTGATTGTTTATTGTTGCTAAGTGTTGGTATCTGTTATTTGGGTGCTATTGTTCATATGTTTGCAAGTTTGAAGGTTTGAAACACATAGATTCACAAATAGGGTATAAAATCTTGAATACTTGGTAAAATTGGCTAGGATTTTGAGGACACCTAGATCTAAGCTTAGGCTAGGGCTAACAAGTGCTAAACCTTAGTTAATCACACCAGGGAAGAAGGATTTGAGGCCTGAAATTGGATCAAGTGCCAAATAGATCAGCAAACTTGCCTGCATATTGTTCATTGTTCATCAGAAACTTTTCATGCTTTGATCTTGTTGTTTACTTTGATTCAGTGTTTGATTCTTGTTGCTTTGTGTTTATTCTTAGTTTATATAGCTTGTGTATGCATCCTGTTAAGTTTGGTTGGCTTATTCTTGCTAAATCTCCTTATTAAGTGCTTAACTGCTTATTTCCATATCTGGGCTATATCTGGTGACTGTTTGGCTTATTGTGGCTTATTGTGTGAACCAAATTGTGATTTTCTTGTTTCTATTGACTCCTTGTGATTCACTGATCACAAGGGTGCCTTTGTTTCCAATTGAATCCAACCAGAACTCTCAAATAAGCTTGGTCAAATAGTCAAAGCAGTGGGAACTCCTTTCCCCTGCTAGTTGCCACTGCTGGTGTAAAATTGGATTCAGCTTATCAATAAGCTATAATGGCTTATTCCAACCAGCAACAACTTTGATTTTGTAATAGGTGCTCATTATTTGACCAATTTGTTCATACTGGAGCATTTGGAGGGTTGACTTTAGGGTTTGACTAGAAAACCAACTTCATTGACTTTTACATAAGTTCATTTGTGCTTATTCTGGCTTATTGGTTGTGCTTATTGGATTTTTGTTGATTGATTTGGCTTATTGAGTCCATTTGTGATCTTTTGCAAGTTGAATCAAGTTCTGAGGTGCCTTATTTCTCAAACCCGACTATTTTGTCGTTTTGTGAAATAATACTTTGCTTATTTCTGGCTTATTGAGTGAGCTTTTTCAAAATTTCTTTTTACAGATCTCATAAGCATCCCAAAAGAAGGTTGTGTGTCAAATTAGAGCTTATAGCATTGGCTTATTGCATAATGGGCTTAAAAGCCCAATAAGAATAAGCTGTGTGCTTAATAAGCTGTGATAAGCTCACATTCAGCTTTTGGGCCTTTAGAGTTTTGTTCTTAGAATTGAATTTTGAGTCAGATAGGGCTTTTCCATGTCAATTGGGCCAAGTTTGACTTTTTAGGCCCAAAAGCCCAATTGTGTTGACTGTTTTTGGTTTTGGCCCATTTGAGGGCCCAATAGGGGTATTCTGGTAATTTCACTTTGATTTTCTGATTACTTAGGTTAAAATAAACTAGTTTGCAAGTTTTTAGAATTTTTTATAATTTTTGGATTTCTAATATTATTTTAATATTATTTTATTATTATTTTTCAAATTTCACGTTTTCCAACTTTTTATAATTCTCTTAGGTTTAATACATTAAAATAGGAATTTAGCAACTTTTAGAATAATTTTATCACTCTTAGATTAATGTTTATAATTATTTTAAGTTTTAATAGTTTTTAAATCATTTTAAATAGTTTTTATTAGTTTAAAAATTTCGAAAAATAGTTTTTAATCTTTTTAGGTCAGGTTTGAGGTTTACCAATTGAAAAATCTTTGTTTGGGCTTTTTGATAATTTATTTGATTTTTAGGGCTTTAATTAGCATTTAAAAATTGAATATTTAACTATTTAAAAGGTTTGAAAAAGTTTTGATCATTGGTAAACTCTTAGTTTATTTATTTCGATTTTTGGTGAATTTTTGGTAATTTTTAGAATTAATTTTTATTTTTGTGGTTTTAAGGTTCTACGTTTTAACTTTCTAGTAGTATTAATTTTTATTTTTACGTCTTCGTCATCTTCTTTTCTCATCCCCTTCTAAACCAATCATTAATCACAAACATTTAACAAGTTTTTCACACACATATACCTCCTTGGGAAACGAAGTTTCATTTCATCTAGGGTCATTTGTACACGGTTTTCCTAAACCGTCGTATTTAATACTTTCCCTATTTTACTCTCTTTGTTTTCCTAAACAAGAGTTGTAATTTACTACAATCATTTTTGGCGTCGCTGCCGGGGAGGTGTGTCGTGATTAATTTGTATTGTTATTTTTAATATTAACCATAAATAGTATTTGTATTAGTAGAACTCTACTAATACGTATTATCAGTTTTCTTGGTTTTTCTTGTAAAAATATTATTACTATATTGTATTAAGTATCACAACAAATAAACAATATCTCCAACAGTGTGAAAACACAACCTTAATTGGGATTTCATCACTCAAGTATTGTATTCGAATCTCAAACAAAAAGAAAAAGGCAAAAATAGATAAATACTTTCGTGAAGCTCGATTTTGAAAAATACAAACTATAAGGTGTGTATAAGGCGGGTATTATAAAATATACCCTAAGGAAAAAGGCTCTTAAGTGCTTTGCGCCGCCTCGTTTCCCCGCTTGCTTGTGAGTATTTTGAGATTGAAGGCTAATCGAGGGTTTTGCCGCCCAAAGTATTATTACATATAATATATTTGCTTGGTTTCTTTGTGATTAAAACCTCTTGAACAATTTGGTTTTCACCAAAGTTCTTAAGTCATTCGAAGGCGTTCACTCCACGTGATCGTTTTCATTCCTTTGATGCTTCTTTAATCAAGAGTTTGATTTGAGGAGAGATTTTGTAGATTGTTGTCTACTAAGGTACACCAAAATCCAAAAAAATTAAATATCATCAAAAACACAAAAAAAATTGAAAATTCACAAAACACTCAAAAAGAATCTTCTTTGCTCACCTCCCATTCTTCGTGAAGTTTATGATCACTCATAATCAAGCAAAACGAGCTCGTAAACGTCTTCAAAAGCAAGCCAATCAAGAGACGTTGATTGTTGAACAACCTCCAATTGTTGAACCTATTGTAGAACAAGAAGTCGTCATGGCTAATCGTACTATGATGGAGTTGCTACAAGCACCCACCGAGGGTTTTGGATAGGCGATTGTGATTCCCGCCATCCTTGCGGAGAATTTCGAAATTAAGACGGGTTTAATGTCGATGTTGCAAGCAAATAAGTTTAGAGGTCACGAGAAAGACAACCCGCATTATCATATTAGGAATTTTAACCGTCTCACCCCACTAGCAAGTTTAAGGATGTTCCACATGACGCCATTAAGATGATGTTGTTTCCATACTCTTTAGATGGACCCGCAAAAATTTGGCTCGAGAAAGAACCACCAAATTCGATTTTGACATGGGCCGATCTCGTTTCTAAGTTTGTGAACAAGTTTTTTCCACCATTTAAAAAAACACATTTGAAAAATGAGATTTCACGATTTGTGCAAAGAAATAATGAAAGTTTTTCAATGGCATGGGAACGATTTAAAGAAATGTTACATGAATGTCCGCACCATGATTTTACGGAATTACATCAAGTTGATACTTTTTATAATGGGCTTAATGATCATGAACGAGATTATTTGAATGCCGCCGCGGGTGGTAATTTTTTGTGCAAGACGACAAATGAGGCTTTACAAATCATTGAGAATAGATCTAAGGTTTATAGCCCTCGTAACACACCGAGTGTTGCCAATTTGGGTTCTTCTTCATCATCACAATCGTCTCGTAGCATTAATGCCTTACATGATGAAGCTAACGAGGAAAATCGGTTTTTTGATAGATTTGCTAATCTTATGTCCCATTGGAAAGCTCAAGAAGCTTCTAATTCCGCTTCGGTTAAAGCGGTTGCTAAGAGTTGTTTGTCTTGTGGGGGAGCTCATGATCTTTCCGAGTGCATTACCGCGGATGGTAACACTTCGAGTGCTTATGTAGCAACGGGAACATACAACCAAAACGGTCAAGGTTACCACCAAAATCAAGCACCAAACCAAATCAAAATGTTAATAATTATCGAACAACAACCAAGGTAATTACCAAGGCAATTCACGCAATTACAACAAAGGGAATTATCAAAATGGGAATGGACAAATTTCTAATCAAAACCAAAACCGTGATTTTCAAAACGCTACACAAGGTTTTCAAAATGCTCACACTAAAAATTTGCAAGGAGAATTTTTGGATTATGCTAAAGCAAATGATGCTAAATTTGATAATATGCAACGTGAGATGATTAGCTTAAGATCCGAGTTGAAAACCGAGCTTAAAAATGAACTTGCTAATGAACTTAAAACTCATGCAAACAAAATGGAAAGAAATGTCCAACGTCTTCAACAAAACCAACAAAAGATGGAATTAGGACAACATGAGATTAAGCAAGAGTTATTAGAAGCGGATGTTAGGCAATCAAAATTTGAGGACCGAATGGCTAAGATGTCTGAAGCAATCATGTGTAAACCGTCTTCCTCGGGTGGTCTTCCTAGTGATACCATTGCAAACCCGAAGGGAGAAATGAAGGTTATTACTCCACGAAGTGGTAAAACTTTCAAGGAACCAATCTCTCGTCCAAGTACTTCTACGGAGAAGGAAATCGAGAAAGAACCCGAGGTGATGGTCGAAAAGGAGCACATTACAATCCCACGAAGTACCGCTCAAACCACACCTACGGTTGAACCGATACCAATAGTGGAACCCGAGTTTCCAAGGTCGTTGCCTAATGACCAACCCACACCACCTTTACCCTACCCTTCGAGACGAAACATAGAGAAAGCACAAGAACGGAACAATTATCAATTTGAGCTATTTATGAAAATGTTTCGTGATATACATTTTAACATAAGTTTTGCCGACGCTCTTATCATGATGCCTCGATTCGCCGCAAACTTCAAAAGTATGCTAAACAACAAAGAGAAGTTACAATAATCGTCTAGTTGTTCATCGGTTTTTCTTAGCCGCATACCACAAAAAGTCGGTGATCCCGGTAAATTTTTGATTCCGTGTGCCATTCAAGATATGGAGGAATGCTACGCCTTGGCCGATCTTGGTGCTAGTATTAGTTTAATGCCTCTTGAGATTTTCAAATCGCTTTCGCTTCCGACTCTTACTCCTTCGAACATGTCTATCGAGATGGCCGATCATTCTACGATTTTAGCATGTGGAGTAGCCGAGGACGTTTTCGTTAAAGTCGGAAAGTTTTACTATCCCGTTGACTTTATCGTTGTAGACATTCCTATCGATCGAAAAGTTCCTCTTATTTTGGGTCGTTCATTTTTGGATACATCAAGAGCACTTATCGATGTTCATGCTCGAAAAATCACCCTTCGTTTCAATGAGGAAGAACTTGTCATCAATGCAACACAAAACTCCAATCTTTCTCATGTGTATTCTATTTCAACTTTAAACCATGGTAATTCAACCAATGTCGTTTGCAAAGAATTTTCACCAAGAGTTTTAGGAAATGTCGCCAAAAACAATTTACCATTTCCTCCGCCGGTGGAGGTTATGAGTGCGAAGCCTACAAAGAAGAAACCGTCAATACTTGAATCGAAAAATCCTTCGCCTCACCTTGAACATTCATTCTTGAAAAGTGTTGATAAGTTGTCGGTTTCTACGAAAGATCTTTCGGATGACGAATATGTAGACCCCGATGGGGAGGTTTTCTTCATCGATAAACGTTTTGAGAACTTGCCACCACCAAAACCAAAACGATTTACAAATGTGAGAATTTTTAGTGTAACTAACATCGTTTTAGAAACACCGAATGTTTTCGACATAATCAAAAAGGGTTTTCATAAGGAAAGCTTAAAAGATAAAAAAGGAAAAGATTTTAAATGTGATTTAATTGATTTTTCTACAAATCTAACTCCGTCATCACTACGTGTTTTGAGTGCTACAAGCTCGTCTACTCCTTTTGACGATGCTTTGTGTGGTTTTAGTATGGGGGAAGCTCCTTATGTTCCCTCATCCTTGTCCACCGAGGACGAGAAATTCGATCCCGGAATTTCATGTAAAGGGAAATCTCGGTCTTCCACCGATGCAATAAATGGAAAATCTTTCTATTTGATTGGTGCGAGTCTACCTCGAGTAGCTCAAAAGTTTGTCATACCCATTGTCCCACCCTTCTACTTCTCATCTCTTTTCTTCAAACTCTTTGAGTTTATGGCACATGTTGAAGTGGCGTTGATTTGTTTTTCCAATGAAAACGAGAACGCCATCTTTGATCCCGGTATTTTGAACCATCAAAGGACTTAGTCCTTAATACCGGTTGCTTTTTGTGCCTTGTTTATCATGTAAGCCCCACCAAAAATTGACCATACCATGATTTTCCCTAAATGTTCACATTTTGAGGGGATCGAGTCGAGCTCATGACTCGGTAGTCAAAAACGAGGTCCCTCATGGGGGAGATCCCATGCTTATCCTTTATGCTTACTATTCACTAATAAGGGGACTTGTACCCTTTCAACTCGTTGTCTCGTGGTTGTTTGTGATTGTGTTATTTAGATCATCATCATCTACGATTGAAGACTCTCGTGTTCATTTACGTGAGCCTCCATCGTTTGCTTGAAGAAGTTTTTCACGAATCCATGACATATCCTTTATTGTTCTAACAATTATCTTTTAGCATACTTAATAAACGGCTTTAGATATATTGTTGATCACCCTTTCCATGCTAGATCCTAAGCATTCGACTCTTCGTCTCTAGTATGGGGGTGCTCCACCTTTAGACTCGAAACATTGAGGATAATGTTTACTTTTAGTATGGGGGGGTGAATAGGTACTTGCTTTGCTACGCCCTCACACTTTCCAATTTTCAATGTTTTGTTGCTAATAAGGCTAAAAATGGCCAAATTTTAAAATTTTTCTTAGTTTTCATAAGTGTTTTTAAGACACGAATGTATATTTTCCGATGGGTAGAATAAGAGTTAATTTTTGACTTGACGGGCATTTGGAGCCATTTACATTCCTTAACCCGCTCAATTCAAGTTTTGCTAGACTTTTATATAGGGAGTTTTAAAACGCGATAGTCGTAACTCTTTCGGGTTAAGAACAAGAACTTTTCGCAAGTTCCTATAATTGATTCTAGAAAGTCACTTATCAAGGGAACTATAAAACACATTCTCTAAACTTGAAAAAGTCCAAGAAAGTACAAGATCCTATAGGTGGCTTGAAAACCCAAAACTTTGATTTGATATAGTCTTAATGAAAGCTAATCCAAATTTGGATTAATTTTGACTTGCATGGCTAAGTATTCACGAGTCTCTTTAATTAGAGGTCTTTATATAGTGAAGAACGAGAAATGATAGAGTTAGACAAGTGATCATGCTAAACGTAGAACATGAAAATGTTCTTTCAAAAACTCATATGTTTTTAATTGTGGCTTTTTCTTCCCATAAGATCAATGCATTAGGAATAAATCATAATTGCAATAAGTAAGGTCGTACGATTTGAAAGGTTACTTAGCCTCTAGCGCAAGATCGTTTAAAAGTTGCTCGGGGTTGAATAGAGTTCATAGCCAAGGCATAACTTATTGAAGCGGGACGCGAAGATTGGCGATTATCCAAAAAGGCCCTAACAAGGCATGAGGAGCTCTGTTTTTGCTAAAGATCCAAGATGAGGAGCTCTATTTTGGTAATTTCACTTTGATTTTCTGATTATTTAGGTTAAAATAAACTAGTTTGCAAGTTTTTAGAATTTTTTAGAATTTTTGGATTTTTTATATTATTTTAATATTATTTTATTATTATTTTTCAAATTTCACATTTTCCAACTTTTTATATTTCTCTTAGGTTTAATACATTAAAATAGGAAATTAGCAACTTTTAGAATAATTTTATCACTCTTAGATTAATTTTTATAATTATTTTAAGTTTTAATAGTTTTTAAATCATTTTAAATAGTTTTTATTAGTTTAAAAATTTCTAAAAATAGTTTTTAATCTTTTTAGGTCATTTTTGAGGTTTACCAATTGAAAAATCTTTATTTAGGCTTTTTGATAATTTATTTGATTTTTAGGGCTTTAATTAGCATTTAAAAATTGAATATTTAATTATTTAAAAGGTTTGAAAAAGTTTTGATCATTGGTAAACTCTTAGTTTATTTATTTTGATTTTTGGTGAATTTTTGGTAATTTTTAGAATTAATTTTTATTTTTGTGGTTTTAAGGTTCTACGTTTTAACTTTCTAGTAGTATTAATTTTTATTTTTACGTCTTCGTCATCTTCTTTTCTCATCCCCTTCTAAACCAATCATTAATCACAAACATTTAACAAGTTTTTCACACACATATACCTCCTTGGGAAACGAACTTTCATTTCATCTAGGGTCATTTGTACACGGTTTTCCTAAACCGTCGTATTTAATACTTTCCCTATTTTACTCTCTTTGTTTTCCTAAACAAGAGTTGTAATTTACTACAATCAATTGACAACCCACCTCTTCCACCATTTTCATACCTTGCACAATTTAATTTCTTGCACTTTAATCTTCCTTGTATCGCACCTTTTAATTCCTTTTAATTCCAAGTAAGTTTATTGAATCTTTACTTTTCTTGTTTAATCTCTCATCTACCTTTCTTATTTGAGTTTAATCTTTGTGTTCATGTTCTTGAGTTTAATAGTTTTGATCAAGTGGGTTTTAATTAATTTGATTATGATTGTTAGCGTTATTGATTTTGTTTGATTGGTATTGATTAGTTGATCATTTGTGGTTAGTTTGATTTAATCTTTTGGTTTGATTTGGTTAGTTTTGATTAAATTCGTGACCTATTGTTCTTCCCTGTTCTTCGCGTTTTAGTTCCCCAGAATATTCCGAATCAGCATTTATGGTTTAACATTCCGAGTCAAGGTTTTTACTAATTATTCCGCATGAATGGATTATTTCGGATGAAGGTCTTTGTTTCATTTATTCTGGATCAGTTGTTCATTCAGAATATATTCCGGATCAATGAAATGTTCCGAATGAGCTTTCTAGTTTAATATTCCGAATCAATGTTTATGTTCCGAATCAGTCAATGTTCCGAATGAAGACATTATTCCGAATGAGCATTTTAGCTTAATTATTCCGGATGAGTCCAACATTCCGAATGAGCCAGTATATTCCGGATGAACCAACATTCCGGATCAAGCAAAATATTCCGGACGAAGCAATTATTCCGAATGAGTGATTATTCCGGATGAAACCTTTATTCCGGATGAGCAATTATTCCGAATAAAGGGGATATTCCGGATGAATCAAATGTTCCGAATGAATGACTTATTCCGGATGAACTTGTTTTATTCCGAATGAGGGATTTATTCCGGATGAACTGGTGTTTTCAGTTTCTTGTAATTTCATACATTTAGTTTTAAACTTTATTTTTCCCGCAATTTTATTTGTCTTCTTTTAGTTTAAGTTTAAGTTTGTGTCATTTACTTTATTTCCCTTTTAATTTCTCGTCATTTACTTTTCGTCGAGTTTTATTCTTTCATTGTTTCTTTTTACCGTCTTTACTTTATTTTATTTTTATTGTTACAAGTCTTTATTTTTAATTAGTTTACAACGACAACCATTCTATTTCTTTTCCACCAAGAACAATTGAGTCACACATTGAACCGGAAATCAATTCGAGAAGATACCGAGAACGAACTTTTCAACCTAGCAAAATCTAGACATTAAAACGAGAACGAAACAACGACAAATATAATTGGGTACTTGCAACACAAAGAAAAATCTTGCAAAAGCAACCTTTTTTATCAACTAAATCTCAGACATTAGTCCTACGCAAAATCTTCATGATCTTGCCTGAACATCTGAGTAATACGCAAGTATTTACAATGAAAATGGAAATCCTTCTTGAGCTAACATTAAAAATCTCACGGTAGGTGACTTGTGTGATTCTTTATGAATCAAACTTGTGATAACTAGAAAGAAACAGTGGTTTAATTCTTAATTGAATTTAAACACGTTCCAGGCCTCTACGCAATATCTTACTGATCTTTCCAGAACACTAAGAGTGACATCTTGGTGTTCACAGTGATGAGTGGAAGTCCTTCTAGTTTTAACCTCAAACAGAACTTGGTAGGTAACTTGCAAGATTCAATATGAATCAAGCTCGTGACAAGTGGAAAGCAACGACGGTGCGATTCTTTAATGAATCAAACTTGTTCCAGGAATCGGAATTGACGGCTTTAATCATGCGAATAATTTTATCCAAATGATTCACTCTTTACGTTCGCAGTCAGCTTTGGACGGTCGAGTAAAGAGAACGGGTTTACCCGCGAAATCTTGTCAAGGAGATTTTTAATTAAATCTACCTGCCACAAGTACGATATTTTTATCGTCCAACGGTCTTCACTGACCGGAGGTAAAATGATACAGATATAGAATGAAATGTTCAAAGCCATTTCGTTCGTGTCTACTTATGTTACGGCATTTGAAGACGGTGGCATTGAGAAATCCGAGAAGAAGTCGTCCCCGCATGCTTATACTTTATGCACCTAATACTTCATTTAAATTCTAGAAAGCCTGAAAGTCAAGTCTTCCGCAGTATCAAACTCTGAAGATTTCAAGAATTACGAAGGTATAAGTATGTGGGACATACGGTCACGAGGAGGCCAAAATCACAACTGATGGATGCACAAGATCAAGGCAAGAGATTAATTCTAAAGATTGATATCAAAGATCACATCAGCATGTTCACCAGAAAAGAAAAAAAAAGAAAGACGAATACTACGAGCTCAAGACAAGCATAGAATGCTAGGTTTATTTTATTATTGTAACTTGGGTAACGCCCTTGTTTGGAGTGACCTCCCTTAGGGGGAGATTGTTTGAAATACGTTTTACGTATTAGGAAGGTTTGGTCACTCCAACAATAGATTAAGTTATAGCTCGTAGTTTAGTTATCATTATATTAAACAAACAAGGCCATGCCAAGCCCATGAGTTGTATAGGCAGGCGGCCCATTATGTAAGCCCAAGCCCATCACAAGGCTTAGGTATATAAACCCTCTCCTTAGTTGGAGAGGGTGGTGGTTTTCATTTATTTTTTTACATAGTTTCTTACTTTCTCTCTCTAGAAGTGTGTGTGAAATCTACCATCTTTTTATCTCTCTCTCTCGAAACATAAGCAAGAATTACAATATCCTACACAACCCTAGGTCATAAGCCATCATAAGCTTTCTTATACCAAACTTATTGAAGGTTTTTGAGGCTTGGTTTGGTTGTTTGTTCACTGTGTTGGAGATTTCACTCATAAAATCATCACAAACCTTTATCTTAGAAGTTGGATAAGCTCAAGGGAGCTTTGTTGACTCTCCTTTGGAAGTTAAAAGAAGAGAAGTGCACTTTTCTTTCCTTCTTTTTACATTTCTGCTAAAAATATATGCTACTATGTAATTTGGTGTATTTTGATTTGTGTTGCTGATTTTATTGTTCTTACTTGTTCATTTGGTCATCCTTAATCTATTTGAATCATAAAATCAGATTGTTGTTCATAAAAATAAGAAGTTTGTTTGAAAAGGTGGTTTTACAAGGGTGTTTGGATTAAGCTGTCAAAGGCCATTAGGGCCTTGGACATTAGTCCTTGGGTGTTTAGGGGTTCTCAACAAGTGTTTCTAAAAGTGGTTTAGTACCTGGTTAAGTGTCAAAAGGTTTTGAAAAGGATTTTACAAGTTTCATAAAATATGAGTTTTAGTGTTCATTATTTGGTCAAACATATCAGCAGGGATAACTACTTTGTTTGTTTGAATAGGAAGCTGAAATTTGGTGTGCTTATAGTCTAAGTGGTGGTACATCTGTGCAACATCTGGATTTTGAATCTGGTAGCTTATTGAGTGAGTTATAGCTTATTGAATTTCTCTGTGGTGGTCAAGTGCATAAGCAAAAGTGCCTATCTATTTTGACTTTCATTTGGAATTCTAGTGTATGCCCTTGTATTTGGTTGCTTGCTATCTACTATTTAGCCGCTTTTTGTGCTCTGTTGAGGTTTGGATTGCTTATTTGCAAGCTCATAAGCCAACTAGCTTATAGGCTTATACTTGCCAAAACTCAAGCTAATTTAGACCACTGTCGAGCTTGGTTCATTGGTCTTGAGCTCAAGACTTGATCCAAGAGTGATCAAACATTGCTTACAAACATCCCACAAACAAGCTTGAAGCATAAAACATGGTTTGACTTTTGTTGACTTTGGTCAAATAAGCCCAAATTGGCTTATCAATTCTGTTTGGCTTATTGGTACATGCAACAACTTTGTTTTTGTAATAAGTGTCATTTTTCTCAGCTTATTATCAATACTGGAAGCTTTCAGCTTATTCGGTTAAGGTTTTGCTCGAAAACCAACTTATTTGGCTTTTTTAGCCAGCTTATTAGTTCCTACAGCTTATTCCACTTGACTTTTTGGAAATTTTCTTGTTGATTATTCTTAGTTAAGATATTTAGGAGCTTTTTCAAAAAGAATCAGCGTTTGAAACGCCATAGAACTCTAAGTCGACTATTTTGTCTTTTAATAAAAAAGTTCATTTCAATTTTCTAGCTTATTACTTGGTCTTTTTCAGAATTTCTTTTTACAAATAAGCTTAAATATCTATAAGAAGGTTGTGTGTTTAAGCAGAGCTTATGGCATTGGCTTATAGCTTAATGGGCTTATGGGCTCATTAATAAAAGCTTATTGACATTTAAGCTGTGATAAACTCACTTTAAGCTTTTGGGCCTTTAGACTTTTGTGTTTAAAAATAAATTTTGAGTCTGATTGTGCTTTTTCAGCTTATTTGATTGACTTTTTTCTTATTGGGCTAAAAAGCCCATTAAGACTTGTTGTTTTGGTAATTAGCCCATTTGGGGTATTTTGGTAATTCCAACTTCATTTTTGGATTATGCAGGTTAAAATACACTAGTTTGCAAGTTTTTAGAATTTTTTTATAAATTTTGGATTTTTAAGTATTATTTTAATATTTTATTTTATTTAAAAATTGTTTTTAGGGTTTTTAAGTACTTTTAAAAGGTTTTAAAATTTGGAAAAGATACTTTTTAGCTTAGTTAAGATATTTTTGAGGTTTACAAGTCAAAAAATCTTTGTTTAAGCTTTTTGTTAATTTATTTGATTTTTAGGGCTTTAATTAGCATTTAAAAATTAAATATTAACTAATTTAAAAAGTTTCAAAAAGTTTTGATTATTTATGAACCTTAGATATATTTTTAGGATTTTTTTGTTATTTTTTGGGAGTTTTTAGGATAAGTTTAATTGTTGCCTCGTTTTGCGTGAAAACACGTTTTACGTCTTAGTTTAATTTTATCGTAATCCGTCATCTTCTTTCCCCTTTTCTCTCAATATTAATCAAGAACAACAAATTTAACACACACAATTAACCTCCTTGGAGAACGATGTCATAAAGGGTCATAAGTGTTAGATTTTCCTAAATCGAATACTTAATACTTACCGCTTATACGTTGTTTCTCCTAAAACACCTATTTTTTACCACAATCATTTTGGCGCCGCTTCCGGGGAGGTGTGTTGTGATTAAATTTGGAAATTTTTTATCAACCAAAAATAGTATTTGTGTGATTAGAACTCTAATCATACGTGTTATTGTTTTTCGTTTTCTTTGTGAATATTATTACTATATTGAATACATATCACAATAAATACAAAGTATCTCCGAATACGCGAGAAATCGCACCTCATTAGCAAGCGTTCCGGTTGTTAGTGAGTGTATCGAATTCAAACAACAAAAAGAGCAAAATAGATAAATACTTTGATTTAAGTTCATTTGGATACCAAATTTTATTTTGGATACCAATAGACTAATCTCCGTCCTCCATCACCATCTTAATCCGATGGATAAGATTAAACCAAAAACTTATTTTCCATTTTTTTCAAACATTAATATTTTTTAAACCGTTAACCGTTATGCGAAAAAAATACCATTATGACGGCTATTTAATTATCTTTCTACGGATATGCTATATGATATACTTTCGAAAAAAAAAATTCTTTGTTATTTCACGTTTTTTGTAAAACCCGTAAAAATAAGGTCATAATTTCTTTCTATTTTCAATTATTTTGAAGTATTTTATAACGTTAAATATTATTACGTTTAACGGTTTAAGTTGAAACCGATATTAAATATTATATTTTAATATTTTGACGAGTAACGAGGACTACTAGTGATCGCGATACTGACGGATGCCTAAAATTTTATATTTTATTATCGATCGTTTCAATATTTAATATTTTCGACGATATCGTTCTAATTACGTATCGAGTCGTTATATTATTATTTTTCGTGTGCGTTTAAACTTTTAAGTATTTTTACGAAACCCGAGTCCCGTAAATATTTGTAAAACTGACTTTTAGTCATTTCCCGCTTTTTAACTAATATTTACATTTTGGACCAAAACTATCACAAATTGGCAAAAACTACCCCAACTCCACACTATACCTAACATTTCTACTAGCACTTTCTTTTAATACATTTAACAAAAAAAAAATCAACCAGCTTCTTCTTCACCCTTTGTTTAGCCATCCACCATTAACAACACAAACACCTTAACCAAAAATTTTCTAGCTTGATCCAAGAGAAACTAAATCAAGTCCCATCCTCCATTTTCAAAGGCCTACAATTTGGTATAAAATTTTCATACATGCAACCATATAAATTTTTCAAGAAAAGTTGGTTATGTTTGATCCAAATTTGTTGTATGCATGTGTTAGTAATGATGATCAAAAGATTTTCATGCCATGTTTTTGTTAAAAAGTTGATTTTTAATTTTTGGGTTTTTGATTTTGATGATGATGCAAGTGTTAGGAATGGTTTATGATGATATTAGGGGTGTAGGATGATGAAGAAAATTGTTAGAATTGATCAAAAACATGATTTTGTGGGAGATTTTAATAGTCAATTTTAGGCAGTAGGTAAACTGAAAAATCCGAATTTTTATGTTTTGAAAATGACTTAACTTATAAACTAGGGTTGTAGATAATTTCCTTAGCTTCGATTTGATATAAGGTAGAGCTTCTAGCTCAAAACGAGAGCGAAGTTATGATGTTTTGAATGATTGTGTACCGGGAAACGAGTGTCGACACAATCCGAAAATTGTTGTCGATATTTCGAATCTCGGGGACTATAAAATGAGTTTCAAAATGATTCAAGGGCTGATCTCAGGCTCCAAGTTTAGTATTTTGAGTCTATTTTTAGAATCAAGTGGCGGTTTTACAAATGGAGTTGTTTGGAATGGTCAAAATGGTTTCGTAAGTCAAGGTCGCTAAACTGTCCGGATTTTGTGATTCAAAGATGAGTCGGGCAGGGAACTTTAGAAGTAAAATCTTTTAATGGGCTTTTGAGAGGACTTTCTATATATAGTAAGTAAGTTCTCTGAGTAGTGTCATAAGAATTTGATATGTTTAAATATGGGAAAACGGCTTGGACATTCGGTATGTTCCGGCAGATTTTTATTAAAGGCATATAATAATAAAATGAATATATAGGAGAGTAAAATAGAACCACTTGCATCGTTTTCTCTCGAGTTGTCGTGATTTTATACTTGAGCTTTATTTTATTAAGTATCATTTATTTCTCGAGTCTATTATTAATGTACGCACCTTATTTGCTAGGTTGCGGTTGTCGTGTTTTTCGGGCATCTACTATCGTCGGCGATCGTCTTCAACTACTATAAGTACTAAGGTGAGTCTATAGCCTCGTTTGAGCTCATTCAAATATTTTTAAAACCTGCGAGAGGGAATACATGTTTTTTTTTAAACTTAGAACACAAGATTTTTATGGTATGCTTGTCCCTCTATTAATGGACCCGTGGTTGCCTTTAAATTGCATTAAGTGATTGCCTTAGTTAAAGCCTCAATTATGGACCGTTAATTAACCTACGATGGGTTAACCGCTAGTACAGTTAATAGATCTATGGGGGAAGCCGCCCCGGTTCAGTTTTTGTGGACTTGTCATAGAAGCTTAGGCCCGACCTCCACACTGTTTGAACATATTGTATTAAGAAGTCAGGTATACGGAAATGTACCAATAATCTGGAGGTAACCGACAATTAATAAATCTCTCGTCTTATTAGACTGATATGGGAGTGTCTAAGGGCTCGGTTCCATGAGCTTATTGCAATTTATGCTAAATACACTTATTATTGTTGATGCAAATTATTAGATGCTTGTTGCCTTTAAGCATGCCACAAACTTATAATCTTTGCTTGTGTTCAAAATGATTATATAAACCTATAGATTCACTCGGCATTTTTGCTGATGATTTTCTCACATGTATTTCAGGTAATCAAGAAGGTTGAAGCTTGGAAGCCACGGGAATGAATGTTGTGCACTACTTTGCAATATAAACTCTTTGAATATTTGTCGTTCCTTTTGTTCAAAACAATTTAAATCTTTTGTTTTGGTTGTACTTTGGTTACGATGTCTTGGGACTACGCTACTCTGATAAATGTTTTGGAACGATAAATTTAAAACGTCTCTTTTCGAGTCGTTCTTTATAAATTATGTGTTGTTGTATCATTGTTTAGCACCCAAAGATGTATTCCGCTGCGTGTAAATTTTGGGGTGTTAAAGATTGGTACCAGAGCCATGAGTTATAGAGAACTAGGTATTTTTCTAAAAACCTAAACTATAACTGTCGGTTTTTTTTTTTTTCAAAGAGTCGTTGCACATGATTTCGCGTGACTTCAGGTTCAAGCTACTTCTGAGATTACAATTTTAGTATATGTTATTACGTATACCGTATTGCCAAGTATTTATAAATAAATACTATGATCCATTTACGTATATATATTTATATCTAGGATCCCTTTAATCGATATATATATTTATGTCGTTAAACTTTTCGATAAAAGTTTATCATTTATTAATGATTAACTTAAATAAATACATTGAATTTTCAAGATCTTTCTTTATTTATTTTTGAAGTATTTAAATTGCTTTTATTACAAATTTTATATTATGACCTTACATACCTTCATCTGCGCACGTTACTTTCATTGTTTAACCCTTTTTGATATCTATATAGATATCCAAATCGTCTTTCGGCTGTTTGTGCTTGGACGTCTTGAAACGTAGTGTCTAGACCATTGTGTAGCTCAATGTGTCCTTGGAATAGACTAACCGCTATCGTGTGAGTCACACATTTTGAAACATTTCCTATAATCGTGTTGAATAATATCATGGTTTTCATAATATTTTGTTGATTTTTATCACCGTTTTATACGACATGTGAAGATTTAATTCGTTGACATTTATATGTATCGACTCCGAAGTGTATTGTTCGCTTATATATTGGTAACGTCATTCACCGTTTTGCTTCCTAAATTTCGTGTTGAATACCTTGAAGCATCTTATGTCATTCATTATACTATATTTTTATTTGATGCTCATTATGAGATTTATTTTTCATTGTTGTAAAATCCACAAGAAATGTGTGTATATATTTTGAGCCGTTAGAAAGTGTCGAAAAATACATTTTATGTAGAAACTGCAGGGGCAGTATAAACAGGTCACAACTTAAAAGTAAAACATGCTTTAAAAAAAAAAAAAAAAAAAAAAAAAGTCAAACCTGCACAGAACTTGCAGGGGTATTTTGGTCATTTTACATTGGTTTTCAGGTCTCGGGTAAAACTAGAAAGTCGTCTGAAACGTCGTTTTGTATCCAAATGCGTTAGACTCCGAGTCTTGGAGATGTTGTTTATCGAGTCAATTAATCGGCTCATATTTAAAAGTTAAATCTGATAGAAAATTCAGAACATGAGTTTTAAATGTTTCTAAGCTGTTTTGATTTCATTTGAGATAGTAAAATTTTAAAAAATATTATTTTACAACTAACGAATACTAGTTGCATGTGAAAATTTTTAAAAATAGAAATATTTTAGGATTAGCAATTACCGGATTAATGGTGTAATTTAAAAACGAATAACATACTTTCTTAAAAGCATGTTGTGTCGAGTATCTTACAAAGAATACACATGTGGATTGTTTTATTCTTTTCATATATATGACTCATTTGTCATTCGATGTTATTTTATTTTCGTTTTCTTCTAACCTTCAACTGATTTGGGTTGAGTTTTGAAGTTTTGACTTCACATTCTTCTTCGACATTCTTATCACGTATCTCATGACGTTTTCGTCTAAACCTTATAACCCTTTGAAAACTTAACAACTTGTCACCATTTCATTGGTTGTTTTATGAGCTACTATTTGCCACTTTTTGCAAAACTTTGACTACTTTATACGTTGTCATAATGTCATATTATAAATAAATCTGATATTGTTTTACCATTATTTTAACCAATTATTTTTACTTTGGTCTTATAAAATACTTTTCGTAAGAATTAAAGTTGCTTATTAAGTATCTCACAAATTACTTGTATCCTATAAATTTATAAACTATTTTTAAATTCCATTTTACAAATGGCATGGTTTATATATAAACATAAGAAACGTAATACTTTTCGATGAAACTGAGCACTACATTGCTATTTCTAAATTATACATGGCCTGATCACCTATGTCTAATTTAGAAGGAGCCATGCTAGGCTGAATAGTAGTCACCTTAAAAATCTTGATAATAAAGAACTTTTTACTTGTATTTATGATAAAGATAAATAAAATGAAATAAAGTGAAAAGAAGTTTTGAAAACCTTTATATTTTATGCAAGTGGCGCAATTTCTATGCATCCGCATACGTTTTCTTACCTTTTCTTAAACGAATTACGCGCTTACGAATACGTTTTTACTCGACGATCGTTTTTTCACTTGTTACTTCATTTTGTCTTGTAACTGATTTCTTTTGACCGTTCGTCTAATTATGGACTGTTAATAAATGACCTAAAAGTCTCGATATTTTATCCTTCCGTCTCGTCCAATCTTCCTTATGCGACTGGGTAGATCTTTGGAATGTCTCCGCACGTGAATAATGAATTATCACTAGAGTGATTTCCGTATATCCGGGATGACGTCCGTCACTCTCGTTTGTCTCGAAATCCACCCTTGTGAACCGTGCTTTGACTTCTCCCTTTAAACACTAACATCGTTCGTTTGATTTGTTTTACTTACAAGTGATTATTAGGAATTTCCTTTTATTAAAATTTATGTATGGAACTTATTTTCGATCGTGTAACGACCACCGCTAAGTTAACGAGCTGATATTGGTAAACCATCGACCGCACCAACAAAATTTGACAACTTGTTTAATCTATTATTTCTTATCGTCATACCATCAATGCCTTTATTTTATTATTCTCTTTAAGAATTCATACGACATTTTGCTTCGTTCTCTTTTGTACCATTGATTTCGTATTAATTATTGACTATTATTTTCATTCGTATTCGTTTGTTATCTTGTCACATTTCGAAACCCGAATATATTCCATGTTTATATTGAAATAATAAACACCTTTAAGTATTTCTACAACATATTATAAAATTTTTATGTTTATACATTTTCCAATGATTTTTAATTATCGAAATAACCATTACAAGAAAAAGGTCAAATTTATACATCATATTTTGTATAACTAAAACTAATGTTAAAAATAAAATTATGTTCTACCTTTTGAACTAATTGACTTATCATACTTTACTTTTAATGTAATGAAATTACCGGTTTAATTTATATTCCTAATAATGATTTAGTTTGGAAATTATATCTTCTAATTGTAACCAACAATATGAGTTTAATTTATAAAATTCATGTCATTCTTTCAAAGTTTCTTAAGACAACCAAAAAAAATTATGAAGCTATTTAACTTCTATTTTTAATATATCATCTTTATCAAGAAAGTACCTCAACTGAGTTTTAAGGTAATACCAAATCCGGGACGGATAATTGTGACAAACGTTATTTTAATGTTAATATTTAATTTATTCTTCGCTCTCATTTTTCTAGTATTGTGAATTATTATGTTTTACGGTTACGTGATTCGAGATCCCTCGTCGATCGTCAACCTTAAATCACTTTACCACATCTTGTCCGTTTATGCGTTTATTGAATTCATTTTTATCTCGTTCTGTTCCTCGTATTGAAGATTACTATTTTATTCTGAGTTTAAAATGAATCTCGGGAAGCAATGTATAAGAAGAAACGATAAGTGTCAACAGGATTTATGCGTGTACTTATGGAATGATTGAGGACCGAATCTCTTAATGAATGGAGTTAATAAATTTGTTACAACCTCGAGGAGCATGTTGAAGCCGACACCGCAAATGGAAAGACTCTTGTGATCAAGTGGTTATTATCAAGGGTTCGTTCATGGTTTTCTCGATGATTAACGATGGAAATCTATACTTGATGTTATTGTTCGACCTTTTATTTTTATGTGCTTATGTGGTGTGTGATCTAGTCAAATGATCGTAAGTTGTGAGAACTTGAGACGGCATCATCCGATGACGTCCGATCATGTAGAACACATATTATGTAATATCTTTTTGACTTTCAACGACGAGGTTTATTAAGAATTTAATGCGCGTTGGCGAAAGTGAGATGATGTATTTGTATTATCTTTTAGGGACCCGCGTGTGAGCACCCTTCGATGACGAAAATGTTTTCTTGTTAGTTCTTTTGATGTGTGTCCATGGCTATCCGGTCGATGGATATCCTTTAGTTTGCAACCTTCCTCTTAACTGGACTTACCCGAAAATCCTGTCATCTATTCTTGTCGTCGAATGAGCTTCGTGTGATTCATAATTTTTTCATGTGTCGAGTTTGACGGGTGACTAATGGATAAGGAATTATTTATTCTTTTTTTGGTGAGATACAACTTGACGACAAGTTGCGTTTTGTAAAAGAACCAGTGGAGATCGTGGATCGAGATCCACGTGGGAACGCGAAGACTTCTTTATAAGGAATGTCGTCATCCTTCCGGGTAGTGATCAACTCGTGTGTGAGGTGAGTTGAGCGCCGGGACGTCGCTCCCTTAAGGTGGTGAGGATGTAAAACCCGTAAAAATAAGGTCATAATTTATTTCTATTTTCAATTATTTTGAAGTATTTTATAACGTTAAATATTATTACGTTTAACGGTTTAAGTTGAAACCGATATTATATTATATTTTAATATTTTGACGAGTAACGAGGACTACTAGTGATCGCGATACTGATGGATGCCTAAAATTTTATATTTTATTATCGATCGTTTCAATATTTAATATTTTCGACGATATCGTTCTAATTACGTATCGAGTCGTTATATTATTATTTTTCGTGTGCGTTTAAACTTTTAAGTATTTTTACGAAACCCGAGTCCCGTAAATATTTGTAAAATTGACTTTTAGTCATTTCCCGCTTTTTAACTAATATTTACATTTTGGACCAAAACTATCAAAAATTGGCAAAAACTACCCCAACTCCACACTATACCTAACATTTCCACTAGCACTTTCTTTTAATACATTTAACAAAAAAAAATCAACCAACTTCTTCTTCACCCTTTGTTTAGCCATCCACCATTAACAACACAAACACCTTAACCAAAAATTTTCTAGCTTGATCCAAGAGAAACTAAAACAAGTCCCGTCCTCCATTTTCAAAGGGCTACAATTTGGTATAAATTTTTCATACATGCAACCATATAAATTTTTCAAGAAAAGTTGGTTATGTTTGATCCAAATTTGTTGTATGCATGTGTTAGTAATGATAATCAAAAGATTTTCATGCCATGTTTTTGTTAAAAAGTTGATTTTTAATTTTTGGGTTTTTGATTTTGATGATGATGCAAGTGTTAGGAATGGTTTATGATGATATTAGGGGTGTAGGATGATGAGGAAAATTGTTAGAATTGATCAAAAACATGATTTTGTGGAAGATTTTAATAGTCAATTTTGGGCAGTAGGTAAATTGAAAAATCCGAATTTTTATGTTTTGAAAATGACTTAACTTATAAACTAGGGTTGTAGATAATTTCCTTAGCTTCGATTTGATATAGTAGAGCTTCTAGCTCAAAACGAGCGCGAAGTTATGATGTTTTGAATGATTGTGTACCAGGAAACGAGTGTCGACACAATCCGAAAATTGTTGTCGATATTTGGATCGAATCTCGGGGACTATAAAATGAGTTTCAAAATGATTCAAGGGCTTTTGAGTCTATTTTTAGAATCAAGTGGCGGTTTTACAAATGGAGTTGTTTAGAATGGTCAAAATGGTTTCGTAAGTCAAGGTCGCTAAACTGTCCGGATTTTGTGATTCAAAGATGAGTCGGGCAGGGAACTTTAGAAGTAAAATATTTTAATGGGCTTTTGAGAGGACTTTCTATATATAGTAAGTAAGTTCTCTGAGTAGTATCATAAAAATTTGATATGTTTAAATATGGGAAAACGGCTTGGACATTCGGTATGTTCCGGCAGATTTTTATTAAAGGCATATAATAATAAAATGAATATATAGGAGAGTAAAATAGAACCACTTGCATCGTTTTCTCATGAGTTGTCGTGATTTTATACTTGAGCTTGATTTTATTAAGTATCATTTATTTCTGGAGTCTATTATTAATGTACGCACCTTATTTGCTAGGTTGCGGTTGTCGTGTTTTTCGGGCATCTACTATCGTCGGTGATCGTCTTCAACTACTATAAGTACTAAGGTGAGTCTATAGCCTCGTTTGAGCTCATTCAAATATTTTTAAAACCCGCGAGGGGGAATACATGTTTTTTTTTAAACATAGAACACAAGATTTTTATGGTATGCTTGTCCCTCTATGAATGGACATGTGGTTGCCTTTAAATTGCATTAAGTGATTGCCTTAGTTAAAGCCTCAATTATGGACTGTTAATTAACCTATGATGGGTTAACCGCTAGTACAGTTAACAGATCTATGGGGGAAGCCGCCCCGGTTCAGTTTTTGTGGACTTGTCATAGAAGCTTAGGCCCGACCTCCACACTGTTTGAACATATTGTATTAAGAAGTCAGGTATACGGCAATGTACCAATAATCTGGAGGTAACCGACAATTAATAAATCTCTCGTCTTATTAGACTGATATGGGAGTGTCTAAGGGCTCGGTTTCATAAGCTTATTGCAATTTATGCTAAATACAATTATTATTGTTGATGCAAATTATTAGATGCTTGTTGCCTTTAAGAATGCCACAAACTTATAATCTTTGCTTGTGTTCAAAATGATTATATAAACCTATAGATTCACTCGGCATTTTTGCTGATGATTTTCTCACATGTATTTCAGGTAATCAAGAAGGCTGAAGCTTGGAAGCCACGGGAATGAATGTTGTGCACTACTTTGCAATATAAACTCTTTGAATATTTGTCGTTCCTTTTGTTCAAAACAATTTAAATCTTTTGTTTTGGTTGTACTTTGGTTACGATGTCTTGGGACTACGCTACTCTGATAAATGTTTTGGAACGATAAATTTAAAACGTCTCTTTGCGAGTCGTTCTTTATAAATTATGTGTTGTTGTATCATTGTTTAGCACCCAAATATGTATTCCGTTGCGTGTAAATTTGGGGGTGTTAAATTTTTTCACCGTTTTTTCGTTGCCGAAAACTATCATATATGATATACTTATCATATATGATATAAACCAATATCTATATGATTCTGTAATAATTTGTAACCTAACGCTAATATCATATATGATAAAACACTATTATCATATATGATATTTTACTCAAATTAAAAAAGATGATTTTTTTCTTCAAAAGAATATTATATTGCATATCTGTAGAAAGCTAATTAAATTCTCGTCACGATGGTATATTTTTTTGCGTTTAACACTTAACAGTTTAAAAGATATTTATATTTTAAAAATAAGTGAAATAATTAAATATTTTAATCGCATCCATTAGATATGGTTAGGATGGATGGTGGGGATGAGTCTCTTGGTATCAATGATCAATATAGTATCCAAAATAACTTTACTCAAATACTTTTAAATAGCTTAAACTCGATAAGTGCAAACTATAAGGTGGGTATAAGGCGGCTGTATTTCACGACCAAAAGGAAAAAGGCTCTTAGGTGCTTCGCGTCGCCTCGTTTCCTCCACTTGCTTGTGCGTGATTAGAAAGTGAGGGCTAATTAAAGGTTTGCCAACCAAAGTATTATCTACGTATCATATATATTTGCCAGGTTTTTAAATATTGAACCCTCCTAAACGTTTTGGTGTTCCACCAACGTTTTCAAGTCATCGAAAGCTTTCATTTCATGTGATCGTTTTTCATTCATTGAGGCTTCTTTAATCAAAAGGTTTGATTCGAGGAGAGATTTTGTAGATTTTTGTCTACGTAATACACAATAAAATCCAAAAAAAAATTAAAAACAATCAAAAACAAAAAAGCCCCAAAAAGAATCTTCTTTGCTCACCCCACGTTTATGCTAACCCGTTCTCAAGCAAAACATGCACTAAAATGTTGAAATCAAAAGGAAGGAAACCAAGATCCTCCTATTGATGAAGATACTCCAATTGTCGACCCGTTGTAGAACCAATGGTCACCATGGCTAATCGTACTATGATGGACTTGCTACAAGCACCCACCGAGGGTTTTGGAGAAGCGATTGTGATTCCTGCTATCCTTGCGGAGAATTTTGAGATAGAGACGGGTTTAATGTCGATGCTACAAGCTAACAAGTTTCACGGATATGAGAAAGACAACCCTCATTATCACATTCGGAATTTTACCCATCTCACCGTCACAAGAAAGTTTAATGATGTTCCACATTACGCCATTAAGATGATGTTATATCCATACTCTTTAGATGGGCCCGCCCAAATTTGGCTCAAGAAAGAACCACCAAATTCGATATTGACGTGGAACGATCTCGTGTCTAAATTTGTGAATCAAATTTTCCCGCCATAGAAGACTACACATTAGAAAAACGAAATTTCAAGACTTACACAAAGACCTAATGAAAGTTTTTCAATGGCATGGGAAGATTTAAGGAGATGTTACATGAATGTACACACCATGATTTTTCGGAATTGCATCAAATTGATATGTTTTATAATGGACTTAATGATCATGAGAGGGATTATCTCAATGCCGTCGTGGGTGGTAATGTTTGTGCAAAAATGACTAATGAGGCTTTAAACATCATCGAGAATAGATCTAAGGTTTGTAACCCTCATAACACACCGAGTGTTGCCACTATGGGTTCGTCATCGTCATCTCGTAACATGAATTTTTTGCAAGATGAAGCTAATGACGAGAATAGATTTATTGATAGATTTTGGTCTCTTATGAGTCATTGGAAAGTAAAATTATGTAAATTGAAGTTCGTTTTCTCGATTCTTACCAAATTGAAAGTCCTAACAAAATCAGGTTTATGATCGTTTTTGGTTGATAGGGTTATTTGAATTTTCTATGTCTATTTAAGCAATCAAGTAAAAATGTGAAAAATATTAACTATGTATCCGTAAAAAAATTAGCAATTACCAAGTTTTTATTCAAATGAAGACAAAAATGTAAATCTATGGAATTAATGTGCTAAAAATGTAAATGATTGAAAGTATAATGCTTGAAACGTAAAAATCAGAAACTATAAGGACCAACTATGCAAATGTAACAAACTACTAACCAAAATGTAACAACTTTTAAACTACTTAACTGGAAATGACAAGATTAGAAAAGATTAGGACTAATTCCAAGCAAACCCTAAAAACATGTAAGTTTAGCCCTCAATACAAACAGTAACAAAGTAAAAGGACCAAAATGCAAATAAAAGTGAACTTTCTATCAAAAACGGGCTAGTTGGATTATTAAGCTCGAATAAGTTCTAGAATGAACCAAATAAGCTCAAACATGTTTTAAACTACTTAAAACTCAAAATCACTTAGGCTAGTAAAAGGAATAAGCTTGAAATTTAGTAAAACTCAAATAAGCCACCTTGAAAAAGTCACTAATAAGCTATCTAATAAGCTAGACTTGCACAATAAGATTTTTGAGCTGCATCTTGTTAATCAGTCCATTGAGAGTCTGGAATGTCTTCTTTTAAGAAAAATGATCAAGTAACGAATTTGGAAATTGAAAATAAGCTTGAACTAGCTTATTGACCAAAGTTGACCAAAATTTTGAAAAATATGAAAACCTCCAAATCTACTCAAGAGCACTTGGTTTACAAAAACTTGCAATTGATCAACAACTTATTAAAAAACTAATTTCTCACTTGATTTGTTAAACTGTGTAATTTCCTTATAAGCACTCAATATTCAGATGTTAAAGGACAAGTAGGAACTGGTTTGAATCATTTCCATTAAGAATAGAGCAGATGACAATTAATTGAAAACAACTACTTTTTGATGAACTTGTTAAGAAGAAACTGACCCAAACTTTTTCACAATCAATTGCCTTTTTGACTTTCTTTTTTACTTTAAAACTACACAACTTTGTTTAAAATCACTAAAGTAATGTAAATGAGCCAAAGTTCACCAATTAACAACACTTAACTACAAAAGAACAGCTAAATCCAAACACTAGTTACTGACTTTGAACAAATTTTGTGAAAGAAATTTGAGAAATTGGTTGAACTGGTTTTAAACTAATATCTAGCCAAACTTTATGAACAAAATGAAGTGAAATTGAACCAATAATATGCAGTAAAATAGGCTAAGACTCAAAATGTTATAACTAGCTATAAAACTGATGCAATGAAATCAGAAACTAGTAATAAGCAGTCAAAAAAGAATCAAACTAGCAATAAGCTATCTAATCATCAAAAACAATCCAAGAACAAGCTAAACACATTTGATCAGATCAACAAGTAGAATTAAACTATAGTTTAGCATGCATTTTGTAGTTTAGAGGAATTAAACTCAGAAACTATGAAACATTTTAGCAAAGTCCTCCACTGATGGAGTAGGTAGGCGATGAGCCTCCTAGATAGTGTTAAACCACCACCTTAACACTATTAACCAACTAATCAACAACTACAATCATCATCGCCATTTTATACACAATTTTGCTTCAAAATCAATAAGAACAGCTACTTGGAATAGGAACAAGAATGAACAGCAACAAGTCTTCAACAAGAGCTTCTTATGATCAATGGTGATCACAAGTAACTCATAACAGCACAAGAGTAACAGTAATGCAAGTATTGTATAAGAGATTGAAGGAAAAAGGAGGGAAATTTTATTGCTTGAATGTGGAAGTTTGTTACAAATTCTGGTGAGGAGTTACAACTACTATAACTAACTCAAGAGTTTGTCAGACTCTTGAGGTCGTTACACTAACAAACTACTAGCTATGATTGGGAGAGAAAAGGAATGTGTGTGAAAATTTCACACTTAAGATACATGTTCAAATGAGGGGGCTATTCCCTGTTTATAGACAAAATGTGAGAAGTAGTTGAAGCTGATGACGTGTCCCAACCAATTAATTGCTGCCAGGTGTCCTTAATCTGTCAATTGGAAATAGTCGTTATGAACTTGAAATTGGGTTTTTCTTCTTGGTTGATGTTCAGGTTAATTGAGCACGTGGGTTGAATTCGTCCTTAAAAAATAAGCACTTTTCATGTTTGAAGTTTTTCCTGATATGCAGTATTTCTCCAATTCGTTCCTGGCTTGTGTTGAGGAAAAAGATGCCACGTGGATATATTTGGTCGGGTGGAAGTTTATCATATGGATAGTAATCCATTTTTGGATATATTGGTTATTGCATGGCGTGTTCTAATTGGCTAAAAATTAAGTAGGTGGTTTGACTGTTTGAAAATCGGCGCATTTTATAAGCTGGTGAGGTGGCAGCAATGCTGGTGATCCATGTTTAATAAACCTTGCATTCCTATTGGCTGATAGCTATTCACACAGATTAAGCCCATTTTTGAGTGTATTTTGGCAAGTTTAGTCCTTGAACTTAGGCAGATTATCCAAATGAGCTAGGAACTTCATTTTAATGGCATTTTTGGTCCTTCCACTTGCAATCTTGTATAATTTGACCCTTTGACTTAGTTGACTGAAGAGTTGACCATGTTTTACTTTCATCTTGACTTTGGCGAATTTACACTTTGAGTCCTTCAACTTTGGAGTGTTTTTAAGATAGGTCCCTTATCTTCAAAGTCGTGTCATCTTTGATCCTTCTTTGTCTTTTTCATCCAAATAAGCTTGATTTCTTCTTGTTTGCTTGAAAATGTATCCTTCTTACCTATTTATACACAAACACAAAACATACCACATAATTCCGCTTTATAGCACAAAAGTTAGGTATTTTCCTTGTGTTTTAGGGTGATTTGTTGATTAATTTATATGAGTTTTTGCTCATATCAAATCCCCTACACTTGAACATTACCATGACCTCATGCAATGCTATATTTTAAAGCACAAATTTACATTCTCCTCATAATTAACCCACCTTGGCCAATATGAAAAGTTATTACACTATGCTACTCTATATGATGCATGATTTTGATTTTGAACAATGCAATGCAAAAGAAACTATCCTATTTATATCTTTTTGGATTTTTTTTTGAAATGGGTTTGATGGAAAAACTCATAAAGAAGTCAATGACTTAAATTAGGGCTTGGGTACCATGGACACTTATCACCCTAAAGTTTCACTTTCCCCATACCAAGCTTAAAAATGGGATCATTGCATTCACAAGTAAAAAGTGCATCAACTTATTCATGACAATTAAATGTGGAACCGGTTATTATTTGAGCAAATTGCTTTTGGGCAAATTTGTCATTATTTGAAGAGTGAAATATAAGAAATGTAAAATCAAAAATAAGGAAGCACGATTTTAATCCTAAGTAATCCTCTCATCCATTACTTGAAAAACCGCTCACAATTAATATAAGTCCGTTTCAAGAGTAATAAGTCATTCACCTTATGTGTAAAATCCTCATGTCATGCATTAATAAGTAGCCACACACTCGCTAAGGAAAGAAAAATAAAACTCACGCATTAATTTACATCCTCCGCCTTTTTGAGACTTTGGATCTTCAATCCCGCAACCCGTCAAGGTAAAATTGGATTGGAGCAACTATTAAATCCCTGCAACCCGTAAAGGTAATATTGGAATCTAATAGTTACTATAACTAACACTTCACTGCCCCTCTTGGGAGTCTTGTATAATTATTTTCTTTTTCTTTCTCTCTTTTTTTCTAGCCACTCATTTTTTTTGTAGGCCGCTCTTATTTTTCTTTATTCCTCACAAAGAAATTTTAAAAGAATAAAACGAAAAACTCCCGCTAAATATTAAGCATGACATAAGTCTAATACACATAAAACGTTCTAACTTAGAATCTTAAGACGTACTTATATCAACCATGAATGATTAGACAAAAATGCATAAGAGACTACAAACCAATTAAAACCGTTTTTGATTATTTATTAACATATATACATGCGAAGAAAATAGAGGTAAAGAAGAGAAAGGTTTAGCCACAAGTAATTATCATGAGGTTTATCTAGCCCTTTTATACTTGCTTCAACTCTATCATTTCCCATTCTCCACAAATTTAAAATCTCAAATAATGAGATTAGTGGATGCTTAGCCTAATAGACCAATGAAGGACTACATGGTTAAGGATACTAGCTAGAGAATGCTTAGATAAGCAAACTCGGGTTGAGTCAAAATGTCCATGGCGGGCCTAATATGTCAAAGAAGTCTAAATTTGTTAAACCATATCCTTTATTATATTTTTTTCCTTTTTCAATATGTAAGAAAAGAACAAAAGAAGAAATATATACAATGCAAATGTGATATGCAAATGTAAAATGATTAATGCAAAAATTATGAATGCATATTTTTGGTGGCCAAAGTAGATCAAAAATTTGAGAAATGTTTGAAAAATTAATTTCCGTGTTATCATGAAGGTCAATGACAAAGTCTAGGTAAGGTTACTTCGATAGAAGACCCCCCTACACTTAGGCTAAACATTGTCCTCAATGTTTAAGAGCATGGAAGTTAAAAACTTCCCCTACACTTATGACAATGAATAGACTTTGCTTAACCCAAGTTGAGGAAAAATCAACTATAGTGAATTCATTTTTAAAGCATAATGTGTCTATGAAAAATCACAATAGTAACGAAGTGAATCGGATACAAGGGCCTCCTCCATAAGCTCCAAAGCACGTGATGAGTGAGAAACCCTACAAACATCATGAAGACAAAAGAAGGTCTCCCCAACACATCTCATCAATTTGTTATCCTTATTTCTAACCTACAACACTCTAGATCTAAAAACTTCTAAACCTAGTTATTCAAACTTGATTTAAGGAGTCTCTAGCTCGACTATTCCCACACTTAAAAGTGTCAAAAACCTATCATGAAGAAGAAAAGTTTTTCCCTCTTTAAGAAAAATCTCTATGATGAGGTAAAAAAAGTTTTCATTTATCAACACTCCATAAATATCCCCCCGGATCAAATACATAATTACCATCCCACTTATAACACAATTCCACAACTAACTTCCCAAGCAATGGTGAAAAAGGTGAGGTGTGGTTCTCCAAAATGGTTGCCCATATGTTCTTCACAAGGTGATAGGGTAAAACTCTCAAATCTTTCACAAGTTTTCCTTTTGTTGCATCAGGCGGATACTGAGATGGTTTAGCAAGCTCTATGCCAGGATCAAAAATCTGTTCCTTGATGGGAAAACAACAAGTGTTGTTTGCCTTAGAAGATTCTCCTATGTAAGTCACATGGTGAGAGAAAGGTTGTGGAGTAATGGGTAATAGCAATCTCTTGGGAGGAACCATCATGGCTTGTTTTCCTTTATCACATGGAAGGGTTGAGGTGGACAAGTAAGAAGGTAAAGGATCTTCATTCAATAGAGATTCTAGATAGAGTATGTCCCCCTCCTCATCAAGATATCCAAGAGTGTACTCAAAAGATATATCCACCTCTAAAAACTCATCACTCTCATCCATGATAGAATCCTCCTCATCACCATAAACATCATAGATTGGTCTATCAAGAGTGGTGATTCCTCAAAACCTAAAGAACTATGATCATCAACAAATGGAGAATCACAAGTAGAGATCTCATCATCACTATAGTCATCATATGTTGGTGTATCAAAAAGAAGAGATTCTTCATCACTAAAATCCTCATGAGTATCTTCATCATTGTAGAAAAGTGGGTTATCATATGAGGTTTCAAATAGAGGATTGGAATAGATCACATAATCACCAAAGTTAAACTCTTGAGGTTCATGAAAATCCAATGATGAAGTAATGGAAGCAATGGTCTCAACATGAGGTAAATCATAATCTCCACTAGAGCAAGCTTCATAAAAATATTCAGCACACACTTCATCAAGGATATCATCTTGAGTTTCCTCCTCATTCACAACATCAATATGCTTCACCGCTTCATGCTCATTAGACTTCTTTGACAACTTTCCCATGTTAAACACAACTCTCTCATCCCCTACCCTCATTGTAAGTTCACCTTCCGCCACATCTATTAGAGTTCGACCCGTTCTCAAAAATGGCCTGCCAACAACCAAAGGCACTCTAGGATCCATATCATAATGAACCACCACAAAGTCTGTGGGAAAAGTAAATCTATCAATCCCAACAAAAACATCCTCCGCAATTCCCACCGGATAAGCTATAGTACGGTTGGCCAACTCAAGAGTCATCTTAGTGGGAGTGAGCTCGGTAAGTGAAAGTTTCTTCCAAACCGATAATGGCATGAGATTAATGCTTTCTCCTAAATCCGCTAAATCCATGCAATTTTCCACCCCCCGGGAAATTTCAAGGAATCAAAAACCTCCCCGGATCTCCTAGCTTAGTAGGCAACTTCTTAAGTAAAACCGCGGAGCAATTTTCATTCAAGGAAGCATTAGGCAAATCCACCAATCTCTCCTTGTTAGAAAGTAAGTCCTTGATCATCTTAGCAAACTTAGGCATATTGGCTAAAGCTTCCGCAAAGGAAATATTTATGTTCAGTTGCTTGAACATCCTCAAAAAGTTTGAGACATGTATATCATCCTTGTTCTTAAGCTTATCCTTTCTTAATCTTGATGGGTAAGGAAGATTTGGTTTAGGTGTAGGTGTTGTAGGTGTTGTAGTGGAAGATTTGTCTGTGTTAGCTTCTTCATTGGGAGTTGTGGAAGGTAAAGGAGAAGTGGGAATAGGTTGAGAAGGTGTGGTTGATGAAATAGGAGAGTTTGGAGGTGGTGAAGTAGATGTAGAAGGCTTATCACAAGTGGGAACCAAAATGGGTTTAACAATAGAATGTGTAGGAGGTGAAGAATCATTTGTTGTTTTTCCACTTCTTGTTGTAATAGCATTGACATTTGCCCTCCGGTTTGTTTGTGTGTTAGATGGTAAAGCCCCTTGTGGTCTTTGATTATACATAATTTGGTTGTGAAGGAGAGCGAATTTCTTGTTGTTTTCCTCTTGAGCCTCTTTCATTTGTCTCTCATAGGAAGTAAGCTTTTGAAGAATCAAATCCATGGGGTTAGGTTGCACATTCCCTTGATAAAAACCTTTGTACGGATAGGGCGGAGGGGGTGTATTAAATCCTTGATTTGGTGGATAAAAGTTATTTCCTTGATTATGAAAGGTGTTGGGTGCTTTATAGTTGTTCTCTTGGTATTGTGGTCTTGGACCTTGATTCCTTTGTAACAATTGAGGGGGATTTGGTTGAGGTTGGGTGGGTGGTTGGGGTGGGAATCCCGGTGGTGCAAGATAATTTTAAGACTTATAAGAAAGGTTATTTTGATTGATGTTGGGCTTGAAATGTTCTCTATGTTCCTCTTGGTATGCATAACACTCCCCTTGATATCCTTTCACCTTATCACATTGTTGATATGAATGGGGACCTCCACAAGTCTCGCATGAAAGAGTAATAGCATGCACATCATTTGTGGAATGATTGCCCAAAGAAAGTTTCATAAAGTCATTCATCATGGTTTGTTGCATCTTTTGAGTGTTGCATGATTGTTTGACTTTCCTTTTGAGCTTGAATCAATTCTTGAATGCATGAAATGAGTTGACTCTCCAATGGTGTAGAACCTCCTTCTTGAATGACATGTACTCTTTCATCAACTTGTGTGTTAGTTTGCACCATTGCTTTGGTCTCAATAATAACCCAAGCCTCTTGAATGGATTTAAGAAGAATATTTCCTCCCGCGGAAGCATTGAGTGAGTCTTGGTGATGAGGTTTAAGGCCATTGTAAAAAGTATTGATTTGGTGAACTTCATCCAATCCGTGGTTAGGTAATCTCCTCAATAACTCTCTATACTCCTCCCAAGCATCACTAAATGTTTGACTAGGTTTTTGTTGGAAGCCTATAATTAAGTTCCTCAAAGTCGTGGTCTTAGATGGGGGAAAGAACTTGTTCAAAAACTTCTTAGTGAAACCATCCAATGTGGTAATGCTCTCGGGTTGTTGTGTATCTAACCAATGCTTAGCCGGATCCTCTAGTGAAAATTGTACCAATATCAACTTAATGGCATCATGGGGAACTCCATTGTACTTAATGATGTTGCAAAGAGCAAGAAATTTCTTAAGGTGATCATGTGGATTATGATTCTTGTTCCCATAAAATGGTGTGTTTGAAACCAAGTTAATCATGGATGTTTTTAGCTCAAATGTGTTTGCGGGAATATCGGGTATCTTGATAGCATCGGCATATCCTTGCACATTGGATTGCAAGTGCTCCACCAAAGGTCGAGTATCAACTCCGGCCATGGCTTCTTGTTGTGGATGGATCAAAGCACGATTCTCGGGATCGGCTTGATGGACGGTGTTGTTCCTACTCTTTCTCTTTTTCTTCCTTTTCGGAGGAAGGGGTTGTACACCAATCGGTATTTGTGCACGCCCGCGAGTGAGCATGTAACTCAAAACGAGGAATGAGAGAGAAGCTCTCGTTTGACTTTAAGAGAAAAGGATTATCCTCTTCGAGTTTCAATATGAAATATCCACAAGAAAGTAGAATGTACGTATGTACTACTTGGGTGCAAGACCCCCAATGAAGCCTTCCTTCTTAGAATACTCACTAGTGAACGGGGGGTTAGGTGGCGCGAAGCACTTAAGTACCTATTCACCCTTAGATGGCATTTTATAGCACATCGCCTTTCTATTCACTTTGTAGTTTGTATTATTTGAATTATTGCTTATTGGAAGTATTTATCTATTCTTGCTTTATTGAATTTGATCGATACGCGTGTCAAGGACCGGAAAGCCCCTCAACACGGTGTATTGCCTTGGCAATACTTATGGAGAATAGGTATATTGATTGTTCTTATACGTATACGTATTTACTTATAATAATATATGAAAAATATTTTTGTATTTATGGGGTTTTTTAGAGAAAATACTATATGTACATAAAATCGAGGGAATCCAATAATATATATTTTTGGGTGCAATCTCTTAGGAAAAAGATTGCTTTTGGATTTTTTAATTTGTTTGGTCAATTCTTTAGGAGAAGAATTGTTTTTGTTATTTTTAGATTTTATATTTTTATATTTTTTGATTTTTTTATTGTTTTTTATTTATGATACGTAAAAATAACGTTCACTAGGTGAACGAATCCCAAAAGCCAATGAAAACCGTCAATCAATAGTCTCTCGTAAAGACAAAGAACCGGAAGCGGCGCCATTTGAAATTGTGTAAATTGAAGTTCGTTTTCTCGATTCTTTAAAAGTCCTAACAAAATCAGGTTTATGATCGTTTTTGGTTGATAGGTTTATTTGGATTTTCTATGTCTATTTAAGCAATCAAGTAAAAATGTGATAAAAATTAACTATGTATCCGTAAAACAATTAGCAATTACCAATTTTTTATTCAAATAAATACAAAAATGTAAATCTATGGAATTAATGTGCTAAAAATGTAAATGATTGAAACTATAATGCTTGAAATGTAAAAATCAGAAACTATAAGGAGCAACTATGCAAATGTAACAAACTACTAACCAAAATGTAACAACTTTTAAACTACTTAACTGGAAATGACAAGTTTAGGAAAGATTAGGACTAATTCCAAGCAAACCGTAAAAAACATGTAAGTTTAGCCCTCAATACAAACAGTGACAAAGTAAAAGGACCAAAATGCAAATAAAAGTGAACTTTCTATCAAAAATGGGTTAGTTGGATTATTAAGCTGGAATAAGCTCTAGAATGAACCAAATAAGCTCAAACAAGTTTTAAACTGCTTAAAACTCAAATTCACTTAGGCTAGTAAAAGGAATAAGCTTGAAATTCAGTAAAACTCAAATAAGCCCACTTGAAAAAGCCACTAATAAGCTATCTAATAAGCTAGACTTGCACAATAAGATTTTTGAGCTGAATCTTGTTAATCAGTCCATAGAGAGTCTGGAATGTCTTCTTTTAAGAAAAATGATCAAGTAATGAATTTGGAAATTGAAAATAAGCTGAAACTAGCTTATTGACCAAGTTGACCAAAATTTTGAAAAAGTTGAAAACCTCAAGATCTACTCAAGAACACTTTCTAAACAAGATTATGAAATAAAATGGCAATGTTTATGAAGTGGAATTGCTAGAATGAGAAATCAGTTAGCACTTGGTATACAGAAACTTGTAATTGATCAACAACTTATTAAAAAGCTAATTTCTCACTTGATTTGTTAAACTGTGTAATTTCCTTATAAGCACTCAATATTTAGATGTTAAAGGACAAGTAGGAATTGGTTTGAATCATTTCCATTAAGAATAGAGTATATGACAAGCAATTGAAAACAACTACTTTTTGATGAACTTGTTAAGCAGAAACTGACCCAAACTTTTTCACAACCAATTTCCTTTTTGACTTTCTTTTTGACTTTAAAACTACTCAACTTTGTTTAAAATCACTAAAGTAATGTAAATGAGCCAAAGTTCACCAATTAACAACACTCAACTGCAAAAGAACAGCTAAATCCAAACACTAGTTACTGTCTTTGAACAAATTTTGTGAAAGAAATTTGAGCAATTGGTTGAACTGGTTTTAAACTGTTATCTAGCCAAACTTTATGAACAAAATGAAGTGAAATTGAACCAATAATATGCAGTAAAATAGGCTAAGACTCAAAATGTAATAACTAGCTATAAAACTGATGCAATGAAATCAGAAACTATTAATAAGCAGTCAAACAAGAATCAAACTAGCAATAAGCTATCTAATCTTCAAAAACAATCCAAGAACAAGCTAAACACATTTGATCAGGTCAAAAAGTAGAATTAAACTAGAATTTAGCATGCATTTTGCTGTTTAGAGGAATTAAACTCAGAAACTATGAAACCTTTTAACAAAGGCCTCCACTAATGGAGTAGGTAGGCGCTGAGCCTCCTAGATAGTCTTAAACCACCACCTTAACACTATTAACCAACTAATCAACAGCTACAATCATCATCATCACCATTTTATACACAATTCTGCTTCAAAATCAACCAGAACAGCTACTTGGAATAGGAACAAGAATGAATAGCAACAAGTCTTCAACAAGAGCTTCTGATGATCAATGGTGATCACAAGTAACTCATAACAGCACAAGAGTAACAGTAATGCAGGTATTGTATAAGAGATTGAAGGAAAAAGGAGGGAAATTTTATTGCTTGAATGTGAAAGTTTGTTACAAATTCTGGTAAGGAGTTACAACTACTATAACTAACTCAAGAGTTTGTCAGACTCTTGAGGTCGTTACACTAACAAACTACGAGCTATGATTGGGAGAGAAAAGGAAAGTGTGTGAAAATTTCACACTTAAGCTACATGTACAAATGAGGGGGCTATTCCCTATTTATAGACAAAATGTGAGAAGTAGTTGAAGTTGATGACGTGTCCTAACCAATTAACTGCTGCCAAGTGTCCTCAATCTGTCAATTGGAAATAGCCGTTATGAACTTGAAGTTGGGCTTTTCTTCTTGGTTCATGTTAAGGTTAATTGAGCACGTGGGTTGAATTCGTCCTTCAAAAATAAGCACTTTTCATGTTTGAAGTTTTTCCTGATATGCAGTATTTCTCCAATTCGTTCATGGGTTGTGTTGAGGAAGAAGATGCCACGTGGATATATTTGGTTGGGTGGAAGTTTATCACACGGATCATAATCCATTTTTGGATATAGTGGTTATTGCATGACGTGTTCTGATTGGCTAAAAATTAAGTAGTGGGTTTGACTGTTTGAAAATCAGCGCATTTTATAAGCTAGTGAGGTGGCAGCAATGCTGGTGATCCATGTTTAATAAATCTTGCATTCCTATTGGCTGATAGCCATTCACATGGTTTAAGCCCATTTTTGAGTGTATTTTGGCAAGTTTAGTCCTTGAACTTAGGCAGATTATCCAAATGAGCTAGGAACTTCATTTTAATGGCATTTTTTCTCCTTCCACTTGCAATCTTGTATAATTTGACCCTTTGACTTAGTTGACTGAAGAGTTAACCATGTTTGACTTTCGTCTTGACTTTTGCAAATTTACACTTTGATTCCTTCAACTTTAGAGTGTTGTGAAGATAGGCCCCTTATCTTCAAAGTCTTGTCATCTTTGATCCTTCTTTGTCTTTTTCATCCAATTAAGCTTGATTTCTTCTTGTTTGCTTGAAAATGTATCCTTCTTACCTATTTATACACAAACACAAAACATACCACATAATTCCGCTTTATAGCACAAAAGTTAGGTATTTTCCTTGTGTTTTAGGGTGATATGTTGATTAATTGATATGAGTTTTTGCTCATATCAGAAAGCACAAGATTCTTTAGGATCCGCTTCGGTTAAAGCGGTTGAGAAAAGTTGTATATCTTGTGGTGGAGCTCATGATTTTTCCGAGTGCATTACCGCCGGTGGTAACACTTAGAGTGCTTATGTAGCAACGGGAACTTATAACCAAAACGGCCAAGGTTCTCGCCCAAATCAAGCTCCACAAAATCAAAATGCTAACAACTATCGAAACAACAATCAAAGTGGTAATTATCAAGGAAACCAACGTAATTACAACTAGGGTAATTATGGGAACAATGGGTAAGTGAAAAACCAAAATCAAAACCGTGATTTTAAAAAACTAATAAAGGTTTGCAAAATACAAAAGATCTTCCAAGTGAATTTTTGAATTATATGAAGGCAAATGATGATAGGTTTGACAACATACAAAGGGAGATAATTAGCCTAAGATCCAAGTTGAAAAATGAGTCAAAAACGAACTTGCTAATGAACTTAAGACTCATGATAATAAAATGGAAAGTAATGTGAAAAGGCTATAACAAAATCAACAAAAGATGGAACAAGGCCAACATGAAATCAAGCAAGAGATGCTTAAGGCGGATAAAAGGCAATCAAAATTTGAAGAAAAATGGCTAGTATGTTTGAGGCTATAATGTTTAAACCATCTTCTTCGGGTGGTCTTCCAAGTGATACCATTGCAAACCCGAAGGGAGAAATGACGGTTATTACTACACGAAATGGTAAGACTTTCAAAGAACCAATCTCTCGTCCAAGTACTTCTAAGGAGAAGGAAATCGAGAAAGAACCCGAGGTGATGGTAGAAAAGGAGCATATCACAAGCCCACGAAGTACCGCTCAAACCACACCTATGGTCGAACCTATACCAATTTTGGAACCCGAGATTCCAAGGCCTTTGCCTATGCCCCAACCCACACCACCCTTACCCTACCCGTCGAGATGAAACAAGGAAAAATTGCATGAACATAACAATCAACAAATCGGACTTTTCATTAAAATGTTTCGTAAGGTTTATTTCGACATAAGTTTGGCCGACGCGTTGTTGTATATGCCTCGTTTCGCCTCCACTTTTGAAAGTATGATGAATGATAAGGAGAAGCTTTTAAAGCTATCTAATTGTTCTTCGGTTTTTCTTAACAGAATACCAGAAAAAGTTGGTGATCCCGGCAAGTTTCTCATTCCATGTGATATTCAAGAGATGGAAGGATGCCTCGCCTTAACCTACCTTGGCGCGAGCATTTTGATGCCTTTTTCCATGTGGAAATCGCTATCACTTCCGGATCTTACTCTTTCGAAAATGTCTATCGAGATGGTCGATCATTCTACGATTCTCGCATGTGGAGTGGCTGAAGACGTTGTTGTGAAAGTTGGGAAGTTCTAATATCCCGTTGATTTTATTGTTGTAGACATTCCCATCGATCCTCAAGTTCCTCTAATTTTAGGTCGTCCATTTTTAGATACCTCGAAATCGATCATTGATATGCATGCTAGAAAAATCACTTTGCGATTCAACGAGGAGGAACTTGTTATAAACGCTACTCAAAACTCTACACCTTCTCATGTTTATGCAGTCGCTACCATCAACTACATTGGCAATCCTACTATTATGGATCCAATTCTTGCTAATTCCAAACCAAATCTCACTTCATTCCAAGGAAGCGATTTTATTTTTAATGAAATCGAAAATGAAGATGAGGTGACTAATAGTGAGGATATTCTGAATCGAATTCCACCATATTTTCCGCCGATGGAAATTATGAGTGTTGAACCAAAATCTTCAATCGAGGATCCACCAATCCTTGAATTGAAAGATCTTCCACCTCACCTTAAATACGCATTCTTGGAAGGTGATGACAAGTTGCCGGTTATTATGGCGAAAGATCTTTCCAATGATGAAAAAATCGCGCTTTTGAAAATCTTAAAAGCTCACAAAGGGGAAATTGCGTGGAAAATTTCCGACATTAAGGGTATCGACCCAAAATTTTGTACTCACAAGATTTTATACATGATCAATGTCGAAGAAGGGTGAACCCCAAAATTCAAGATGTCTGATGAGATGACATTTATATATGATCTCGTCGTTCTTTTCGGTCTTTAAATGCATAAAAATGTCATAAAATACCATATATATGCTTGTGTTTGTTTACTTGTGTATTTTAGGTATGGATATCGTGAAAAATAAAAAATATTACAAGAAACAAAGAAAAACGAACACGAGAAACGAAGATGCACAAAGAACCAGGCCCTAGTTTGTAATTTATCAAAGAAAAACCCTTGAAGACTTGAAGATGTACAAGATTGATCCCTCATTTATGAAGAAATGACACTTAATACCCTTGTATATTCATAATTACAAGTTTGGTGCCTTATGTTTGTCAAAATTACAAAAAGGTCCTTTAACTTTGAAGATTTGGCAAGCTTAGTCCCTCAACAATTCTAAATTGTCAACAATGGTCCCTCATGAATTCAAACATCCAATGAAGTCCTTCAAAGATAAGATATGTCCAAGATCAGTCCTTGAACTATTCAAAAATGGAAAAAATAACCCTTGAAAACCCTTCACCAAAGTTTTGGGGCAAATGTGTGAAATTGGAAACTTAAATAACAAAGGAAACCAAGTTTGTAAGCTGAAAAAATCGTTTTACATGTTTTGCCAAAACACAAGGACTCGTAATGTCAATTCCCAAACTTCAAACACACAAACACACGCCAAACACAACACACCCCCTTATTTCGGATCAAAACTTACCACTATTCACCCTGATGAACCCAGTTAATATCCCATTTAAAACAAAGGTTAAAATGAAAATACCCAGGCACACGCTTAATTCACATGCCCAGGAACTCATCCCACACCCAAAACCATAATCCCCACTCACCATGTGACCCCATCATTTAACACGTCAACCAATCATATTGCAACCTCCTCTCCAAGCAATCCTAGTTGGCAAGATCAACGATTTATAGCTACTACTTGGTCCCCAAGCATAAAATGAACAGCCAAGATCATTTTGGACAGCTCACAACATCAAAACTCGCCTCAAGCACTCAAGGGCATTCTAGGGATTTTCTAGCTAGGGTTTTCATGTATTTTGCATCTAGAATCGTCTATTGTTGCCTATAAAAGGACCCCCAACCTGTGGTGAGGCCTTTGTTCCAGATTTTAACTATTTTCTTTGTAATTCCTTTTTATGAAATAAAATTTGAATTTCTGAAAATTTTGAATTCTCTTTTGTGATTTATAAAAGTTTAGTGTTGGAATAGCTAAGATCTGAGTTCCATATACATGTTTGGTTGATTTTGAGAAAAGGTTTTAAGATTTAAAACACTTGTTTTCAAAAATCAAAGGATAATCTATTTTGGCTTACTTTTGTGTTTGTTCATCTTAGCAGCTTTTGGGAGCTGGTGCTTGTTCTTGCTAGCACATCAGCTCAAACATTCCAAAGTGTGGATGTACATTTTGGAGGTTTGATTCTCTTATCTCTTTTACTTTTTCTGAATTTTGCTTAGTTTTTGGGTGAATCTGCATATTTGATTGTGAATCTGTGAATTTGTGGTTAATTTGTGTTTTTGAGGTTGGATTATTATTGCAAGGGTTGTTTTGATCTTGGATTGAGGGTTAAACACAACAATCCTTTGAAAATCTGAGAAATCAGATTCCAAAGGGGTGTTTGGGTTAACTGATTTATTAAGATTCAAGGCAACCTTTATGGTTGTTTGTTATTCCTTTGTGTTGGTACTTGTTTATCTGGTGCAAGTGGTCTGTTATCTGCAAGGTTTGAGGGTCTAAACACCTAAATCAATCAAAGGTTTATAAAATCTGTTTTACTTGGGTATTTTGGCTAAAATTTTGGGGACACCTAGATCTAAGGGTAGACTAGGGTTAACAAATGTTAAATTTTGGTTAACATAACCAGGGAAAGGGATTTGAGGGCTTGAAATTGCATTGGTGGTCAAATAGATCAGCAAAAGGATTTTGGATAATCACCTTTGTTCATCAGTAACTTTTTATGCTTGAATCTGCTTATTTACTTTGATACAGTGCTTGAAACAAGGTTATTTGTGCTTATTGGATTTTATTATAGATTTTGTATGCATATGGTTCAATTTGGTTGGCTTATTCATGCTTAATCTGCTTATTTTGTCATAACTACTTATTTTCAAGGTCTATATCATATTTGTGGATTGTTTGCTTATTCTGTGCTTATTGAGTGAGCCAAATTATGATTTGTTGATTGATATTAACTCCTTTTGATCCACTGATTACAAGGTTGCCTTTGTTTTCATTTGAATCCAACTAGATCTCTCTAAAAAGCAAGTCAAATAGTCAAAGCAATGGGAACTCCTTTCCCCTGCAGCTAGCCACTACTAGTGTTATTTCACCTTGTACTTATCAATAAGCTGTTCTAGCTTATTTAAACCTGTAACAACTTTGAATTTGTAATCGGTGTCACTTATTTGGCACATTTATTCATACTGGAACATTTGAGGGGTTGACTTTGAGCTTTTACTAGAAAACCAACAACCTTGACTTTTACATAAGTCCTTATCAACTTATTCAGCTTATTTGGCTTGGCTTATTGAACATTTCTTTGTTGATTTGTCTTAATTAAGTCATTTAGAGTCTTTTTCAACTTATTTCAAGGTCTGAGGTGGTCTAGAACCTCAACCCGACTATTTTGTCTTTTAGTGAAATTCTACTTTGCTTATTTCAGGCTTATTGGGTTTGCTTTTTCAAAACTTCTCTTCACAGATCTCTTAGGCATCTCAAAAGAAGGTTGTGTGTCAAATCTGAGCTTATGGCATTGGCTTATTGCTTAATGGGCTTATTGGCCTAATAAGGATAAGCTGTGATAAGCTCAAAACCAGCTTTTGGGCTTTCAGAATTTTGTGTTCACAATCAAATTTTGAGTCAGATAGAGCTTTTTTAATTATTTTGGTTGAGTTTGAACTTTTTGGGCCCATTAAGCCCATTTAAGTGGACTATTTTAGTTTTTGGCCCATTTGGGGGCCTATTAGGGGTATTTTGTAATTTCACTTTCATTTTCTGTGTATTTAGGTTAAAATAAACTAGTTTGCAAGTTTTTAGAATTTCTTATGATTTTTGGATTTTTAATAATATTTTAATATCATTTTATTATTAAATTTCAATTTTCACATTTTAGCACGTTTTATATTTTTCTTAGGTCTAATACATTAAAATATGATTTTTAAAACTCTTAGATTAATTTTAGCATCATTTTCTAAACTTTTAGAATTATTTAAAGGTTTTAATAGTTTTTAATCATTTTAAAAAAGTTTTAATTAGTTTTAAAATTCATAAAAATAGTTTTTATTCTTTTTAAGTCATTTTAGAGGTTTACAAAGTGAAAAATCTTTATTTGTGCTTTTTATTAATTATTTTGATTTTTGGGCTTTAATTAGCATTTAAAAATTAATATTTAATTAATTAAAAGGTTTGAAAAAGTTTTGATCGTTTGTAAACCCATAGTTTATTTAATTTGATTTTTGGTAATTTTTTGGGAATTTTTATAATTAATTTTTATTTTAGCACTTTTTACGGTTTTTATTTTAGTCGTCGTAGTAATAATTTTCACGTATCCGTCATTCTATTTTCTCATCCTCTTCTTTCTCAAATATTAGTCCAAAATATTTACATCTTAATCACACACATATACCTCCTTGGGAAACGAACTTAATTGGGGTCATTAACACTTGATTTTCCTAAGTCATTTGTTTAATACTTTCCGCTTTTACGCCTTTTTCCTAAAAGGTCGTATTTTACCACAATCATTTTGGCGCCGCTGCCGGGGAGGTGTGTCGTGATTAATTTGTCATTTTGTTTTTAATATTAGCCACAAATAGTATTTGTATTAGTAGAACTCTACTAATACGTATTATCGTTTTTTTAGTTTTTCTTGTGAAATTATTATTAGTATATTGTATAAGTATCACAACAAATACAAAATATCTCCAAAAGTGTGAAAACACAACCTTAATTAGGATTTGATCTCCTAATTATTGTATTCGAATCTCAAACAAAAAGAAAAAGTCAAAAATAGATAAATACTTTCGTGAAGCTCGATTTTGAAAAATACGAACTATAAGGTGGGTATTAGGCGGGTATTATAAAATATACCCTAAAGAAAAAGGCTCTTAAGTGATTCGCGCCGCCTCTTTTCTTCGCTTGCTTGTGAGTATTTTGAGATTGAAAGCTAATCGAGGGTTTTGCCGCCTAAAGTATTATTTCGTATCATATATATTTGCTTGGTTTCTTTGTGATTAATCCCTCTTGAACAATTTGGTTTTCACCAAAGTTCTAAAGTCATTCGAAGGCGTTCACTCCACGTGATCGTTTTCATTCTTTTGAGGCTTCTTTAATCAAGAGTTTGATTCGAGGAGAGATTTGGTAGATTGTTGTCTATGAATACACACAAAATCCAAAAAATTCAAAACAATCAAAAACACAAAAAAATTGAAAATTCACAAAACACCCAAAAAGAATCTTCTTTGCTCACCTCCCATTCTTCGTCAAGTTTATGCTAACTCGTAATCAAGCAAAACAAGCTCGTAAACGTCGTCAAAGTCAAGGAAATCAATAGCCTTTGATTGAACAACAAACTCCAATTGTCGAACCCGTTGTAGAACCAATAGTCGCCATGGCTAATCGTACTATGATGGAGTTTCTTCAAGCACCCACCGAGGGTTTTGGAGAAGCTATTGTGATTCCCGCCATCCTAGCGGAGAATTTCGAGATTGAGACAGGTTTAATGTCGATGTGACAAGCAAATAAGTCTAGAGGTCATGAAAAAGACAACCCGCATTATCACATAAGGAATTTTAATCGTCTCACCGCAACAAGCATGTTTAAGGATGTTCCACATGATCCCATTAAGATGATGTTGTTTCCATACTCGTTAGATGGACCCGCTAAAATTTGGCTCGAGAAAGAACCGCCAAATTCGATTTTGACATGGGGTGATCTCGTTTCTAAGTTTTTGAACCAATTTTTTCCACCATCTAAAACAACACATTTGGAAAATGAGATTTCAAGGTTTACACAACGTAATAATGAAAGTTTTTCAATGGCATGGGAACGATTTAAGGAAATGTTACATGAATGTCCACACCATGATTTTTCGGAATTGCATCATATTGATACTTTTTATAATGGGCTTAATGATCATGAACTAGATTATTTGAATGCCGCCGCGGGTGGTAATTTTTTGTGCAAGACGACAAATGAGGCTTTACAAATCATCGAGAATAGATCTAAGGTTTATAACCCTCGTAACACACCGAGTGTTGCCAATATGGTTTCGTCATCATCGTCATCGTCTCGTCACATTAATGCCTTACATGATGAAGCAAATGAGGAAAATCGGTTTTTCGATAGGTTTTCGACGCTTATGACACATTGGAAAGCACAAGATGCTTTGAATTCCGCATCGGTTAAAGCGGTTGAAAAGAGTTGTTTATCTTGTGGTGGAGCTCATGATCTTCCGAGTGCATTACCGTCGGTGGTAACACTTCGAGTGCTTACGTATCAACGGGAACTTACAACCAAAACGGCCAAGGTTCCCGCCCAAATCAAGCTCCACAAATCAAAATGCTAACAACTATTGAAACAACAATCAAAATGGTGGTTATCAAGGCAATTCACGTAATTAAAAGAAAGGGAATTATCAAAGTGGGAATGGAAAAGTTTCAAATCAAAACCAAAACCGTGATTTTCAAACTACTACGCAAGGTTTTCAAAATGATCACACCAAAAATCTTCAAGGGGAATTTTTGAATTATGCTAAAGCAAATGATGCTAAGTTTGACAATATGCAACGTGAGATGATTAGCTTAAGATCCGAGTTGAAAAAAGAGCTTAAAAATGAACTTGCTAATGAACTTAAGACTCATGCTAATAAAATGGAAGGAAACGTTCAACGTCTTCAACAAAATCAACAAAAGATGGAACAAGGAAACATGAGATTAAGCAAGAACTGTTAAAAGCGGATGCTAGGCAATCAAAATTTGAAGACCGAATGGAAAATTTTTTTGAAGCAATCATGTGTAAATCCTCTTCCTCGGGTGGTCTTCCTAGTGATACCATTGCAAACCCGAAGGGAGAAATGAAGGTTATTACTACACATAGTGGTAAAACATTCAAAGAACCAATCTCTCGTCCAAGTACTTCTACGGAGAAGGAAATCGAGAAAGAGCCCGAGGTGATGGTCGAAAAGGAGCATATCACAAGCCCACAAAGTACTGCTCATACCACACCTACGGTTGAACCAATACCAATCATGGAACCCGAGATTCCAAGGCTGTTGCCTAATGTCCAACCCACACCACCCTTACCTTACCCTTCGAGACGAAACTAATAGAAATTGCAAGAACGTAACAAACAACAAATGTTTCAACAAGTTCATTTTGATGTAAGTTTAGCCGACGCGTTGTTATACATGCCTCTTTTTGCTTCCACTTTTAAAAGTATGATGAATGATAAGGAAAAGCTTCCAAAGCTTGCTAATTTTTCTTCGGTTTATCTTAACCGCATACCGGAAAAAGTTGGTGACCCCGGAAAGTTTCTCATTCCTTGTGATATACAAGATATGAAAGAATGTCTCGCCTTGGCCGACCTTGGTGCGAGTATTAATTTGATGCCATTTTCTATTTGGAAATCGCTTTCGCTTCCGGCTCTTACTCCTTCAAACATGTCTATCGAGATGGCCGATCATTCTACGATTTTAGCATGTGGAGTAGCGGAGGATGTTTTCGTGAAAGTGGGGAAGTTCTACTATCCTGTTGATTTTATAGTAGTTGACATCCCCGCGGATCCTCAAGTTCCTCTAATTTTAGGTCGTCCATTTTTAGACACCTAGAGATCGCTTAACGATGTTCATGCAAGAACTATTACTTTGAGATTAAACGAAGAGGAACTTGTTATAAACGCTACTCAAAACTCGACACCTTCTCATGTTTATGCAATCGCTACAATCAATCACATCGACTTAGTTCATGTGGTTTGCGATGAATTTTCACAAGAAGTGTTAGGTTTTTCCGATAACTCGTCAAGTGGCAATCCCACTATTTTGGATCCAATTCTTGCTAATTCTACACCAAATCTCACTCCATTCCAAGGAGGCGATTTTACTTCAAATGAAATCGAATGAAGATGAGGTGATTATTGGTAATGATACTTCTATTCCACCATTTCTTCCGCCGATGGAAGTTATGAGTGTTGAGCAAAAATCATCAATCGAGGAACCGCCTATCCTTGAATTGAAAGATCTTCCATCTCACCTTGAATTGAAAGATCTTCCATCTCACCTTGAATACGCATTCTTGGAAGGTGATGACAAGTTGCCGGTTATTATTTCAAAAGGTCTTGCTAATGATGACCGCTCTTGAAAGTTCTTAAAGCTCATAAAGGGGCAATTGCGTGGAAAATTTCCGATATTAAGGGTATTGACCCAACATTTTGTATTCACAAGATTTTAATGGAGGAGGACTACAAACCCGAAATTCAAAGTGAAAGAAGGGTAAACCCCAAAATTCACGATGTCATAAAAAAGAAGTTTTAAAACTCCTTGATGCGGGAATGATTTATCCTATCTCCGATAGTCCATAGGTTAGCCCAATCCATTGTGTCCCTAAAAAGGGAGGAATGACCATTGTGCCCAATGAAAACAACGAGTTAATTCCCACTCGTGTTGTGACCGGTTAGAGGGTGTGTATTGACTACCGAAAGTTAAATGACGCCACTCGTAAAGACCACTTTCCTTTGCCCTTCATGGATTAAATGTTGGAGCGACTCGTGGGAAATGAATTCTATTGCTTTTTAGATGGTTTTTCTAGTTACTTTCAAATCCCTATCGACCCTCGTGATCAAGAGAAAACTATGTTCACGTGTCCTTATGGAACGTTTGCTTATCGTAGAATGCCTTTCGGACTTTTCAATGCACCGGTACGTTTCAACGGTGTATGATGGTTATTTTTCATGATATGATCGAGAAGTCGATGGAAGTGTTTATGGATGACTTTTCGGTGTTTGGCAATTCGTTCACGTCGTGTTTATCCAATCTCGAGCAAATGTTAAAACGTTGTGAAGAAACCAAACTTGTGCTTAATTGGGAAAAATGTCATTTTATGTGTAAACAAGGAATTGTCTTAGGGCACAAGGTCTCGAAAGCCGGGATTGAGGTAGATAAAGCTAAGGTAGACGTCATCGCCAAGTTACCTCATCCCAAAATCGTTAAGGGGGTTAGGAGTTTCCTAGGCCACGCGGGATTTTATCGTCGCTTCATCAAAGACTTTTCGAAAATTTCTCGACCAATGACACACATTTTTGAGAAGGATGCTCCTTTTAATTTCAATGAGGATTGTGTTAGAGCTTTCGAAACTCTTAAAAGGAAACTTACCGAAGCTCCCATTCTTGTTGCTTCTAATTGGGAATTACCCTTTGAAATCATGTGCGATGCAAGCGATTTATAGGGGCCGTCTTAGGGCAACATTATGAAAAGCATTTCCGTCCTATCCATTATGCTAGTAAGACGATGACCGAGGCTCAATTAAAGTACACCACAACATAAAAGGAATTCCTTGTCGTGGTCTATGCTTTTGAGAAATTACGACCTTATCTCGTCTTGACTAAAAGCATCGTGTATACCGACCATTCAGCTATCAAGTATCTCTTAGCTAAGCAAGATGCTAAGCCAAGATTGCTTCGTTGGATTCTCCTCCTCCAAGAATTTGATGTCACCGTGCTTGAAAAAAAGGAGCTGAGAATCTAGCGGCCGATCTTCTCTCTTGTCTAGAATATCCTCACAAAGATGTCTTCGAGAACAAGGAAACACCGAAACATTTCCTCTTGAGACTCTCGGTGTAGTGAATTCTAAAGACACCACCCCATGGTTTGCCGACATTGCAAATTATCATGCGAGGAATTTCATAATCAAGGGTATGACGACACAACAAAAGAAAAAAATCTTTCGTGACGTCAAGTTCTATTTTTTGGACGACCCTTATCTCTTTCGGGTTTGTGCGGATCAACTCATTCGACGTTGTATTTTTGGTGCCGAAGCTTATAACATCCTTAGAGCTTGTCACGAGGGACCCACGGGTGGTCACCATGGTGCTAATCTCACGACTAAGAAAGTGTTCGATGCCGGCTTCTTTTGGCCTACTATCTATCGTGATGCACACGCACTTGTGAAGTCGTGTGATTCGTGCCAACGTCAAGGAAAATCGTCTCAACGTGATGAAATGCCACCAAATATAATTCAAGTGTGTGAGGTTTTCGACATTTGGGGCATAGACTTTATGGGGTTGTTACCATCGTCTCATGGAAACAAGTATATCCTCGTCACCGTCGACTACCTTTCTAAGTGGGTGGAAGCTAAGGCTTTACCTACTAATGATGCTCGTGTGGTAGTGAAGTTTTTGAAGCAACTATTCTCTCGGTTTGGAACCCCTCGTGCTATTATAAGTGATCGTGGAACCCATTTTTGTAATGACCAATTCGAAAAGGTCTTAAAGAAATATGGAGTTACTTATCATCTTTCTACGGCTTATCACCCGCAAACGAGTGGGCAAGTCGAGGTTTCAAACCGAGCTTTGAAAAGGATTTTAGAGAGTCGACTAGAGAAAACCGTGCTTCATGGTCCGACAAACTCGATGACGCTTTATGGGCCTTTAGGACCGCTTATAAGACACCTATCGGTTGTACTCCATATAAGTTGATTTATGGAAAGAATTGTCATTTGCCCATTGAATTGGAGCATATGGCATATTGGGCCCTTAAGCATGAAAATTTTGATTTAAAGACCGTGGGAGATCACCGTAAAATACAATTGAATGAATTGGATGAATTAAGAGATAATGCTTATGAAAAGTCATTGATTTTCAAAGAAAAGACTAAAAAGTTTCATGATGCAAAGATTAAAAACCGGTTTTTTAACGTTGGTGATCAAGTGTTACTTTTTAACTCTCGATTAAAGATATTTTCCAGGAAATTGAAATCTCGTTGGTCGGGTACTTTCACCATTACACAAGTGTTTCCTTATGGGACCATCGAGCTAGCTCAAAATGATGGTCCTAATTTTAAGGTGAATGGACATAGGCTTAAGCACTACTTTGGTGGGGAAGTTCCTTCGTTGGACGACCTCGACCAAGTCACCTTCCCCAATGATAATTAGCATTGAGGGGATCGAGTCGAGATCATGACTCGGTAATAAAAAATGAGGTGCCTCGTGGGGGATATCCCATGCTTATCCTTTTAATGGTTTATAATATAGTTAATGTGAGGGGATTTGTGCCCTTCCAACTCGTTGTCTCGTGGTTGTTTGTGAATGTGTTATCTAGATCATCATCATCACTACGATTGAAGACTCTCGTGTTCGTTTACGTGAGCTTCGATCGTTTGCTTGAAGAATTTTTCACGAATCCATGACATATCCTTTATTGTTATAACAATTATCTTTTAGCATAATTCATAAACGGCTTTAGATATATTGTTCATCACCCTTTCCATGCTAGATCCTAAGCATTCGACTCTTCGTCTCTAGTATGGGGGTGCTCCATCTTTTGACTCGAAACATTGAGGACAATGTTTAATTTTAGTATGGGGGTGAATAGATACTTGCTTTGCTACGCCCTCACGCTTTCCAACTATCAACGTTTTGTTTTGTTTTGATGCTAATAAGGCTAAAAATGGCCCAATTTTAAAAAAATTCTTAGTTTTCATAAGTGTTTTTAAGATACGAATGTATATTTTCCGATGGGTAGAATAAGATCTAATTTTGGACTTGATGGGCATTTGGAGCCCTTTACATTCCTTAACCCGCTCGAATCAAGTTTTGCTAGACTTTTATATAGGGAACTTTAAAACGCGAAATTCTTAGCTCATTCGGGTTAACAAGAACTTTTCGCAAGTTCCTATAATTGATCCTAGAAAGTCACTTATCAAGGGAACTAAAAAATGCATTCTCTAAACTTGAAAAAGTCCAAGAAAGTACAAGATCCTATAGGTAGCTTGAAAACCCAAAACTTCGATTTGATATAGTCTTAATGAAAGCTAATCCAAATTTGGCTTAATTTTGACTTGCATGGCTAAGTATTCACGAGTCTCTTTAAATAGAGGTCTTTAAATAGTGAAGAACGAGAAATGATAAAGTTAGACAAGTGATCATGCTAAACGTAGAACATGAAGATGTTTTTCAAAAACGCATATGTTTTTTAATTGTGGCTTTTTCTCCTATAAGATCAATGTATTAGGAATAAAAATAATTGCAATAAGTAAGGTCGTACGATTTGAAAGGTTACTTAGCTTCTAGCACAAGATCGTTAAAAAGTTGCTCAGGGTTGAATAGAGTTCATAGCCAAGGCATAACTTATTGAAGCAGGATGCGAAGATTGGTGAAGATCAAAAAAGGCCCTAACAAGGCATGAGGAGCTCTATTTTGTTGCTAAAGATCCAAGATGATGTGAAGAATCATTGTTCCTAAATCAATATGAAGGATCGAGACACATGACGAAAAGCAGTTACTCCCCTAAAGATAATGGAGAAAGTCTATCCAAAAAGACCCTTACAAGGTATGAGGATAAATATATCCGAGTCCTAAAAGGAGGCGGATCGTTATATATCAAAATCCAAAATAAGGATAGAAGAAAAATGATGAAATCACGGTCCAAGTATGAAGAATCACTCAAAAACGTCAAGTGAAGAAATTCTTAAATATGAAGAGAAGACCATAATTTCAAGAACGTCTTCCCAAGATTTGAAGTATGAAGTACATGCCAAATATCGGTCCGAGAAAGGTCTCAAATCATGAAACGAGTTATGTCAAGATATGAACTTAAGGAGATACTCAAGAAGCCGTTTTAAAAGATTTTGTCCTTTGGCTAACTATCGATTAAATCGTGCTACTTTCTTTTCGGACTAATGGATACTCAAATAAGTCAATATGAATCACTTGTGATCCATGATAAATATTTAAAAAAATTCTAGAAACCCATTTCTTTTCATAATAACTAGGATTGAGGGGAGAAAAAGTATTACACAATTTGGACGTATGAGTAGTGTTAGCATTGTGACTTGTACCAACAATGATCTCGTTTTTGCACTTAGCATGGAATGTATGACAATCAAGGATGACGAACTTTACTCTAAGAGACATTCACTTGTTTCTATTCATTGACCCTAAAAGTCACACACGTAATGAAAATCATACATTATGTCTTTACACATCTTCATAGTATTGTTGCAAGTTTTTACTTTCCAATAAAGGTTAATAAAATTGATTTTTGGAGATGCTTAGATACTTTATTCTAGCATTGCGTGAGGGCACGACAATGGTTTAGTATGGGGGAGTTATGAGATGACATTTATACATGATCTCATCGTTCTTTTCGGGCTTTAAATGCATAAAAAATGTAATAAAATACCATATATATGCTTGTGTTTGTTTACTTGTGTATTTTAGTTCTGGATATCGTGAAAAAGACAAAATATTACAAGAAACAAATAAAAACGAACACGAGAAACGAAGCCGCACAAAGAGCCGGGCCCTAGTTTGTGATTTATCAAAGAAAAAACCTTGAAGACTTGAAGATGTACAAGATTGATCCCTCATTTATGAATAAATGACACTTAATACCCTTGTATATTCATAGTTACAAGTTTGGTCCCTCAAGTTTGTCAAAATTACAAAAAGGTCCTTCAACTTTGAAGATTTGGCAAGTTTAGTCCCTCAACAATTCTAAATTGTCAACAATGGTCCCTCATGAAGTCAAACATCCAATGAAGACCTTCAAAGATAAGATATGTCCAAGATCAGTCCTTGAGCTATTCAAAAATGGCAAAAATAACCCTTGAAAATCTTTCACCAAAGTTTTGGGGCAAATGTGTGAAATTGGAAACTTAAATAACAAAGGAAACCAAGTTTGTAAGCTGAAAAATTCATTTTACATGTTTTGCCAAAACACAAGGACTCATAATGTCAATTCCTAAACTTCAAACACACAAACACGCGCCAAACACAACACACACCCTTATTTCGGATCAAAACTTACCACTATTCACCCTGATGAACCCAGTTACTATCCCACTTAAAACAAAGGGTAAAATGAAATTACCCAGGCACACGCTTAATTCACATGCCCAGGAACTCATCCCACACCCAAAACACAATCCCCACTCACCGTGTGACCCCACCATTTAACACGTCAACCAATCATATTGCAACCTCCTCTCCAAGCAATCCTAGTTGGCAAGATCAACGATTTATAGCTACTACTTGGTCCTAAAGCATAAAATGAACAGCCAAGATCATTTTGGACAGCTCACAACATCAAAACACGCCTCAAGCACTAGAGGGCATTCTAGGGATTTTCTAGCTAGGGTTTTCATGTATTTTGCATCTAGAATCGTCTATTGTTGCCTATAAAAAGACCCCCAACCTGTGGTGAGGCCTTTGTTCCAGATTTTATCTATTTTCTATGTAATTCCTTTTTATGAAATAAAATTTGAATTTCTGAAAATTTTGAATTCTCTTTTGTGATTTATAAAAGTTTGGTGTTGGAATAGCTAAGATCTGAGTTCCATATACATGTTTGGTTGATTTTGAGAAAAGGTTTTAAGGTTTAAAACACTTGTTTTAAAAAATCAAAGGATAATCAGTTTTGGCTTACTTTTGTGTTTGTTCATCTTAGCAGCTTGTGGAAGCTGGTGCTTGTTCTTGCTTGCACGTCAGCTCAAACATTCCAAAGTGTGGGTGTACATTTTGGAGGTTTGATTCTCTTATTTATCTTTTACTTTTTATGAATTTTGCTTAATTTTTGGGTGAATCTGCATATTTGATTGTGAATCTGTGAATTTGTGGTTGATTTGTGTTTCTGAGGTTGGATTATTATGGCTAGGGTTGTTTTGATCTTGGATTGAGGGTTATAACACAACAATCCTTTGAAAATCTGAGAAATCAAATTCCAAAGGGGTGTTTGAGTTAACTGATTTATCAAGATTCAAGGTAACCTTTGTGGTTGTTTGTTGTTCCTTTGTGTTGGTACTTGTTTATCTGGTGCAAGTGGCCTGTTATCTGTAAGTTTTGAGGGTCTAAACACCTAAATCAATCAAAGGTTTATAAAATTTGTTTTACTTGGGTATTTTGGCTAAATTTTTGGGGACACCAAGATCTAAGGGTAGACTAGGGTTAACAAGTGTTAAATTTTTGTTAACATAACCAGGGAAAGGGATTTGAGGGCTTGAAATTGGATTGGTGGTCAAATAGATCAGCAAAAGGATTTTGGATAATCACCTTTGTTCATCAGTAACTTTTTATGCTTGAATCTGCTTATTTACTTTGATCTAATACTTGAAACAAGTTTATTTGTGCTTATAAGATTTTATTATAGCTATTGTATGCATACTGTTCAATTTGGCTGGCTTATTCATGCTTAATCTGCTTATTTTGTCATAACTGCTTATTTTCAAGGTCTGTATCATATATGTGGACTGTTTGCTTATTATGTGCTTATTGAGTGAACCAAATTGTGATTTGTTGATAGATATTGACTCCTTGTGATCCACTGATTACAAGGGTTCCTTTGTTTTCATTTGAATCCACTGATTACAAATAGTCAAAGCAGTGGGAACTCCATTCCCCTGCTGCTAGCCACTACTTGTGTTATTTCACCTTGTGCTTATCAATAAGCTGTTCTAGCTTATTTAAACCTGTAACAACTTTGAATTTGTAATAGGTGTTACTTATTTGACCCATTTATTCATACTGGAGCATTTGAGGGGTTGACTTTGAGCTTTGACTAGAAAACCAACAACCTTGACTTTTGCATAAGTGCTTATCAGCTTATTCAGCTTATTTGGCTTGGCTTATTAAACTTTTCTTTGTTGATTTGACTTAATTAAGTCATTTAGAGTCTTTTGCAACTTATTTCAAGGTCTGAGGTGGTCTAGAACCTCAACCCGGCTATTTTGTCTTTTAGTAAATTCTACTTTGCTTATTTCTGGTTTATTGGTTTTGCTTTTGTAAAATTTCTTTTCACAGATCTCTTAGGCATCTCAAAAGAAGGTTGTGTGTCAAATCTGATCTTATGGCATTGGCTTATTGCTTAATGGGCTTATTGGCCCAATAAGGATAAGCTGTTATACCAATAAGCTGTGATAAGCTCAAAACCAGCTTTTGGGCCTTCAGACTTTTGTGTTCAGAATCAAATTTTGAGTCAGATAGAGCTTTTTCAGGTCTTTTGGTTGAGTTTGAACTTTTTGGGCCCATTAAGCTCATTTAAGTGGACTGTTTTAGTTTTTAGCCCATTTGAGGGCCCATTAGGGGTATTTTGGTAATTTCACTTTTATTTTCTGTTTATTTAGGTTAACATAAACTAGTTTGAAAGTTTTTAGAATTTCTTATGATTTTGGATTTTTAATAATATTTTAATATTATTTTATTATTTAATTTCAATTTTCACATTTTTGCACTTTTTATATTTTCTTAGGTCTAATACATTAAAACAGGGGATTTTTAAAACTCTTAGATTAATTTTAGCATCATTTTCTAATTTTAAAGAATTATTTTAAGGTTTTATTAGTTTTTAATCATTTTAAATAGTTTTAATTAGTTTTAAAATTCATAAAAACAGATTTTATTCTTTTTAAGTCATTTTAGAGGTTTACGAAGTGAAAAATCTTTATTTGGGCTTTTTAATAATTATTTTGATTTTTAGGGATTTAATTAGCATTTAAAAATTAATATTTAATTATTTAAAAGGTTTGAAAAAAGCTTTGATCATTTTTAAACTCTTAGTTTATTTAATTCGATTTTTGGTATTTTTTTGGGAATTTTAGAATTAATTTTTATTTTAGCACTTTTTACGGTTTTTATTTTATTCGTCGTAGTAATAATTTTCACGTATCTGTCATTCTATTTTCTCATCCCCTTCTTTCTCAAATATTAATCCAAAATATTTACATCTTAATCACACACATATACCTCCTTGTGAAACGAACTTAAATAGGTCATTAACACTTGATTTTCCTAAGTCATTTGTTTAATACTTTCCGCTTTTACGCCTTTTTCTTAAAAGGTCGTATTTTACCACAATCAATGTCATCAAAAAGGAAGTCTTAAAATTTCTTAACGCGGGAATGATTTACCCTATATCCGATAGCCCTTGGGTGAGCCCAATCCATTGTGTCCCTAAGAAGGGAGGAATGACCGTTGTGCCTAATGACGACAATGAGTTAATTCCAACTCGTGTTGTGACCAGTTGGAGGGTGTGCATTGACTATCGAAAGTTAAATGACTCCACTCGTAAAGACCACTTTCCCTTGCCTTTCATGGTTCAAATGTTGGAGCGACTTGTAGGAAACGATTTCTATTTCTTCTTAGATGGTTTTTCAGGTTACTTTCAAATCCCTATCGACCCTCGTGATCAAGAGAAAACTACGTTTACGTGTCCATATGGAACGTTTGCTTATCGTAGAATGCCATCCGGACTTTGTAATGCACCGGAAACCTTTCAAAGATGCATGATGTATATTTTCATGATATGATCGAGAAGTCGATGGAAGTCTTCATGGGTGACTTTTCGGTGTTTGGTGATTCGTTCACGTCGTGTTTAAACAACTTGGAAAAAATATTAAAACGTTGTGAAGAAACTAACCTTGTGCTTAATTGGGAAAAATGTCATTTAATGTGTAAACAAGGAATCGTTTTAGGGCACAAGGTCTCATAAGCGAGGATTGAGGTAGATAAAGCTAAGATAGACGTCATCGCCAAATTACCTCATACCAAAACCGTTAAGGGAGTTAGGAGTTTCCTAGGCCACCTGGGCTTTTATCGTCGATTGTTAAAGATTCTTAAAAAATATCTCGACCTATGACACACCTTCTTGAGAAAGATGCTCCTTTCATCTTCAATGAGGATTGTGTTTGAGCTTTTGAAAATCTTAAAAGGAAACTTACCGAAGCTCCCATTCTTGTTGCTCCTAATTGGGAATTACCCTTTGAAATCATGTGCGATGCAAGTTATTATGCAATTGGGGTCGTTTTAGGGCAACGTCATGAGAAACACTTCTTGCCTATCCACTATGCTAGTAAGACGATGATTGAGGCTCAAATGAAATATACTACAACGGAAAAAGAATTACTTGATGTGGTGTATCCTTTTGAGTAATTCCGACCTTATCTCGTCTTAACAAAAAGCATAGTGTATACGGATCATTCAGCTATCAAGTACCTCTTCTCTAAGCTTGATGCAAAGCCGAGATTGTTCTATTGGATTCTCCTGCTACAAGAATTTGATGTCACCATACTTGACAAAAAAAGAGCCGAGAATCTAGCGGCCGATCATCTCTCTTGTTTAGAAGATCCTCACAAAAATGAGTTCGAGAACAAGGAAATTACCGAAACATTTCCTCTTGAGACTCTTGGTGTGGTTAATTCTAAGGATGACACCCCATGTTTTGTCGACATTGCAAATTACCATGCGGGAAATTTCATAATCAAGGGTATGACGACACAACTAAAGCGAAAATTCTTTCGTGACGTCAAGTTCTATTTTTGGGACGACCCTAATCTCTTTTGGGTTTGTGCGGATCAACTCGTTCGACGTTGTGTATTTAGAACCGAAGCTTCTAATATCCTTAGAGCTTGTCACGAGGGACTCACGGGTGGTCACCATGGTGCTAATGTCACGGCTAAAAAAGTGTTCGATGTCGGCTTCTTTTGGCCTACGATCTATCGTAATGCACACAAACATGTTAAGTCATGTGATTCTTGCCAACGTCAAGGAAAATCCCCTCAAAAGGATGAAATACCACAAAACATAATTCAAGTTTGTGAGATTTTTGACATTTGGGGCATTGACTTTATGGGGTCGTTCCCATCATCTCATGGAAACAAGTATATCCTCGTCGTCGTCGACTACTCATCTAAGTGGGTAGAAGCTAAGGCTTTGCCTACGAATGATGCTCGTGTGGTAGTCAAGTTCTTGAAGCAACTATTCTCTCAGTTTGGAACCCCTCGTGCTATTATAAGCGATCGTGGAACCCATTTTTGTAATGACCAATTCGAAAAGGTTCTAAAGAAATATGGGGTTACACATCGTCTTTCTATGGCTTATCACCCGCAAACGAGTGGGCAAGTCAAGGTTTAAAACCGAGCATTGAAGAGTATTTTGGAGAGGTGTATTGGAGAAAACCGTGCTTCGTGGTCCGACAAACTCGATGATGCTTTGTGGGCCTTTCGCACCGCTTATAAGACCTCAATCGGGTGTACTCCTTATAAGATGGTGCATGGAAAAAAATTTTATTTGCCTATTGAACTGGAACACAAGGCATATTGGGCCCTTAAGCATTCAAACTTTGAATTGAAGACCACGGGAGATCACCGGAAAATACAACTTAACTAATTGGATGAATTAAGAGATAATGCTTATGAAAGATCATCGATTTTTAAAGAAAAGACTAAAAACTTTCATGATTCAAAGATTAAAAACCGGGTTTTTAACATTGGTGATCAAGTGTTACTTTTTAACTCTCGTTTGAAGATATTTTCCGGAAAGTTGAAATCCCGTTGGTCGGGTGCATTCACCGTCACACAAGTTTTTCCTTATGGACCATCGAGCTAGCTCAAAATGATGTACCTAACATCAAGGTGAATGGACATAGGCTTAAGCACTACTTTGGTGGGGAAGTCCCTTCTTTGGATGACCTCGACCAAGTCACCTTCCCCAATGATAATTAGCATTGATTGGATAAAGTCGAGCTCATGACTTGGTAATAAAAAACGAGGTGCTTCGTGGGGGCATTCCCATGCATATCCATGTACATATTATCGCTTTCTAATATAGTTAATGTGAGGGGATTTGTGCCCTTCCAACTCGTTGTCTCGTGGTTGTCTGTGAATGTGTTATCTAGATCATCATCGCCACGATTGAAGCCTCTCGTGTTGGTTTACATGAGCCTCGATCGTTTGCTTGAAGAACTTTTCACGAATCCACGACATATCCTTTATTGTTCTAACGATAATCTATTAGCATAATTCATAAACGACTTTAGATTGATTGTTACTTACCCTTTCCATACTAGATCCTAGGCATTCGACTCTTCGTCTCTAGTATGGGGGTGCTCCACCTTTAGACTCGAAACATTAGGGACAATGTTTAATTGTGAATAGATACGTACCTTGCTAAGCTCACATGCTTTCCACTTTCATCATTTTGTTTATGTTTTTGTTGCAAATAAGGCTAAAAATGGCCAAATTTTAAAATTTTTAGTTTTCATAAGTGTTTTTAAGACACAAATGTATATTTTCCGTTGGGTAGAATAATAGTTACTTGATGGGCGTTTGGAGCCCTTTACATTCCTTAACCCGCTTGAATCAAGTTTTGCTAGACTTTTATATAGGGAACTTTAAAACGCGAAAATCTTAACTCGAAAGGGAATAAGAACAAGAACTTTTCGCAAGTTCCTATAACTGATCCTAGAAAGTCACTTATCAAGGGAACTTTAAAATGCATTCTCTAAAGCTTGAAAAAGTCTAAGAAATTGCAAGCTCCTATAGGTGACTTGAAAACCCAAACATCGATTTAATATATTCATGATGAATCTAATCAAAATTTAGCCTAATTTTGACTTGCATGGCTAAGTATTCATGAGTCTCTTTTATTAGAGGTCTTTATATAGTGAAGAACGAAAAGTGATAGAGTTAGAAAAGTGATCATGCTAAACGTAGAACATGAAAATGTTCTTTCAAAAACGCATGTGTTTTAATTGTGGCTTTTTCTCCCATAAGATCAATGCATTAGGACAAATAAATTGCAAAAAAATAAAGGGCATACGGTTTATAAGGTATTTAGCTTCTAGAACAAGACCGTTTGAAAGTTAATTATGATTACATAAAGTACATTTTCAAAACATAACTTATCAAAACAGGATGCGAAGATTGGCGAATCCAAAAAGGCCCTTACAAGGGATGAGGATTACCTTTTGTTGCTAAATCCAAAATGATGTGAAATTCACGAATCCAAATCCAAAATGAAGGATGAAGATACACGCCGAAAAGCAAATACTCCAATAAGGTTGGACAAGTCTATGAATCCAAAAAGCCCCACACGGCATGAGGAAGAATTCATGAATCCAAGTCTGAAAGGGAGGCGGATCGTTGCATAATCAAAGTCCCAAAATAAGGAAAAAGACAAGTGAAGAAAGTCGTTGTCAAAGATGAAGCATCTCTAAATCAAGAAGAAGATCTATGTCATAAATGAAGAAAAGATTATGACAAAGACCGTCTCTCAAGATGAAGTGCGGAACAGATGCCAAATATCGGTCCGAGAAAGGTCCCACGTTGTGATCAAAGCTATGACGAGATATGGACTTTTTATGATTATAAGAAACGTTTTGAAAGATCATGTCCTCTAGTTAATTATTGAACAAACCGTGTCAAATTTATTTTGGATTAATAAATATCGCAATAAGTCAATATGAATCCTTGTGATCCATGACAAAAATAGTTAATAAATTCTAGATAAAGTTTTCATTTCTTAATAATTAGGATTGCAGGGAGAAAAAGTAATACATAATTTGAATGAACGAGTGGAGTAGCATTGTGACTTGTACGAACAATGATCTTGTTTTTACAGTTAGCATGGAATGTGTGATAATCAAGGATGATTAATTTTACTCTATAAAACATTCACTTGCTTTTATTCTTTAACCCTAAAAGTCACAATCTTGTGATGAAAATCATACATAATGTCTCCAACACAAGTAGTAGTTGTAACACCCCATTTTGGAAATGGAAATATCACAGTAATTATGGCGTGTCATCAAAGCATACAAGATAAAATTTCTAAACATTACTTGACCATAAAAAGGAAAATACCGGAATCAAACATCGGTAGTCCAAAAGTAAAGCTCATCACACACAAACATAGTATAATAAAGGAAAGGACTAAACAATGTCCAAAGCATAAGTATCATAACAAAGGAAATGCATAATGTAAAGAAGGCTAGACAGCTACCAGTCCATATGCACGTACTCTTAGTGTCTACGAGCGTCCCTGAGTACCTGCCGTTTTGGAAACATAGAAAAGGAAAACGGCCGAGCAAATACGCTCAGTGCACGGATGTACAATAAAGCATGAATAGGATAAGCATATAACATAATAACAGCGGAAGAAAACTATGTCCCGAGTAACCTGCTTAAGGCTTAATAAAACTGGTTTTATAGTTTGAAAGTCTTATGTTTATCTTATAAAAAAATTGTTTGTCATATTTTACCATTAGCCAATATAGGTCATGAAAATCCACCGTGCATAAATAATTGGAGGGGTGATCTCATCATGCAAATTAGAGGGGCTGCCTCTAATTTAATATACTGGTTTTTGGGTAGGAGGGATCAGCTCCTTGTGAAGGATGCAAGGCACACACCACATTCACCATGAAATCCTGAATAAAAACATATAACTAGGATGCACCCATACGCCCCACATGATAAATATAAATAAATGGCAAAAAGTTGAAGGGACGCCAAGAGCAATCACTCTGCCGTGGTAAAGTCATAACATCAGTGCCTCTAATGTTATGGTTATGGTACCTCCATAACTAGGTGAAACTGGTCATGCATGTATATGGCTATAGGTACTCTTAATTAAACATAAGCAATCAAACTCATAACTTATACTACGGGAAAACAGTTAGCTTCATACGGGGAATCCTAATAAGGAAAGAATGTCCATACTGAAAGGACGGGAATCCGTACCTTATGTCCAGTGAACGAGAAAAACGAACTGCGAGAATCCTACTTCCGAATCACTTGTGCTACATAAATACGTACATGAATAAGTATCTGCTTACTAAATACATAGCTGGTTTATGTCATGTCTTAGCTTATTTTATGTGTTCTTACCATGTTTTACTGTTTTAAAGCCTTAAACCGTGTTTATCTTATATTATGTTTAATCTGATTAAGTATTTCTGGTATTTCATGTGTTATTATACTTACTGTGTAATAATAAGTAACTTTCCAAAAATAGCAGGTTTCCTAAAATAGAAAGTTTCCAAAAACAGAAAGCTTCCAAAAATAGAAAGTTTCCAAAAATAGAAAGTTTCCAAAAATAGAAAGTTACCAAAAATAGAAAGTTTCCAAAAATAGAAAGTTTCCAAAAATAGAAAGTTTCCAAAAATAGAAAGTTTTCAAAAATAGATTTACTGCTTAAAATAGATAAGTTTCTAAAAATAGAAAGTTTCCATAATTAGAAATAAGCTGGTTAAATAAGCTAAGTATATAAGCCTAAGTGTTTTTCAGGATTATTTCTAAGTCATATGATATAATGTATAATTTAATAATTATTTCATGTAATTTAATTAAACTATAGGTTATAATATTTAATTAAAGTATAACATGTTTTTAATTAAATAAGTTAAATACTTAGGTTGAAATATGTATTATTATATCTTAATAATATAACCTAAGTCATGTTAATTAATAAATTATATCCATGGTTTTAAAATAATTAATTAATTATAAGTCTTAAATAGATAAATACTTAGGTTAAAATAATTGCATGATCATAATAATTAAATAACCTAAGTCATGTTATTAAATTAATCACATCATTTTATTAATTTAATTTTTACATAAGTTCATAAACATAAAAAAAAAAACTAACATACACCATGAACCGGATCTAGGCTAAAAACATGAACCGGACATGAATCGACATCGTACCCCGAGCCAACTCGGGGTACCCCGTGTTTCCCTTGCTGCCGTGGGACCCACACGCACCAACCAAGACCATATGCTCTTGGTGGTGGTCGGCTTGGCAAACCGAAACCCCTTCGGGTTCGGTTGCAGCCTGCGGCCAAAACAAACACCCCTTAAAAACAACCTTTTGATTTTATTTAACACCAAAACATGTTAGATCTATGCTTAATTATTATGTTTTTATAAAAACATCACATGTTCATAATTTATAAAATGATTAAATAAAAAGAAAAGTTTTAAAAAGGTTTTACCGAATTCGTGGATCAAGAGGACGAAGAACAAACACGATCAATCACCAAATCTTCAAGATCAAAGATCAAAAATCACCTTGTATGGTGGTTTTTGGGGTGGCGGCACAAAGAACAAGGAAGAGGAGGTTTTAGGTTTTCTTAAAATCTTTTGTAAAGTTAATTTGTGTAGTGAAAAAGTAAATAACCCCCTTTAGTAAATTTGACAAATGGGCTTGGCCCATTTGTCCTTGTTGGCCGCGGGTAGGGACCCCACTTGGGGTACCCGTACCTTTTTCCGTGTCTCATTATTTAGTTACTCGTTTGTGATTATTTATGTTCGTGTTTTAAATGTTCTCGTTACATAAATACCGTGATCTAATATATTTAATTACGCTCGTAATAAATATATATACGTAATTAATAATAGTTCGTGTTTTAATTACGTTCATGATTTCTTGATCGCATGTTCGTGATTAATTATCGTTAAATAATTATTACATGATCGTGCATAGTAAATACTTATCGTGTTCTAACACGTACGTAATACGTAAACTCCTAACACGTAATCGTAATCATGCTATATTAGGAAAGTTTTAATCTAGTACATACGATCCTAAGGGTACTATGCATGGTAAAAGCATGTGGGTTTTACAACTCTTCCCCCCTAAAAAGAATAATTCGTCCCCGAATTATAGATAAAGTAAACTGGAAAAGAAGAACATACCCGAATTAAAAATATGAAATGAGGGTAAGAAGCCCGGATAGACTCCTCCGTTTCCCAAGTGGCTTCCCGCTCGGTATGATCCCTCCAAAGAATTTTGACGAATGGAATCGTCTTCTTTCTCATGACTCGTTCTTGTCTGTCAAGAACTCGTTCGGGTTCTTCTATAAAAGTGAGATTTTCACGTATCTGTTCCAGTGGATACTGAACCATGTGAAGGGGATGATACTGGTACCCTCTGAGTAAGGACACATGAAACACATCGTGCACATGCGAAAGTTGCGGAGGTAACGCCAATCGGTAAGATACTTCACCGACTCGTTCAATGATATCAAACAGTCCGATGAAACGAGGACTGAGCTTCACTTCAATCCCGAAGCGTCTAACACCACGTGCCGGCGAAACCTTAAGGAATACGTGATCTCCTACGTTAAAGTGTATATCCCTATGATGCTTATCGGCGTAACTCTTCTGACGTGACCGTGCCTCCTGAATCTTCTGCTTAGCTACTGCGATCTTCTCATTTGTCATCTCTATGATTTTCGGTCCTTCAAGTGTTCGCTCGCCAACCTGATCCCAGCAGATTGGGGCGCGACACTTTCTGCCATACAACATCTCAAATGGAGCACATTTTATGCTTGCGTCCAGCTGTTGTTTTATGCAAACTCCACCAAACAGATGTATTCGTCCCAATCACCCGTCCATTCCAACGCACATGATCTCAACATATCCTCCAATGTCTGAATGGTTCGCTACGACTGTCCATCCGTTTGAGGATGAAAAGCCGTGCTAAGCTTAAGTTTTGTACCCCAAGCTTTCTGCAGACTTTTCCAAAAGCGCGAATTGAATCGAGGATCTATATCTGAGACGATGCTGGATGGTGCACCGTGGAGTCTCATGATCTCTCGTCTATATGTATCTGCGAGTTTACTTACCGGATCTTCCTTGCGGATCGGTCAGAAATGAGCTTATTTAGTAAGTCGATCAACGATAACCCAAATTGCATCGTGCTTCCTTTTGGTAGGCGGAAGACCGGTAACAAAATCCATGGTGATTTTGTCCCACTTCCACTCTGGAATATCTAACGGTTGAAGGAGACCGCCAGATCGCTGATGCTCGATCTTAACCTGCTGGCAGGTAAGACATTTGGAGACGTAAGTGGCCGCATCCTGTTTCATACCATTCCACCAAAAGTACTGCTTGATGTCATGGTACATCTTAGTCGAACCAGGATGTATCGAGAATGGGGAGCTATAAGCTTCAGCTAACAAAGCTTCCCGGAGTTCTTGGTCATCAGGAACACAAAGTCTAGTGCCCTGCCATACGATACCATCTTCATCTACTCTGAATTCTGTCTGCTTCTCCAAATTCTGTACTATCGCCCAGATTTCTCCGTCATCCTTCTGAGCTTCCTTGATCTTAGCTAGTAACTCGGGTTCTACTCTAAGATTATCCCAGTAACCGTGTTGTCCAAGTACCATGATCTCGATGTCTAGTCGCTCCAAGTCTCTAATGATTTCCTCTTCGATTTTAATGCCGTTGATTATTCCGGACTTCCTGCTAAGAGAATCTGCTACTACATTTGCCTTTCCGGGATGATACTGTAGATTAATGTCATAATCCTTCAACAACTCTAACCATCTCCTCTGCCTCATGTTCAATTCACGCTGAGTGAAGATATACTTCAAGCTCTTGTGGTCCGTGAAAATGTCACATGATTCTCCATATAAGTAGTGCCTCCATATCTTCAATGCAAACACGACTGCAGCAAGTTCCAGATCATGCGTGGGGTAATTTTCTTCATAAGGCTTAAGCTGCCGTGAAGCGTAAGCGATCACTTTCCCATGTTGCATGAGAACACAGCCAAGTCCCTTCCCAATGCATCACTGTAGATTTGAAATCCACCCGTACCAGATGGTAGAGTAAGAATAGGTGCAGATACTAGCTTCTGCTTCAGGTCTTCAAACCTCTTCTCTCGATCTTCAGTCCAGACGAATTTTTCCCCTTTCCGCATCAGTTTGGTCAATGGTAGTGCTAGGCGGGAAAAGTTCTCCACGAACCTACGGTAATAGCCAGCTAAGCCTAAGAAACTGCGGACTTCCGTCGCTGACATCGGCCTTGGCCACTTTGTAATGGCCTCAACCTTCGCTGGATCCATAGTGATTCCTTCTGCTGATACAATGTGACCTAAGAATGCCACCTTGTCTAACCAGAACTCACACTTGGAGAATTTAGCATACATCTGCTTCTGGCGAAGAATCTGTAGTACTGTACGAAGATGGTCTTCGTGTTCCTCCTTGGACTTTGAGAAAATCAGGATGTCATCGATGAAAACAATGACGAATTTGTCCAAAAATTCATGGAAGATTCTGTTCATCAGATCCATGAACACTGCTAGAGCATTTGTCAGGATAAATGGCGTAACTATAAACTCGTAGTGGCCATAAGGAGTACGAAAGGCAGTCTTAGCGATATCCTGCTCCTTGACCTGTAGCTGATGATAGCCTGACCTAAGATCAATCTTGGAGAAGTGTTTGGCCCCTTGGAGTTGGTCAAATAGATTGTCAATGCGTGGCAGTGGATACCTATTCTGAATGTTAATCTTGTTGAGCTCGCGATAGTCTATGCAAAGACGCATACTGCCGTCCTTCTTCTTAACAAACAAAACCGATGCGCCCCATGGAGATGCGCTCGGTCGAATGAAACCTCGTTCAAGAAGTTCTTGCAGTTGATCCTTCAGCTCCTTCAGCTCTATGGAAGCCATGCGATAAGGAGCCTTGGAGATTGGTTCAGCTCCTGGAACTAGCTCGATACTGAATTCCACTTCTCGTGCAGGTGGTATGCCCGGAAGTTCTGCTGGAAACACGTCTTGGAATTCCGACACTATTGGTTGATCCTGAATCGATGGAGATTCAGCATCCATGTCGTGAACCGTAGCTAGATAACCCTCGCAGCCATGGGACAGTAGTGCACGCCCTTGTAGGGTGGATATGATTGTACAGACCGTCTGGGTATGAGCCCATTATGAGTGTACTCTGGTGCATTGACATCACCGAAGATAACTCGATATGAATGGCAGTCTATGGTAGCATGATACTTGGATAGCCAATTCATGCCCCGAATCATGTCGAAGTCATTCATGTCCAGCGGAAGTGCGTCGACAGGTCGAACCTTATCATCAAATTCTAGGGGAAGACTCTTGTATACATGGGTGATTAATACCGAGTCCCTCAAGGCGTGGAAATAGTAAGCCTATTTTCTAGTGGCAAGGGAGGCATCCTAATGTTCTTAGCATAAGGAGTAGAAATAACCGAGTGAGTAGCACCCGTATCGAAAAGAACACATGCAGCGCGACCATACATATACAAGATTCCAGTGATGGTACATGTAGACTTGTTGGCATGGTCTCGAGATGTCATGTAGACACGCTCGGCAATAGGAGGCGGCTTGGTATCAACATGTCCCGATGTACCCTCCATCTCGCCCTTACAGCAATCCTTCATAATATGGCCAGGAAGACCATACTTGAAGCACGCATCAGTATTACGGCGACATGGACCTAGGTTCCTACGGTGGCAAGTAGAGCAAAGAGGATGAGTGTATCCTCCAGCAGGTGCTCTGGCTGGCTGAGGACCTGATAAAAACATTTTACATAAGACATGATAGTTGGGTACAAAGGACGAAGCGGATAATCGTAAGATTGAATACCAGTGATAGCTGGACGGCTAGGCTGCGAACCTCTCTGGTTCTGGTCCCTACCGTTTCCATGGTTCCAGGTAGAAGTTGGCTGAAGTGTCAGAATATGAGTTATAACATAAAACATAAGGAAATGCGTAAGTATTAGGACCTGCTGCTGTTGGAGTGCCCAACGTTGTTATGGTAATTTTCATTATCGCCACGCCTATCCGTAGCAGAACGGTCGTTAGTCTGATCGTTTCCCTTGGGCTGATGAGGCTGCTGCTGAGTAGCCGGCTGAGACCGGTCCCCAGTTTTCTACCTGGAAGATACAGTTAAAGAGATGAATAATTGACATATGGAAAGTATACGGATTGGTCACCGCTTGAATACGAATGTTTACCTCTTGTTGGGTCTTTCAGCTTCCCTGAACTCATCTCTCTCTTGCAGCATCTCCAGTCTACGTGCTGCATCGGCTACTTGTGCTACCATATCCAACGGAGCACCTGATAAGTTATTTGTAATCCTTGGATTAAGAGCCCAACGAAAATGTATTGCTTGTTCTTCAGTGGTGCCCGCAGCTGTTCTCAGGACACCAGTATAGCGAGGGAAACACTGCATGAAGTCATTGTTGTCTTCGTCAGGTCGCTGTTTGAGGCTCTAGTATTCCCTCATGAGCCGATTCCTTCCTTCCATGGGAAAGATGTTAGGTGGGGGAGGATAACCGTCGTTATGAAGAAGAGCATCTTGCATCTCTGCATCAGCAGCTGCAAATATCGCCCAGATATTGTTTGCGTTTTCCATCTGACAGTATGACATAAAACGTATGATTAAACAGATCAAAACATAAAACATAATTATATACATGAAAAAAAAAATTATACTAAAATTTCACGAGAAAAATTTTATGTAAGAAAATTTTGTGTATGAATGCATGATGCAGTTTTATGAAAACTTTTGTATGCTCGAGAGTGAACGCCTCTGGTCAGTTCACCCAAAACAAAAGACATAGCGAGGGGACGCCTATGGGTCGGTCCCAAATCTAAAAGTTTTAATAAAACACATGCGACTAAATAGGGCCAGTCCTGTACCAACCATTACTTAGTCAAAAACCCTGCAACAATGTATATGTATGCTTGAAAATAATGAATGCATGAAAACAACTGTCAGTTCTAGGAAGACCGTAGTGACTACCCACTAATCACAGGTCATATTTGAGAGCCTACAGGTCGTAGCCTTGGGCTCTGATACCATAATTGTAACACCCCATTTTGGAAATGGAAATATCACAGTAATTATGGCGTGTCATCAAAGCATACAAGGTAAAATGTCTAAACATTACTTGACCATAAAAAGGAAAATACCGGAATCAAACATCGGTAGTCCAAAAGTAAAGCTCATCACACACAAACATAGTTTAATAAAGGAAAGGACTAAACAATATCCAAAGCATAAGTATCATAAGAAAGGAAATGCATAATGTAAAGAAGGCTAGACAGCTACCAGTCCATATGCACGTACTCATAGTGTCTACGAGCGTCCCTGAGTACCTGCCGTTTTGGGAACATAGAAAAGGAAAACGGCTGAGCAAATACGCTCAGTGCACGGATGTACAATAAAGCATGAATAGGATAAGCATATAATATAATAACAGCGGAAGAAAACTAACTCCCGAGTAACCTGGTTAAGTCTTAATAAAACTGTTTTTATAGTTTTAAAGTCTTATGTTTATCTTATAAAAAACTGTTTGTCATATTTTACCATTAGCCAATATAGGTCATGAAAATCCATCGTGCATGAATAATTGGAGGGGTGACCTCATCATGCAAATTAGAGGGGCTGCCTCTAATTTAATATGCTAGTTTTTGGGTAGGAGGGATCAGCTCCTTGTGAAGGATGCAAGGCACACACCACATTCACCATGAAATCCTGAATAAAAATATGTAACTAGGATGCACCCATACGCCCCCACATGATAAATGTAAATAAATGGCCAAAAGCTGAAGGGACGCCACGAGCAATCACTCCGCCGTGGTGAAGTCATAACATCAGTGCCTCTAATGTTATGGTTATGGTACCTCCATAACTAGGTGAAACTGGTCATGCATGTATATGGCTATAGGTACTCTTAATTAAACAGTTGGTTACATACGGGGAATCCTAATAAGGAAAGAATGTCCATACTGAAAGGACGGGAATCTGTACCTTATGTCCAGTGAACGAGAAAAACGAACTGCGAGAATCCTACTTCCGAATCACTAGTGCTACCTAAATACGTACATGAATAAGTATCTGCTTACTAAATACATAGCTGATTTATGTCATGTCTTAGCTTATTTTATGTGTTCTTACCATGTTTTACTATTTTAAAGCCTTAAACCGTGTTTATCTTATATTATGTTTAATCTGATTAAGTATTTCTGGTATTTCATGTGTTATTATACTTATTGTGTAATAATAAGTAACTTTCCAAAAATAGCAGGTTTCCTAAAATAGAAAGTTTCCAAAAATAGAAAGTTTCCAAAAATAGAAAGTTTCCAAAAATAGAAAGTTACCAAAAATAGAAAGTTTCCAAAAATAGAAAGTTTCTAAAAATAGAAAGTTTCCAAAAATAGAAAGTTTCCAAAAATAGATTTACTGCTTAAAATAGATAAGTTTCTAAAAATAGAAAGTTTCCATAATTAAAAATAAGCTGGTTAAATAAGCTAAGTATATAAGCCTAAGTGTTTTTCATGATTATTTCTAAGTCATATGATATAATGTATAGTTTAATAATTATTTCATGTAATTTAATTAAACTATAGGTTATAATATTTAATTAAAGTATAACATGTTTTTAATTAAATAAGTTAAATACTTAGGTTAAAATATGTATTATTATATGTTAATAATATAACCTAAGTCATGTTAGTTAATTAATTATATCCTAATTAATTATAAGTCTTAAATATATAAATACTTAGGTTAAAATAATTGCATGATCATTAATAATTAAATAACCTAAGTCATGTTATTAAATTAATCACATCATTTTATTAATTTAATTTTAACATAAGTTCATAAACATAAAAAAAACTAACATACACCATGAACCGGATCTAGGTTAAAAACATGAACCGGATATGAATCGACACCGTACCCCGAGCCAACTCGGGGTACCCCGTGTTTCCCTTGCTGTCGTGGGACCCACACGCACTAACCAAGACCATATGGTCTTGGTGGTGGTCGGCTTGGCAAACCGAAACCCCTTCGGGTTCGGTTGCAGCCTGCCGCCAAAATAAACACCCCTTAAAAACAACCTTTTGATTTTATTTAACACCAAAACATGTTAGATCTATGCTTAATTATTATGTTTTATAAAAACATCACATGTTCATAATTTATAAAAAGATTAAATCAAAAGAAAAGGTTTAAAAAGGTTTTACCGAATTCGCGGATCAAGAGGACGAAGAACAAACACGATCAATCACCAAATCTTCAAGATCAAAGATCAAAAATCACCTTGTATGGTGGTTTTTGGGGTGGTGGCACAAAGAACAAGGAAGAGGAGGTTTTAGGTTTTCTTAAAATCTTCTGTAAAGTTAATTTGTGTGGTGAAAAAGTAAATAACCCCCTTTAGTAAATTTGACAAATGGGCTTGGCCCATTTGTCCTTGTTGGCCGCGGGTAGGGACCCCACTTGGGGTACCCGTACCTTTTTCCGTGTCTCGTTATTTAGTTACTCGTTTGTGATTATTTATGTTCGTGTTTTAAATGTTCTCGTTACGTAAATACCGTGATATAATATATTTAATTACGCTCGTAATAAATATATATACGTAATTAATAATAGTTCGTGTTTTAATTACGTTCATGATTTCATGATCGCATGTTCGTGATTAATTATCGTTAAATAATTATTACATGATCGTGCATAGTAAATACTTATCGTGTTCTAACACGTACGTAATACGTAAACTCCTAACACGTAATCGTAATCATGCTATATTAGGAAAGTTTTAATCTAGTACGTACGATCCTAAGGGTACTATGCATGGTAAAAGCATGTGGGTTTTACAGTAGTAGTTTATTAAATTTTCGTCTCAATAAATGTTAATAAAAATAAATTTTGGAGATGCTTAGATACTTTATTTTAGCATTGTGTGAGGGCACGACAATGGTTTAGTATGGGGGAGTGATGAGACTGAAATTATACATGGTCTCATCGTTCTTTTTGGGCTTTAAATGCTAATAAATGTCGTAAAATACCGTGAAATATACTTGTGTTTGTTGTTCGTGTATTTTAGGTACGGATATCATAAAAAAGGCAAAAGATCACATGAAACAAGCAAAAACAAACACGAGAAACGAAGACGTACAATGAACCGGGCTCAAGTTATGAATTTCCAAAGAAAAGTCCTTGAAGAATTAAATATGTACAAGAATGGTCCTTCAACTCTAAAGAAATGACACTTTATATCCTTGTAAATCTCATAATTACATGTTTGGTCCCTAAAGTATGTCAAGTGTCCAAGAAAGACCCTTGAAGATCAATATAAATACACATTTCGTCCTTATTCTATGATTTAAAACACAAAAGGACTAAAAGTGTAAATTTGGCAAAGTTATAAAAGCCCTAATTATCCTTTTTAAAAATTTTTGTGGCCAAAGTTGAAAAAACAAAACTTATTTAACAAAGGAAATCCGGGTTGTGGCTGAAAAGAATTATTATTCAAATTTTGCCAAAGTCTGAGGGCTATTTGTGTCCAACCAAGCATTCAAACTCAAAATTGAGTACATGTTGCTATAATTTAATAGATTTGTATGCATTACTAGCATTATGAATCAATTATCAAATATCTGTAATCAACAATATGGTTTGTTAACTAGTTAATATAAGTATTTTAAGTTCATGTACAGTTCAATATCTGTACTCAAGCAATTATCAGTTAACTATCAAAGGTTTTTGGTTGAATGTTAAAATGTGTAAAATAGTATAAAATTATATTCAAAATTTATTTTTACCAGGAAACTCATAGGGAAAGTTTACATAGTTTGAATGTATAATTTGGAGGCAAATTGGAGTTCAAAATATTTGGTTGTTTAATTTTTGTATTTGGAGCCAAATTTTTCATGAAGATTTTGAATGTCCATGCTAAGTTAATGCATATGCAGTTACCATAATATTCTAATTCCATCTCCATCTCCATCTCAAATCCTAATTTTTATCCAAAATCACAAAATATAAAATACCAAACTTTCTTTGAATTGAAAAGGACTTACAAATTATAAGCAAAAAGAAGGAACAAGGGACTCTCACATGCTGAGTTCTCCTTATATAGAGGTCTAAGACTATTCTAGAAAGCTGAAAATACATAAACCCTTAGCTACAAATTCTAAAAGATTCTCTTGAGTCTTCTAGATGGATTTTGATGTTGTGAGCTGTCCCAAATGATCTTGATCGTATATCTTGAACGTAGGGAGCAAGTATGAGGTATGGGACATTGATTTGTCTACATGGGACTACTTGGGTGCTAAGTCGAGTTGTTATTTGTGCAGTGGAGGCTTGGGTGAGGTCCATGGGTAATGGGATGGGTGAGTTGAGTGTGTGGAATGAAGCGTGTGATGGTAAATTGTATTTTGGATCGTAAAACCGTATGCTTATATGATTATATGTGCTACTTGCTTTATTTGATTCAGTAAATCTTGAATTAGGGAAGACTTTTATATGAATATAAAACTTAGATTTAAAGGTTCTTGAATATATCGTTTGATGTGGCTATCTGATTTATTTATCGCACATATAAATTGTTATTATATGTTTATGATTTAGTTTTTTTTACTTGTTTATATTAAAAATTGTACGCATTGTTGTAAACAAGGTTTTTTTTAAGAGAAACAAATATGGACTAAATCAAATTAAAATTAAGATTTGTTTGAGATCTAAATTACATAAAATTACGTTGATTGTTGAATTGCAATAATAATCTAACGGCCTACTCCTTTTGACAAACTATAAAGTGGGTATAACGCACCGCTGGTCATGTACCCGGTTAAGGAAGGAGGTGTTAAGCCATTAGTCACTGACCAAATTCCCGGCTCGCCTGTGCGTCAAATTGAAATTACCTATGATTATTATTTGCATTATACCTTAAGGTTGATTTACCGCAAATTCACATCTGAATTCATAATGAATAAGGTTATGTAGTAATTTAGTCTCGTGAAAAGGTTTACTAAATGTTTTATTAAACTTATGTTATGGAGTTGTATGCATGCTTCTCTATACATTAATTTTGACATCAAATTTATACCCGTAAAATTAAAGCCGAATGCTCCTAATTGACGAACACTTGAAATTTCTACGTCATCAAATGAGATTTTTGGATGATGTTGTGATGGAGAGAAAACATTCATAGAATGAGAATTCGTATGGTGGTTTTACGTTACTCAGATTAGACGAGTTAATTAAGTTTTTTTTTGGGTAAAAGGGTTTAACAGTCCCGGTAAAATATATTACACCAAAAAACATTACAATCCAATGGAATGTGGCAGAAGTACCACATTAACCTCAAGACAAAGCTTGAACATTCAACACCAAACGAGACAAACCCTCGTGGTTACAAACAAATCAAAAACACTACATAAGAGACAACCAATTCCTTAGACTTCAATAGAAACCGGGAGCTCCCAAAGACGAATAAACTTCCTTCCAACCTGTGATTTCTTAAATCTACAAGTTAACAACTTAAGCCTAACTGAAGATTTAATAATCTCTACCAATTGAGACGGAGATCGTTTAGCATTTCAAAACAACCTCCAGTTTCTCTCCTGCCAAATGTAATACGCACTAGCAGCAATCACCAACTTGAAAATAACACTCCCAGCTTGACACCTACTAGCATTTGGCAAAATCTGAACCATAATAGATCCAAAATTTGGACCTATATTCTGCAAATCCGCCAAAACCTTGACCGAATCCCAAACCTGAGTAGAGAACACACATTCAAAAAATAAATGGTCATGAGAATCCGGTTGAGAGGAACACAAAGGGCAAAACAACTGATCATCAGAATGCATCAAGTCTTGCGTACGCAGCCTATACTTCACCAACATCCATAAATGAAATGAGTGTCGAGGAATACAACCTTTGAACCAGACCACCCTATACCAATCAACAAGATCATTCCTAGGTCGAATACAATTCCAAACCATAAAAAAAGAAAACGGCAACACAGTACCATCATCTAATATCCATTCCAAACGGTCATGAGAATCCGGATCTAGAACAGGAGGAGGAATAGCCGTAACTAACGGGGTACTTCACGTTCCAATCAGCAGGCCAACTCCAAGACAAACTAGCAACCGCCTCATAAACCCTAGAAGCTGTATTAAATCCTGCCCTGTAGATATCATGAGTAGACACAGTATTGGCCAAAGGGCCAGCCACGCACCACGTATCATACCAAAGCGACGTAGAACTACCATCACCAATTCTGAACCACATGAACTTGCGGATAATAGGTCGAATTAACAACATCTTCCGCCAACTCCATGTTAAACTACCCCGAATCGAAATATCCCAAAAACTACGACCTCTAAGCTTGTATGAATGGATCCACTGAACGCACAAAGACTCTTTACGGACTAGAATATTCCAATGCGTAAACATAAGAGCTTTATTGAAAAGATCAAGACGACGAATCCCAAGCCCACCCTCACTTTTAGGAAGACACACAACTTCCCAAGCTACTTTAGATTTACCCCGCTGCATATCACCTTGACACCATAAGAAGCCCCGCATCATTTTCTCAAGATCTAGTAACAATATGGTAGGCAGAATAAATACGGATGCCCAATACACATGCATAGACCCAATAACCGATTGAACAAGTTGAAGATGAGCTGCTGCCGAAAGGGATTTATTCTTCTAATCTCTAACACGATTAAGAACTTTCTCAATCAACTCCTGACTTAATTAAGTTACTAAGTGAGATCTGGAAACTTAAGGCATTCAGAAGGGATGAAGCATGTTTACAATGCAAAACGTTTTTTGGCAATGTAATTCCCTTAAAAATCTAGAAATTGAAAATTGTTTGTCAGTTGATTGTTCGACAAGTTTCTATGTTGAGTATGATTACTAGCAGATCAACTGATGTAATGGATCTATGTCAATATATGTTCCAGGATTCAAGGAAAATACTATAGTTTATATACCGGAGTAATTTTATTTTCTTGAAAGTATTTTATTATCGAAAATAATAATATTTGAACTTATTTCTGTAGAAACGGCTCAACCCGACAATAACACTATAAGTTCTGCGTTTAAAGCGTTTTTTGATCGTACTGAACTTACTGGCCTAAACTTCAATGATTGGTACCACTCACTAAGAATTGTCTTGAGAGTAGCGGGTACTATTGATATCTTGACTACTCCCTATCCGGAGGATCTTGTTGAAGGAGCTTCTGAAGCGCAAAGGCTTGAAAACGCTGCTAATGTTAAGAAGCACTCGGAGGTGTCTTGCTTAATGTTAGGGAAAATGGACCCTCCACTCCAAAAGAAGTATGAGCTATTTTCTCCTAAGCGTATGCTTGATGAGCTCAAGGCTATGTTCGAAAAGTCGTAAGCTGTAGAGATCTACGACTTAGTAGATGCTTTGCATAGCTGCAAGCAAACTCCTGGAAAGTCTGTTAGTGCCCATTACCATGGAGATGAGGGGTTATATGGAACAACTCATTGCACTAGGACAAACCTATGATCATAATATGACTATTAACTTGATCAATAGGTCCCTTAACAAGGACTTCAATGATTTTGTTCGAAACTATAATATGCATTTCACGGGGAAGACTGTTGATGATTTGCATGCAATGCTCATTGACTATGAAAAGGGGTTAAAGGACAAGGAATCTACTTCAACTCCTCTTGTACTAACAATACAAAAGGGCAGAGTGAGTAAGCCAAAACCGCAAGCGAACAAGAAGAAAGGCAAAGGCAAGGGTGATAAGGGCAAACAAGTTGAGACTTATTCGAAACCTAAGCAGAACTTTGTCAAGAAGAATCAATCTCAGAAGGAAGATACTTGTCACCATTGCAAGGCAACTGGTCACTGGAAGAGGAATTCCCCTATTTACCTCGAAGAGTTGCGAGAAATAAAGAAGAAGTATGAGTAGAGCTCTGTAGCTTCAGGTACTTTATTTATGATTGAATTATTCAATTTAACATATAAATTAAATTCTTGGGTATATGATACGGGATGCGGTATTAACATTTGTAATACGTTGTATGGAATTTGATCTGGAAAGGAAGCTATCCTATGGGGAACAATTTTTGCAAGTGGGCAATGACGCACAAGCAGCGGTTGAAGCTATAGAAACATTTAATTTAGTTTTACCTTCGGGTTAGTATTGATTTTAAATGATTTTCATTATGCACCTACAATTGTTAGATGTGTTATTTCCTTTTCTTGTTTGTTGAATAATGGATTCAAATTCACACTATTGATAATAATGGAATTTTTGTTTGGAAAAATGGTATTTTCTATTTTAATGCAATTTCTGTGAATGGCGTGTTTGAAATAGACATGCATGATAATGAATCCAAGAATAATAATAATTCTGTTTTTAGCATGAATAAGAAGAGAAAGTTTGACAAGAACTCTTCTTAGCTTTGGCAATGTAGACTTGCACATATTGTGAAGACTCGTTAATATATGATTTTTTAGTTCTTGATCTTCGTTTCTCTCGACTCGATTCGAATTGACAAATGGTTTTACGTGTGACTCAGTTGTTCTTAGTGTAAATAAAAAGAAAGATGATTATATATTTTAATTAAAAATGAGAACTTTAAAGTGTAAAACAAATGACAAAATAAAAAGGAAATTAAACAAATTTAAAAACTTGATTAAAACTTAATTTGAAAATAAAAATAAACAAAACACTTTAAAAATAAAACTTAACAAAAATGGCGGGAAAATGTAAATTTAAAAATAATTCGGAAAACAAGTTTTAAAACATAAGTCGGAATAAATCAAATAGACCCAATCCGGAATCTAGATTCAACATGTAGTTCGGAATATGGAATGCTATATAATTCGGAATGTGTGATGAAAAAGTAATTCGGAATCCCCAACTTGACCTAGTTCGGAATGTAGTTACTGATATGTAATTCGGAATATTCAAGTATCAACCTAATTCGGAATAGTCAAGTATTATGCTAATTCGGAAAAACCTAAAACCTAACCTAATCCGGAATAATCATTTCTACATCTAACTCACAATAAAGAAATACAAACCTAAGTCGGAATAACTCAATGGAGTTTGTTCGGAATAAAGGTTGTTTTGGCGGGAAAGAAAAATGATGCTAAGTCGGAATAAAAGGGTTTTAGATCTAACTCGGAATAAAAAGAAAATTGTAAGTCGGGAAAAGAGGGTTTATAAAAAGCGGATTAAAAAAAATAAGCAAATATCAAATAAGCACTTAACCAACAATTAAACCAAACTAATTTTAAGAAAAAGCTAATAAGACACAAATTAAAAAAAATAAAAACACCAAATAAGCAAAAATATTTAAAATCAACTTCTAAGAATATTAATCTACCAAATCCACTTAATTAAAATAAGCTAAACACAAATAATCAATAAGCACAATAAGCTATAACATCAATCACTCAAAAACCATAAGAACAATGAAATAAGCACATCAATTAAACAAGCAACAAGATCAAACAAACTACATGATTAACCAAATCAAACATAAGATTTAAAAATTAGAAAGGAAGAATGGGATTAATATGAAAAGCTTGAAATTAAGATGAAGATTAAGATTCGAAAGATTATAAGATTAAGATGAAAAGCTTGAAAACATTAAAGGAAGTTTAGAGAGAGAAAGTAATTAGCCTACTCCTAATTACCTTATAAAAATAAAACTAAAATCTACTTGTTACAAATGAAGGCTTAAGGAGACTATTTATAGGAGGAAGGAAAGATGGTGTTGGTTGCTTCCTTCTTTCACTTTGTCTTCTCGTCTTTTAATTAACTCGCCTTTCTCGACTTTGTCTCAGGATTTTTTGAAATAAAATGAACTCGTCTTCTAATTTTCTTCTTTTATTAGACTTGGTTCTTCGACTTCGTTAAACTTCCTTCTTTGGTCTTTTTCTTTGATAAATCTTCAAAATAGGCCTTTGACTTCCGTTCTTTTTTCACTCTTGATCTTTTGAATTCGTCTTTCGTCTTTTTCTTCGATAAAAGCCCGTGAAAGCCCGTGTTTTCCTCCTTTTTCATATTTTGGTCCTAAAACACAAAAAAACACAAACCACACATAATTCTGACTTTTACGACATTAAGTACACGTTTTGGTCTTGTTTTTAATGGTTTTAAGTGGTAAAAGGATAAGTGTTTTCACACTTATTAAATCCTCTACACTTGACCATTGAAATGCCCTCATGCAATGCATTAATTTCAAAGCAATTACATTTTTCATCATAATTAACCCACCTTGGCCTTTATTAAATACTACGATACTATAGCAACTAAAAAGATAGAAAATTTCAAAATGTTAGAAGGAAGAAACATGTAAATAAATCTAAGATATACATTAGGGATTTGGTGACATGAATGTTTATCACCCTCAAGTTTCACGTTCCCCATACCAAGCTACGAGATCTTTGTTATTATAAGTTAGTAAAACTAACACTTACTCATGTGGCTCAATTATTCACTTAGACCCCCTTATTCCTAGGTGTATCTCTTATATTTTATTTTTGTTTTGAATGATCACGAGGATGCATTGTTGACTTATTTCAATAATTTATTTAGGCTGAAAATAAAGTAGGACGATTTAATTAATAGTTAGCTAAAGGACAAAATCTTTTAAAACTGCTTCTCGAAACGTCATAAAGTTCATATCTTGGCATAACTCGTTTTACGATTTGAGACCTTTCTCGGATCGATATTTGGCATTGACTTCATACTTCGAATCTTGAGAGACGTTCTTGAAATAATGGTCTTCTCTTCATAATAGGAACTTCTTCACTTGAAGTTTTTGAGAGATTCTTCAAACATTGGACCACGACTTCTTCATTTTTCTCCAATCTTTATTTGGGATTTTGATATACAACGATCCGCCTCCTTTTAGGACTTGGATCTATTTCTCCTCATACCTTGCTAGGGTCTTTTCGGATAGACTTCTCCATGATCTCTAGGGGAGTATTTGCTTTTCGTCGTGTGTCTCGATCCTTCATATTGATTTCTAATAAATGATTCTTCACATCACTTTGGATCTTTAGAAACAAAATGTAGCCCTCATGCCTTGTTAGGGCCTTTTTTGACTCGCCAATCTTTGCATCCCGCTTCAATAAGTTAATGCCTTGCCTATGAACTCTAATTAATCCCGAGCAACTTTTAAACGATCTTGGGCTAGAAGCTAAGTAACCTTTTAAATTGTACGACCTTATTTATTGCAATTATTTATTAACAAGCGATGGAGAAAAAGCGCATAACTAACTCACATAAATTCTTGAAAGAATACAAAACTTTTAATTGACTCTATTGTCTTTCACTCTTCACAATTTAATATCTCAAGGAATGAGACTCGTGGATGCTTAGCCTAATAAACCAATTAAGGTCCATATGGTTAAGGATACTAACTAGAGTAAACTCAAATAAGTATACTCGGGTTGAGTCAAAATATTTACGATGGGCCTAATATATCAAAGACATCTAAACTTGTTAAAAACCATTTTATTAAATAATTTATTTTGACTTTATTCATGAAATGAAATAAATACATAAATTGAAAGAAAATAACAATAACAAAGGAAAATACTACTAGGCCAAAATAGATCAAAATTTTTGAAAAATGTTGAAAAATCAATTTTCCGGTTAAAATGAGGACATATTCATGGAAAAGCCCACTTAACTTCGATAGAAGTATCCCCTTGATGAGATGGCATTTATACATGATCTCATCGTTCTTTTCGGGCTTTAAATGCACTAAAATGTCATAAAATACCATATATATGCTTGTGTTTGTTTACTTGTGTATTTTAGGTATGGATATCGTGAAAAAGACAAAAGATCACAAGAAACAAGGAAAAATGGACACGAGAAACGAAGCCGTACAAGGAACCGGGCCCTAGTTGATGAATTATCCAAGATTTACCCTTGAAGACTTGAAGATATACAAGATTGGTCCTCAACAATGAAGAAATGACACTTAAAACCCTTGTGAATTCATAGTTACAAGTTTGGTCCCTTAAGTTTGTCAAAATTGCAAAAAGGTCCTTCAACTTTGAAGAAATGGCAAGATTAGTCCCTCATCAAATCTAATTTGTCAATTATGGTCCCTCATGAAGTCAAAGATACATTGAAGACCTTTGAAGATCAAGAAAGTTCAAATTCAGTCCCTCAATTATGGAAAAATGGCAAAAACAACCCTTTAAACCTTTTCACCAAAGTTTTGTGGCAAAAGTATAAAACTTGGAAAGTTTATTAACAAAGGAAAACGGATTTGAAGGCTTAAAAACTTGTTTTACCACCTTTCTGAAAACACAAGGGCCAAAGGTGTTTCATGGTTCTTAGTCAAGATCCGATTCACGGTGTATGTTTAGATTTTTATTTCTATGATCTTATGTTAAAATTAAATTAATAACATGACATGATTAATTAAATAGCATGACTTAGGTTATTTTAATTATTAAAATCATGAAATTATTAACCTAAGTATTTTTATATTTTAGACTTATAATTAATTAATTATTTAAAAACCATGGTTATAATTAATTAATTAACATGACTTAGATTATATTATTAATACATAATAATACATGTTTTAACCTAAGTATTTAACTTATTTAATTAAAAACATGATATAATTTAATTAAATATTTTAACTTATAGTTTATTTTAATTACATGAAATAATTAATAAACTGTATATTATATCATATGACTTAGAAAATAATCATGAAAACACTTAGGCTTATATACTTAGCTTATTTAACCAGCTTATTTCTAATTATGTAAACTTCTATTTTTAGAAACTTATTTAAATAAGGCAACAAATCTATTTATGGAAAGGTTCTATTTTTAGAAACTTATTTATTTCATGCAGCTAATCTATTTATGGAAACTTATGTAAATAAGGCAGCTAATCTATTTATGGAGACTTTCTATTTTTAGAAACTTATCTATTTTAAGCAGTAAATCTATTTTTGGAAACTTTCTATTTTTGGAAACTTTCTATTATTGGAAACTTTTTATTTTTTGAAACTTTCTATTTTTGGAAACTTTCTATTTTTGGAAACTTTCTATTTTTGGTAACTTTCTATTTTTGGAAACTTTCTATTTTAGGAAACCTGCTATTTTTGGAAAGTTACTTATTATTACACAGTAAGTATAATAATACATGAAATACCAGAAATACTTAATCAGAATAAACAGAATATATGATAAACACAGTTTAAGGCATAAAAATAGTAAAACATGATAAGAACATATAAAATAAGCTAAGACATGATATAAACCAGTTACGTATTTAGTATTCAGATACTTATTCACGTATGTATTCATGTAGCATTAGTGATACGGAAGTAGGATTCCTCTCAGTTCGTCTTCTTCGTTCACTGGACATAAGGTACGGATTCCCGTCCTTTCAGTATGGACATTCTTTCCTTATTAGGATTCCCCGTATGCAGCCAACTGTTTTCCCAATATTTGTTTTATATGTTTTTTAATTGCTTATGTTTAATTACAATACCTAAAGCCGTATACATGCATGACTAGTTTCACCTAGTTATGGAGGTACCATAACCATAATATTGGCGGCACCAATGTTATGACTTCACCACGGCGGAGTGATTGCTCGTGGCGTCCCTTCGGCTTTTGGCCATATTATTATATTTATCATGTGGGGTGTATGGGTGCATCCTAGTTACATGTTTTCAGTAAGGATTTCATGGTAAATGTGGTGTGTGTCTTGCATCCTTCACAAGGAGCTGATCCCTCCTACCCAAAAACCAGTATATTAAATTAGAGGCAGCCCCTCTAATTTGCATGATGAGGTCACCCCTCCAAGTATTCATGCACGGTAGATTTTTATGACATATATTGGCTAATGGTAAAATATGATTAAACAGTTTTCATAAGATAAACATAAGGCTTTTCAAACTATAAAACCAGTTTTATGAACATGTTCCAGGTTTTCCAGGACATATACATTTCCGCTCCTATTAAGTCTTTATTATGCTTAGTTATTCATACTATGTCTATATCCGTGCACTGAGCGTTTTGCTAAGCCGTTACTTTCCTTTCCATGTCCCAAAACGGCAGGTACCCTAGGAAAGACTCGAGCATTTGGAGGACGTGCATAGGATGGAAGCTCCTAGAGACTTCTTTTCCTTTTTGCCTTCATACACTTATGCTTGTTTAGTCTTTCATTCATTTCCTTTGCTTTATTATGTTTTGGGCTTATGTTTGGGAACCGATGTTTGATTCCGGTTATCCCTATGGTCATGTAATGTTTTATACATTTACCCTTGTATGCTTTGATGACACGCCATAATTACGCGTGACATTACATTATCAAAATGGGGTGTTACAATTATGGTATCAGAGACAAGGCTTCGACCTGTAGGCTCTAAAACTCGACCTGTGACTAGTGGGTAGTCACCAGGAGCTTCCTAAGCCAACGTTTGTTATTCCACGTATAGATGTTTTCAGCGCATTGTTGTTTTAACCATGATGTTTTCAACACCTTGAAGTTTTAACCTTGATGTTTTCATCGATATTGTTTTACTAATATGGATGGACAACCTCATTCATATTTAGTTATGTGTCATTGTTTCATGCATAATGTTCCTCGTGAACTGTGGCTATGTCGACTGAACCCCAGTAGTTCATAATTAGTCTCATAAAATTTTTTCTGATAAGTTTTGACAGATAAGTTTCATTTATTTATGTTTCATGTATCATTGTTGCAGGGATTCTGACTAAGTAATGGTTGGTACAGGACTGGCCCTATTTAGTCGCATGTGCATTTATCGAAACATTTAACTTTAGGACCGACCCATAGGCGTCCCCTCGCCATGTCTTTTGTTTTGGGACCGACCCATAGGCGTCCCCTCGCACATATAGAGGTTTTTATAAACTACATTACGCATTCATGCACTGTTTTTCATGCATAAAATTTTTCTCATGATTTATTGGAATAAATTTTTTTTTCATGTCCCCTCATAAGTTACTATGTTTTTATGTCAAGTATGTTTTCATACTGTCATGGACCGGACATGAAATCGACACCATACCCCGAACCAACTCGAGGTTACCCTTGTCTTGTTGCTGTCGTGGGACCCACACCAACCGACCGGGACCATATGGTCTCGGTGGTGGTCAAATGGCCAAACCGAGACCATCTCGGGTTCGGTTTAGGCACGGCCAAGAACAAACACCCCTTAAACATCCCTTTTGATTTAATCCAAACCCAAATTCATGTTAGATCTATGATTTAATTAGGTTTTATAAAAAAACATAACATGTTCTTAATTATTTAAAAGATTAAATTAAAAGAAAAGGGTTTAAACGAATTACCGAATGCGTGGAACTAAAGAATGATGAACAAACACGAACACTAGTAACAAATCCAAGATCCAAGATCAATCAAACACCCCTTTGGTGTTGTTTGAAGGTGGCGGCCAAAATAAACAAAAGAAGGAAGAGGAGAGCTTTTTAGGTTTTTGTGAAAATCCTCTGTAAAGTGAAAATGAGTAGTGTTTTTCCCTTAACCCCCTTCTTTAGTAAATTTGATGGGCTTAGCCCATCCTCCTTCCTAATTTCGTGGCATATGGGCCCACATGGGGTAACCCGATGATTTTCCGTGTCTAATTAATAAGTGTGTTCTCGTGTTCGTGTTTTACGTGTTTGTTCGTGTTTATTTGTGTCCGCGTTTTGTGTGTTCTCGTTAAATAATTACCGTGACCTAATATATTTATTTACGCTCGTAATAAATATATATATGTAATTAATAATAGTTCATGATTTAATTATGTTCGTGATTTCATGATCGCATGTTCGTGATTAATTATTGTTTAAATAATTATTGCGTGTTCGTGCGTAATAAATACTTATCGTGTTCTAACACGTACGTAATACGTAAAATCCTAACACGTAAATGTAATCGTACTATAAAAGTAAAGTTTTAATCTAGTACGTACGATCATAAGGGTACTATTCATGATAAAAGCATGCGGGTTTTACAGCGGATATCAAAAATTTTCCAAGCAATTGCTTTCTTATGATTTTTAAGCACTTCGATAAGTCGATATTTTTCATCCTCTTTTAAGTCCTTTGCAATGATGACGGGTAACTTCTTATTGTCTTCTAGGAAAACATATTCTAAATGAGACGATAAATCCTTAAGCTCTAAATCCAGAGGATTTTTGGTGGAAGGCTTAGTCAAATTTGGATCATCGTTTGTAACTTCCTTCGGAATAGGTGGAGAAATATGGTCCTCATTGAGAAGTCTCTCAATGGTACGAATGTCTTCTTCCCAATCGGTGGGAATATCGTCATATTTTAAGTCCACATCCCCTAAACTTGCTTCAAATTCTATTAAAAGAAAGTCACTTTCTCCAAATGGAGTCAATGATGGAGCAATAGAAGCTACGTTCTTAACATGAGGTAAAGGAGAAGTCCCGCGCATATAAGCCTCGTGAAAATGTTCTTCGCATGCTTCGTCGAGCACATCGATGAAATTCACGGATTCGGGCTCATCGGGACGTTTGGAAAGTTTACCCATGTTAAAGACGATTTTATCATCCCCGACCCACATGATAAGCTCACCCACGGCTACATCAATCAATGTACGCCCGATTCTCAAGAAGGGTCGTCCCACAATTAAGGGAACACGGGGATCCATTTCATAGTCGACGACAACGAAATCGGCAGTAAAAGTGAATTTGTCGACTCCAACGAACACATCCTCGGCTATCCCCACCGGATAATCAACCGATCGGTTAGCTAATTCCAATGTCATACGAGTGGGGACTAGCTCAGGTAAACATAATTGCTTCCACACGGACAATGGCATAAGATTGATACTCGCACCGAGATCCGCCAAAGCCATACAATTCTCTACACCCGGAAAATTGCAAGGAATAAGGAATCGACCAGGATTTCCTAACCTAACCGGAAGTTTTCTCAAAAGAACGACGGAACAATTCTCATTCAATTGGGTATTGGCGATATCGATCAATTTTTCCTTATCACTTAAAAGGTCCTTAAACATCTTAGCATACTTAGGCATGTGAGCGAGAGCCTCGGCGAAGGTGATATTAAAATTCAATTGTTTGAACATTTTTAAGAAGTTCAAAACATGAATATCATCCTTATTCTTCAATTTTCTTTCCTCAACCTTGAGGGATAAGGTATATTGGGTTAAGATGAAGGCTTTAGAGTGGATTACACACTCACATCCTTTGGTGGAGGAGGGGTAGAGATGGAAGGTGAAGGAACCGGTTTGGGAACCGAAGGTGTGGTATAAGATTGAGGTAAAGGTGGAACATAAGGTGTAGACGAAGGCATTAAGGGTGGTATCTCACAAGTAGAAGGTGAAGGAGGGTGGGTAGAAGTAGAAGGAATATTGGGTCCTTGGTTAGGTTGGGAATAAGAAGGTTCTTCGGTGGTCTTACCGCTCCTAGTAGTGATGGAATTAACGTTAGCCCTGGGATTGGTCACGGTGTTAGAAGGAAGGGCACCTTGGGGACGAAGGGATTGAAGCATTTGCATAAATTTCCTATTGGTCGATTCTTGCATCTCTTTCATGGTTCGCTCATGTTCGGTTAATTTTTGTAGAACCAAGTCCATTTGAGGATTATGCATCTTCATTTGATTATACCCTTGATTAGGAAAACCTTGGTTTTTACATTGATTATAATTTTGAAAACCTTGATTTTGAAAACCTTGGTTATTAAATCCTTGATGTTGATTATTAAACCCTTGGTTTTGCCCTTGAAAGTTCCCTTGATTTTGATTAAAACTCCTTGTATTTGAATTCCCTTGAAAATTACCCCGTTGAGGACCTTGGTTCCTATTTTGGGCGGGTGGGGGTGGTCTTTGTGGAGCTACAAAACCCGGGGGAGCCAAATAGTTAGTCAATTTATAAGATAAATTGTTCACATCGACATTCGGTTTAAAATTCACCCTCTCATTAGTGTTATAAGCATACACTTCTTGTTGAGATGGGTCATAAACCTAATCACAATTATAGTACGAATGTGGTCCACCACAAGTTTCACACGTTTCACAAGTTTTAAGGCATTTACATGTGTAGTGGGAGGGTTATCTCTTAAAACAAGGTGTTTCACAATTAAAGTAAGCTCCTTAATTTGATTAGTCACCTCATTATCACTAGCACTAGCCATTATAGCCCTTACACTCTTGGTTTGAACTTTTGCCTTGTTTTCAATGATTTCCCAAGCCTCGTTCATGGATTTCACAAGAATATTACCCCCCCGCGACACGATTAAGTGAGTCTTGGTCATTAAGAGTTAAACCATTGTAAAACGTATTGATTTGATACACTTTTGTAAAACCATGTTGTGAAGATTTTGTAAAAGCTCGTTAAAACGGTCCCAAGACTCACTAAACGTTTCCCCATATTTTTGTTCAAAGGTAATGATGTCATTCCTTAAAGCGGTGGTCCGTGATGGTGGGAAAAAGTAGTTAATGAACTTGGTCTTTAAATCCACCCATGTGGTGATACTTTGGGGTGGTTCTTTATCAAGCCAAATCCGAGCTTGTCCCTCGGGGAAAAAGGAAAGAGGAGTAAACGAATGGCCTCTTGTGGCACCCCGTTGTATTTGACGGTGTTTGCCAATTGTATGAAACGTTTTATATGAGTGTGTGGGTCATCATGAGTACGAACTAAAAATGGTTTAGCGGAAACCATTTGAATAAAACCGTTTTTAGTTCAAAATTATTCGCTCCAATATCCGGCACCACAATCGCGTCATCATTTCCGTCAACGTGAGATTGTAAAATCTCAATCATTGGTCGATTATCCTTTGCCATCGTGTTGTTCAAAGCACGATTCTCGGGATCGGCTTGATTGATGGTCTTTTTGTTCTTCTTCTTCTTTTTGGAAGAATTAGAAGTATTTTGTACACCACTCGGTATGTGTGTACGCGCGCGAGTGCGCATACAACTAAACTCGAGGAATGAGGTAGGAGACCTCGGTCGACTTTGAGAGGAAAGGGATTATCCCTTTCGAGATTCAATATTAAAAAGCTACAAAAAATATATATGTAATACTACTTGGGCGGCAAAACCCTCGATTATCATCCTTCTCAAAATACTTACAAGTGAACGGGGGGGTTGAGGTGGCGTGAAACACTTAAGTACCTAGCTTCCCTTAGATGGCCTTTTATAGCACGTCGCCTTTCTATTCACCTTAAAGTTCGTATTTTTCGAATTATTGCTTAACGGAAGTATTAATCTATTTTTGCCTTTATTTTTGTTTGATCGATACACGTATAAGGAACCGTTTGCAAGCAATACTTATGAAAATATTGAGTATTAAGGTTCTTATACGTAATATCTTATAGTAAAAGAAAAAATCTTTTTGTATTTTTTATAAAAAATATATATTCACAATAAAAACGAAAGAAATCGAAATAAGAAAAATAACAATAGTACTTATTTTTTTGGTGTAATATACTTTAGGAAAAGTATTACTTTTTAATTTTTTAATTTTTTGGTGCAAATCTTAGGAAAGAATTTGCTTTTGATGATTTTTTATTGTTTTATATTTTTATCTTTTCGAATTTTTTTATGTTTTTGATTTTTTTAACAAGAAAAATAACGTTCAAAAGTGAACGGAGCCCAAAATCCAAAGCTTCTCACGAAAAATCGTCAATCGTAACGAGCGAAGCGGCAGCGGCGCCAATTTAATATAGCATTTTTTAGTATATCATTTTTTCCTCGACTCGACTCGAATTAATTTCTAATTTTTACACAAGATTAATTGTTTTTGATTAATAATACTTGGTTGGTAATTAATGTCTATTTAAGCGAAAAATGGGAAAATATGTAGGCTAAGGACTACATAAGAATAAAAGCGCAATTAATTCACCTAAAAATTACTCTAAAATGCAACGTAAAAATTAAACTACATATATAAATCTAGATGCAACAAAATAAACTATAAGTAAAAATAAACCTAAATGCGAAATTAATCTAATGCAAGCACGTAATATCAAGTAATAGTGACGAAAAATGAATTCACAAAGATAAACTTAAAAATAAGCATAAAGCTTCAACCTTTTAAACTTATTAACCTTTTTATATGATAAAGCTACAAGCTTTATATACTAATAAGCTTAACAAACACAAAAAGGTGTAAACTTTATACTAATTATGAGCTTATCTAAATGAAATCTAATTTTTAAAACTTTTAAATCTATATTTTAACACAAATAATAATAACTAAAATTAATTAAACCGATTTTTATAAAAAATATAATTTTTATTAAAAACAATTTAAATTATAACGATCTAATTAATAAAACTAAAGCGATTAAACTAGAAAAATAAAAAGGAGAGCTTTAGTACCTGTAGTCCGTAGAAAATCGCTCTAAAACAAACAACATCAACAACATCAACAAAATACGGCCCGTTAAGTACACGGCCTCCCAATACCAAAACTATCAAAAGCAAAACCTAAATTTGGCCCATAAAGTACACAACCTCTCAAATCAATCTCTAACCAAATCAATCAAACCATATCAACTTGAACCGAATTAATCAACTATAAGCTCTTCTTCAAAAATGATAGATCGATACGCCGAGATCAAAGAAAACATAAAAGGTTAGGATAATAAGCAATAATTATTATATGATAAAGAGATTTAATAAAAACTAATAGATCTAATATATTTTTTATGTTTTATAAAAGTATTTTAAATTTTAAAGCTAAAAAATATAGATCTACATAATCTATTTAAAAACCTAATAGATCTAACTCTTTTTTAAAGTTTTATACAAATACGTTAAATTTTAAACTCTAAACTTATAGATCTAAACTTTTTAATATGAAAACTAATAGATCTAATTTTTTTTTGGTTTTTTTGAAAGTATTTTTAATTTTTTTAAATCTTAAACAAATAGATCTAAATAACTAATTAATAAAAACTAAAAGTATTTAAATAAAAAGCTAGCTCATAAATAAGTTGTAAGCCTAAGCTTAAAACTTGTGAGATTTAAAAAGCTAAAAAGCTAATTAAATAATTACTCCACAATAAGCTAGATCTACTCAAATAAGGCAACAATAAGCTTAAAATAAGCTTGTATATAAATCTAACTTATTAGGAAAAAGTTATATAAACTTATCCCAAATAATGAGCTAGATTATAAAGAAAAGTAAAAAGAAAGGAAGAATGAGAATAAGGTAAAGAGATTAAGCTAAATGATTAATTTTATTAAAAGATAAAAAAGCTTAATGATTAAGCTATTACAAGATTGGAAAAGAAAAATACAAATTTAAACTATGTGAAAAATATATAAGAGAAAAACTTGTAAAAAAACTTGTGAAAAATAAGGGGAGAGGGGGACTTTACATAGAGCCAACATTGGGGGTATTTTTATCATTTACTAGCTAATATTTGCTTGGAGGCTAAGCATATGGAGGCCAGCTGTCCTCTTTTTTCTTGTTTTCTACGTCCCAGCTGTATACATGTGGGATTACAAGTTGAACACACGCCTGCCCAACTTTGTTATTAACGAAACCGCCACGTGTCGCTTTCCTATAGGCCAGCCGCCACTGCAACTGCCACCTCGTACTGATCCTGAAACCTAGTACTGACGTGGTGGCGCCGCCACCACGTGTCAACATCTGGTTGGCCAGCCGCCGCCAGCTCACTACAACTTCTGACATCTGAACCTCGTACTGACGTGTCAGGCTGACACGTCAGTCTGACACCTGCCACCTCTACGCCTACCACTGACATGTCAGCTACATACCTCGTACTGACGCCGCCCTGCCATGCCACGTGTCGAGCTCCCATTGTCCAGCCTCCACTGCTACAGTACCTAGGACCTACGAAAATCAGAGAAAGTCAGTGCCACGTGGCACGCTGGCATTGGCCAGCTGCCGCTACGTGGTGCTGACGTCAGCCGGTTTGGACCGAGTTGAACCGGTCTGAACCGGATCTGGTTCTGGTTCGGGTCTGGACCGGGTCTGGACCGGTCGGTCTGAACCGGCCCGGTCTGGTTCTGGTTCGGGTCTGGACCTGTATGGTTCTGGTTCGGGTCGACCACGTAGACCACTGAGGTGGTGCCACGTGGCAATGGCAATATACACTCAACCTTTGTCCAAGCAAGGCTCGAACTCGGGTTGTTGCTGCCAAAGTTGAAGGATTATGCCGTTAGGCCAAGCATACCTTCAGTTATTATAACGCACAAAAATTTCTATAACCCCTCTTGGCTAGCTCGTTGACTTCCGTTTGACCCTGTTTGACTTGTTGACCAGGTTTAATAGTAATAATAATATTAATAATAATAATAATAATAATAATAATAATAATAATATAATAATAATAATAATAATAATAATAATAATAATATAAATACGAAAATTGTTTTATTTTATTAAAAACTTTTTATTTTATAAAAATATATTCGGAAAATATTATATATATTTTATATTTAATTTATTTAAAAATTATTTATTTATTTAAAAACTAATTAATTTAATTTAAAAACTAATTAAACTTAAAAAATTAATAGAAAACAAACCGTGAGGAGTTAGGACGCGAGGTCGGGACCGTTAGCTTCGTAATTTTGTGCTCTTTAATGTGGTTTATTAGTGGAAGACTTTGGAGATTGGCAAAAATGGTCCTTGTTGTAAAATCTTCATAAAATCTTTATTTTTAGTCCTCCAAACTTCATTCTTTTGGCACTTTTTGGTCCTTTGACTTTTTCCTCGATAAATGACCTTGAAATCCCGTGTTTTCTTTCCTTTTGATCTTTTGTACCTATTTCACAACAAAAACACAAACCACACATAATTCCGACATTTACGATATTAATTACACGTTTTTGGTCTCGTTTTCCATTGTTTTAAGTGGTAAAGGATAAGTGTTTACACTCTTATTAATAGCCCATATTAAATTTCATTAAAAGTTCTCACTTCAAAGGCCTACTGCACGTCACATTACTGAACTCAAAATTTCGGACAGTTTTGTACCTTCGCGTTGTAAAACCATTTTGACCTTCTTAACCAATACCATTTGTAAATCCGACTCCTATGTTTAAAAGTAGACTCAAAATGTTAAGTTTAGGGCCTGAGATCAGCCTCTAACATAAAACTCTACTTATATTCCCCGAGATTTGACCAAATATCTACAACAATTTTGTATTGTGTCGATACTCATCTCCAGGTACACGAAATTTCAAACTAGCGTAACTTTTGTCTCGTTTGGAGTTAAAAGCTTTACCTTATATCAAATCGAAGCTAGAAAGAAGCTCTACAACTACATTTTATAATAAAAACCTAGACTTGGAAATAAAACCACGGAAACAACCTTAACATTATGTTTGAAAATGACTCTTTTAAATCACCATTACCCTTGTTTTCAATCCATTCCATCAATTACTATACCCCTAATTTCATCAACCAAACATTCAATATTATTACACCTAATCACTTGTATGAACAATTCTTAATAAAACCCAGTTCATAAAATCAACATGCAATTTAATTTAATTAATTAAAAATGAAGAAAACATGAACATAAACATAACCCATTAACTAAATAAATCAAAATCATCAACCACAACCAAAACCCCCTCTGGCCGTGGGTTTGGTGTAGTAAAAACACCCAAGAAAAATCAGCCCCCATCTTGTTTTATTGATTAATCATCATCATAAACACTAATTACAATCATGTACACCATTTAATTAGATCAATACCCACTTTATAAAAATTATATGGAAGGATTTCATGGATGCATGTATGTTATGAGTGGATTAAAACACTTACAATGGTAAAAGAAAGGATGGTATTTACTTGTTTCTTCAAAAACTAAAAAAATGGTGGTGTGGTGGTGGCTTGGTGGTAGCCATTGGCTAAGAGAGGTAAGAGGGAGGGGTGAAAAAATTTGAATGTTGGAAATGAATGTGTGTTTTTCTTTTCCCCCTTTTGTAAGTTAGGGGGGACCTTGATGCAATTTTGGATATCTTTTGGCCTTGGTGGCAAATCAACTTTTAAAAAGCGGGTTTTATGTTTACTAGTCGGTTTTTGAAAGTTTACGGGAGTCGGTGTTCGTCCCGGCTACCTCAAAATACTTTTAAATGGTCCAAACGAACACAAAACGAATATACATATGGTTCCGACTCGACTTAACACGTAATAAAAATAAGAACTTCAAAAAAAAACTCAAATATCGATCAATCGATAATAAAAGATAAATTTTGGGCATCCGGCGGTATCGTAGTCGTCATCGGTTCTTCTTAATTCGTCAAAATATTAAATAAAGCCTCAATCACCGGTTTCAACTTAAACCGTCAAATAATATTACCAACAAAATTTCTTAAAAATTTCAAAAATATACATAAATTATGAATAAATAATGGTGTTGGGTTCGGGGTGTCACAATAGAGGAACCCGAATGAGTTCTTAACAGGCTAGAACGAGTCATGAGGAAGAAGATGATTCCATTCGTCAAAATCCTTTGGAGGGACCATACCGAGCAAGAAGCCACTTGGGAAATAGAGGAGTCTATCCGGGCTTCTTACCCTCATTTCATATCTTGAATTCAGGTATGTTCCTCTTTCAGTTTATTTATCTATAATTCGGGGAGGAAATATTCTTTTTAGGGGGGAGAGTTGTAAAACTCGCATGCTTTTACCATGAACAGTACACTTAGTAAATGTACGTAAATATTAAAACTTTCCTTTTATAGCATGAACACGTGTCACGATTAGTAATTTCAGAAGTTATATACGTATTATTACACGATAAGTATTAAGTACGTGATAGTACAAGATAATTATTAACAATAATAATTATAATCACGAACATGAAATCATGAACGTAAAAATCACGAATATGTAATTACGTACTTAATTAATATTATACGATTAATATCGTTATGTACTAGTAATTAAATATAACACGAAAAATTATTACACGAATATACGAACATACGAACACGTAATTTAAAATACGGGAAAATTTTGGGTTTTCCTTTGTGGGCCCTACTAACCGCGGCACCAAGAAGAGACAAGGGGCCAAGCCCACTTGATTTTAGTAAATAACAAATAAAGGGAAACACTTTTCACTTTACAGAATATTTAAAAAAATCAAAACCCTACTTGTTTCTTTCTCTCTCTTGACGGCGGCAAACACAAACACCAAAGAGGTGTTTGTTTGATTTTTAGTTAGTCAAATTCAAGATCGTGTTCGTGTTATTGTTCTCCGATCTTTACACGCGTTCGGTAATCCGTAAACCCTTTTATTGTTATTCTTTTTATTTAATGGTTAGCACATGAACATGAATTAAATAAAAACAAGGATTAAAACATGTCACGTGATCAAGGCGGTAAAATTAAGGGTTTGTTTTGGGTTTGCTTGCTCGACCGACATACAAACCGAGAGCCCAAGGCTCTCGGCGTGTTTTTTATCACGCTATCAACCGAGATCTATGATGATGGTGGTGTTTGGTTCGGTCGGCATCAGGAACAAGGAACCCCGACTCGCATCGGGGTGTCCTTGATGTTCGGTTGGGTCTCGGCAGCAAGGGGCCACACCACCGGCACACAGCCGTTGGCTAGCGTGGGTCAAGCAGGGGGACAACGGCGCAACAGTGGAAACCACCGGCACAAAGCTGGTGGGAACCCGCTGTTGGGCAGCGGCTAGCCGAGACAAGACCACCGGCTTAAGCCGGTGGAAGATTAAAAAACATTGGCAACCGGTCGAGCCGGTTTGCTACTGTTAAGGGGTGTTTGGTTCAGACCGGTTCAAGGGGTTTCGGGTCCGGTTCATGACATGTCTAAATTAATTACACGGGTCCGGTTCATGACTAAAATATGTACAAGTATTTTATTTTACAAGTATTTTATTTTACAAGTATTTATTTTTAACAAGATACTAAATTAATTAAACATGACATGTAATTAATTTAATTAATCATGGACTTAGGTTAATTATTATTTGGTAAATAATACATGTTTTAACCTAAGTATTTAATTATTTAGTTTAGATTATAGTATTAATTAATTATTAAGACATGAATTATAATTAATTAATAAACACGACTTAGGTTATAATTAATATAATATTAATACATGTTTTAACCTAAGTATTTTATGCACTTTAATTTAATTAAATCATGCTTATATTTAATTAAATCTATGAACCTATAGTTTATTTAATTAACATGACATTATTAATAAACTATACAAATAATCACATGACTTATGTTATTAACCAGTAAAGTTAAGCTTATATTATTAGCTTATTAATTCAGCTTAATTCTACATATGGAAACTTTCTAATCCAGGAAACTTACTATTTTGGAAACTTTTATTTTTAGAAACTGGTCTATTTTAAGAAGTTAATCTATTTTTGGAAACTTTCTATTTTTGGAAACCTGTTATTTTTAGAAAGTTACTTATTATTAAACAACAAGTATAATAATACAAGAAATACAAGTAATACTTAATCAGAATACATAGAATACATGATAAACACAACATTACATTAAAATCAGTATAACAAGGCATGAACATATAAAACAAGCTAAGACATGATATAATCAGTTATGTACTTAGTAATCAGAATACTTATACATGTAACCTATTTAGATAGCATTAGTGAGATCGGAGTAGAACTTCCTTTCGTTCGTCTTTTCCGTTCACTAGACATAAGGTACGGATTTCCCGTCCTTTCAGTATGGACATTCTTTTCTTATTAGGATTCCCCGTTTGCAGCCAACTGTTTTCCCAGTATTTGTTTTATATGTTTGATACTTATGTTAGAATAAGAGCCTAAGCCATATACATGCATGACCAGTGTCACCTAGTTATGGAGGTACCATAACCATAACACTAGAGGCACCAGTGTTATGACTTCCCCACGGCGAAGTGATTGCTCGTGGCATCCCTTTTCAGTTTTGGACATTATATTATATTATCATGTGGGACGTATGGGTGCATCCTAGTTACATGTTTACCATTTTTATTAGGGTGATTGCAATGTGTGCCTTGCATCCTTCACTAGGAGTTGATCCCTCCTACACAGACTATTTAATTAGAGGCAACCCTCTAATTGCATGACGAGGTCTCCCCTCCAAGTATTCATGCACGGTGGAACCTCATGACCTATATGGGCTATTTGGCTAATTAAAACAGATGTTCATAGAAACATAAGTCTTTTCAAACTATAAAACCAGTTTTATGAACATGAATCCAGATTACTTAGAACTTATATTATTCCACTGCTATTAGTCTTATATGCTTATGCTATTCCATGTCATACCTTCTATATTCGTGCGCTGAGCGTTATGCTCAGACACTTTCCTTTCATGTTCCCAAATGGCAGGTACTCAAGGGCGCTCTTATACTTTAAGCATACATGCATATTGATTGGAAGCTATCTAGCCTTCTCTACTTCATGTATTTCATCATACATTTTGCTACTTATTTCTTTGGACATTATTTAGTCCTTTTCCTTTCCAGTACTTATGTTTATGTGTGATGAGCTTATACTTGGACTACCGATGTTTGTTTTCGGTATTTCCATTCATGGTCATTTAATGTTTTTAAGACATTTACCTTGTATGCTTTGATGACACGCCATAATCACGCGTGACATTTCATTTACCAAAATGGGGTGTTAAATGAACCAAATACGAAAATGGCTCATCAATCTATTATGGATATCTAACCTTATCCTACAAGTTAACCCCATTTATATTCCATAAGAATCTCATTACACCCCTCTATAAATCCCTTAACTTAGTTTAGTTCATAACTCGTCCCGTTAACATTTAACCAAAAACAGTCCCGTTTTTCACACTCCGTGTTATGAGCCAAACGCCCACCAAACCTAAACCACATTCCTTGCAATGAAAACCCCATAAACTTATATCCGTTAGATAAATTATCAGCCCTTTCCCCAACGTCAAAGCTAATCTTAAGTCCCCGTTATACAACTTATACTTTCGCCTATCAAGATTTTACCGATTTTGAACATATGAAATGTTTGTTATGGTCAGAGAGTCTTACCCTATCCCATTTGCTTAGCCCTTATCTGGATCATTTATTCAGTATATTATATAAGTCTCATCTTCATTTTAAGCTCCAATTATAAGCCTAAGTACCCCAAACAATTCAAAACGTAAAATGAAAACAGGCTAATCCAAAAACTGTTTTGACACCCGACTGATGTAACCTGTTTTTGACCCACTTCCCGACCTACTATTTAGTTCTCGTTTCTTGCATTTGAAAGCTAAATTAATTACTTTTCAAGGGACATAAGATTCGAAAATTAAAAGTTTGTAGAACTCTATATATGATCAAAACAATTGACCTAAAATTCTGCCCAGTTTTTAATGACAAATTTAATACAATTAACCTAATTAATCATACATAAACCCTAATTAAAACCTAAAATCAGTTTCCACCCATTAATTACATCACTAATTTATAAAAAATTATGAATTCCTAAACCCTAATCCATCATACTAGGTTACAAATACATAAACTAAACGTTAATTGAACATAGTAAGTGTTTACCTTAAACCCTAATTCAATTATTTGGTTTTCTTGATACTCCATTGATGAATTCGACTGAGATAGAGTTAAGGAAAGGATAAATTCGTTTTTGGGGCTAAAGGGAGTAGTACGGGTAATTAAAACTAACCAGGAAGCCTAATAGTACTCAAACTGGACTCCCCTTCCCTTCCTTAAGCAATATTCGGCCCAAAACCAAGTCCAACACCCTATGGATAAATTTTTAAATTATATTATTGTAAATTAACTGTTAGTTATTATTACCTTAAATTCCCTTAATTTATTTCAGCTCCTAAAAACTCCAAAACCTCAAAACTATATAACTAGTCAAATTTACGCGTATACCGTAAAAAACGTAAAAATATACAGTTTAATAAAAACTCTTAGTATATGAAATAAACTATATAATTAAGTCCTAAATGACTTAAAACCATCCCGTAAATTATTCCCGTGAATAAATACCTCCTCAGAGACCCCTAAATGCACAACCCTAAATTGTAAAAATACGATTTTCTATAATGCATATACGTATACGTAAAACCACTAAATAACACCATCATATTTGTCACATCCCACCATGGCGGAATATGGGGCGCGACGTATGGATATCATCACAACATGGCGTGTCTATAGAGATAACTAAATGATTAAGAAATGTCATAAATGGCGACACAAATGTCATGACAATATCTCAACATGCAGGAGTCTAGGTAAATAGGTAACAGTACTACCATTTACCCGAGACAAACAAATAACACAAACATATCAAAAATATAGGTGCCAACATGCATCACTTATCAAAAAAAACATAAAGGTAAACTAAGAAGGAAACGGGGATATCCTTCTATATGCATTCCTACGCTCTCCAAATCCTAGCCACATAAGTTCTCACGCCTAACCACGTTATCACCTGAAAGAGATACTAAAACACGTCAACATAAAGTTGGTGAGAGTCATAGGTTTAGACTCTAACGCTAAATCAGTTACAAGCTGTGAATAACAAACACCAATACAATAACATATGGACAATGTGCTACAAGTGTGCATTAACAACTAAAAATTCGAGATCAAACATTTCAAACCAAATCCAAGGCCCACAGCCTTACCAAACATCATGGTACCATAGATGATCACACTATGTACCTATCCCAAGGCCACTACCGAATCATTAACCATTGGTCCCATAGACGATAACGCTATGTACCTATCCTAAGGCCACTACCTTCTCATTAACCATTGGTCCCATAGGCGCCCATACACCTATGTACCTTTCCAATCCATATCATACACAAACAAGAATCCCATAGCAGTTAATCACATAATGTACACACAAGTCCATCTCAACCTTAAAAACATTCACAACATCAATTTATAGACAACTCAACAAAGTGTCTCTTCCATCCCATCTGGAAGTCAAAATCAAAAGTAAACATGGGACTGTGGAACTCACCTGATAGCTTCTTTACAAGTCCTCGCATTAGCAACGAGTTAACAAACCAAAAACACACCATCAATACCTAAACCAATCACCAAGATGGCTCATCAACCTATGATGGACATCTAGCCTATTCCCATATAATTAACTCATTGTTAAGTTCTAATCACCCCATTACCCTTCCTTAACAAGTCCTTAACTTGGTTAAGTTTAATAGCTATCCCGTTCATAATTTTACACAAAACAGTCCCAGTTTTAGGTCTCAAAATTCTAAGTCAAACGTCCACTTAAATATACCCATGGTTTCTGTAAAAGGAATATTCACACTTTCATACATGTTAGTTAAAACCTCCCACTTGCCCTAACCTTAAAGCTACTGTTAAGGCCCCGATATATGTGTATATATTGCTACCTATCCAGAATTCACTGATTTTAAACGTATGAAAAGTTCATTACCATTAGAGGGTCTTACCCTAAACCACAATCTTAGACCAAGTGCAGATACTCACTACAATATATAAACCATCTCTCATGTTCGTGAGAAGATCCCAAAGCAACCCTAAGTACCCCAAACAACCCAAAACTTAAAAAGAAAACAGGCTGAATTCAAAACTGTTTTGACCTCCGACTGTTGTAACCTATTTTTGACCCACTTCTCGACCTCCAATACCTTTTCAGGGCTAGTTTGATCGCATCTTGAATGTTTCTAGAACTCCAGATATGATCAAAACAATTGACTCAAAATTCTGCCCAGTTTTTAAAAACGGGTTTAACAAAATCAACCTCATTAATTAACCCTAATCCCTATAATTACAAGCCCTAATTTATTTAATCATTAAAATATGATTAATATACTGTTTTTAATTAAACCCTAATCTAATCCATCATATGATCATAGAAACATTAAAAACATTTAATATGAAAAGGGTTAAGAAGGTTTTACCTTTCAATTAATAGAAGATGATGAAAACCTAATTTTTGAAGAACCCTAATTGGCCACCATTGATGAATTTCGGGTAGGATATGTTATGGAGGTTAAAAACCTGATTATTATGGTTATGAGTTGGGTTTGGTTAAGTCCTAAAGGCCCCCTACTCCCATTACAAGTCCATTGGGCCTGTTTTGGGCTTTTCCCTTCTTTCTTTCTTCTTTGGTGCGTCTAAAACGACCCAAACACCCCTAAATTGGTTTTTTTTTATTATTTAATATTATGTTATTATTATTACTTTAATTTTCCTTAATTTATTTCAGCTCCTAAAGCTTCCAAAACCAAAAAACCGTAAAACTAGTCAAATTTACGCGTTTTACCGTAAAAGACGTAAAATATACACTTTTAAAAAAAATCGCAAAATTTTGCAATAAACTTTATAACTAAGTCCTAAATGACTTAAAACCATGCCGAAAAATATTCATATGACTAATTACCTCATCCGCGACCTCTAAATGCTAAACCGTAAATCGTAAAAATACGATTTTCTATAATACATATACGTATACTTAGAACCACCAAATAACACCATCTCACTTCATAGTCACTACCATGTGAACTCATGAACATGAAATCATCACACATCGTTTCATTCACAAGGTACCACATACCGGAAACGATATCCAAACCACAATCTATACACACCAATAAGCACATAAACACGTAAAGACACGCAACTAGCACAAAATAAAACTATGTGACGAACCTCAAAACCAGGGTTGTCACATCACTCCCTCCTAATAGAAATCTCGTCCCGAGATTTACTCCTTAGGATCAAACACACAGACAAAAAATCACACGAGGATACTCGTTCTAAAAGAACTACTCTCATTTCCACGTGAACTTTAGTTCAAGTTTCAAAATACCACATATACAAACCAAAAACAATTAAACTTATTGCCTAACTCTTGACCTCACAGTCAATAAATCTCCTAGATGACTCTTTGATAAAACAAAGACTCTCATTAACACAAGTCCCGAATAACCGTACATGCAAAATGCATTCTTAAATAACCTTTACCAATCTCAATACATGAAACGTATCATGTATACAACTCATTTCCCCCAGGTAATTCTATGCTCATAAGCTAATGGTCCGATCTTTCCAAAGATCATAAATGGACCTACAAAACTCTACGCCAACTCTTCCATTTTACCAAAACATAGCACCCGTTACTATGGGTGAAACTCCCTTTAGTCCGTACCCCAAACTACTTAAAATTTCCAATTTCCTTGCAAAGGGACCTATGACGGTCTTTCACATACCCATTAGTTCTTCCAGTCCAAATCAACCTACGATCTATACTCATCCTCAAAAGGATAGTTATCTCAGTTAGACCAATCCCTTCGTCCCTATGGCATATCACACCTATAACTCCTCATCCATTCGACTATCGATACTAATCCTCCCAAACAATCAGTATAGATCAGTGCCATTTCCTTTTCCACACTACGACAACATTAGCCTGCGCTGTGCTTTATTCTACTCATTAAGCTCTACCAAAGTTTTACCTCTGGTTCCTATCTAGACCTATTTCATTCATGCTTCGCTTCAATACACACGTCCTTCTTCCTCCTCAACTCATACCATACATCACGATGTGATGCTCCCCATCGTTTCTTCCCTTGCCATAACCCTTCATAAGGCATTCCATACATATTAGGCTAACTTTTACGCAAAATCCTCTATTCTATCACATCCGTACGCAATCCTTCCAACTTCTCAACTACGTGACTTTTCATTCCTCTTGAAATATGAGATGAATTAGTTAGTCTATCGTCTATCACCCAACTCTCGTCGTACTTATTCCTCCACCGCATTATGTATCCCTTTCACCAACTTCGTCCTTACATCGCCCTTTCTAAGCTACTCCTATCTATGTAGGAAGTATAGTCTACGTCCCTTTTCTCCATATGATTATCCAAGCAACGCAACTTACAGGTTGACGCGTTCTCCGCTTTAGACAACTCAACACGTGCAACCTACACCCTTCATCCAAATCACCCTAATACGCCATCCATATTGTTCCAGTTCGTCTCTGCTTCACTTTATTCTTCTTATTCCATGTCTCATCAACCATACTTAACTTTCCCAGATGGTACTTGGCCTTGCAATTTTTTCATCACTTAACTCCACCCATCACCTTTGCCAAAAGTTCAATCAAAATGATTGAATATGTGTTGGAGACGTTCATGATCCGTATAGATCATTTTCCACGTCTCGTACACCAAATGCCTCTAGCTTTCTAGGCAGATATAACAATCCAGCCCCACTAACTATGTCCATCTAGTTCTTCCAAATCTTCAGTTCCTGCAACGTATAAGCGATCGCCTTTCTTTGTTGTCCTCGTACGTGTCCAAATCCTTGCTCCACGTATCGTCATGCTTCACGAATTCATCCGGTCCTTCCGATAATGCCAAGATCGGCTCATTATCCAATCCACCTCTTCAGCCTCCAAAACGCTTCCTCATCCTTCTTCACTTCGCCCCTTGCTGGTTCCATGATACGCCATCATCTCTAACTACTCATCATGGTAAACTTAATACTAAAAACTCACACTCAAAAATCTCACGTATAGCTCCACTCCAAAACCAACACATAATTCGCCTCACTCTCCTTCTCAGATTTGAGTAGTTCAAGATGTCGTCGATGCTCCCAATGACAACTCGTTTATACACGTTCATGCACACTTGGTTCATTGACACCATGAAAACCGCTAGTGCTTTGGTGAAGCCAAATACATAACCGTAAACCCAAAGCGTTCATACAACATCCTTAGCAGTTTCAACTATGTCCTCCTTGCACCCTCTCTTAGCGACAATACAAATAAATTCCTACCTCGTTCTACTTGCAAAATTCTACACGCATCTTAAAAGACCGGTACTTCCTCTCATCAGACCACTCAACCTCTTTCCACATCCAATCTACTACTAAGAAACTCAACTTTTATCCGGCATTCCTTGCAATCTCTAATAGCTCTTGTTTTTAAATCACTCCATCAACGATTTGCCTTAGAAGGGCACTAACTACAACTCCTCTCACTTCTCCTACTTGCTCTATTTATGGTTCTACCTCATAGTAATAGGCAAACCTACTAAATTTCAGGAAATTTTCGGAAACTTACATGTCCTACGAACAATCATAAATACCTTTAAGGTATTACTTCCCCTTCCAACACTCTCTATGGCGCGTTACTTGTGCTAATGTCCCACAAATCTCTATTCATCTCCTTGGTACTCCTAAGAGACCTCATGACCACACTAGTTCGTCTACGAACTTCTTTCCTCCCCACTAAGGGTATTCCGACCGTTCTCTCATGGTCACCTACTTAAGCGTGTAGGCGCGACCAAGTCTTTCATACGACTACCTCAACGCTCCCAAACAATACGAAACCAAAACTACATCCTGAATCCATCAGATACGATCAACGAATCAAACCAACGGATAACTGACGACATTTCACGTGCACCAATTAAAACAAGTCAAAAACCACGAGACTCATAAGAAAAATCAAACCCAGAACATGTATCAATTCAAAATGACCCATGAGAACGAAAAATAATCCAAGAAACACCCAATGGCAACCAAAACATATTACGCCCCGCAACATATTATTTAAACCGTTCAAAAGACCGACCTTTCAAAAGAATATACTCTTATTTATTATTATTATTATTATTTTTACCTCCCCACATCTATGTGACTCAAACCATCTACAAACAACCTTCTAGGCGATCTCAAAACTCAACCCAAGGACTAGGTATCTCGTGCACCCCAAATAAAAATAAACTACTATTCAAAACTCAACCATGAACCTGACACTTGTACAACAATTCCGACCAGTCCACTGACCTCTCATGACTATACTTTCTGAATATTTGAAAAGTACGTTCCGAGTACATAACTTTTTTTGCTTTTGAATCACTCAAAAAGCTCTAAAAACGAACAAGTTATGACCGAAACAGTTTTATATTATTGAAAGATAAAATTGTATGTGAAATCTTCATAATCTCAATTTAACCTTGAATTAATAATTATCAATGACGTGAATCGGTTAAACCCAATTATATAAACTATGTAAGTAGAAAGAAATTTTACTTCGCTTTATTTTAAAGAAAGTCTTTTAGAATTTGAAATAAATAAGTGTTGACTAAAAAGAAATCTTATGTTACATCTTGTTTCAAACACGACCCCAACACCTTACCCTTATTTTACCGAATACGACCAACTATCTAACCCTATACTAGATTTCCAAGTCCCCTTTTTCCATATACCAACCAAAAGAAATGTAAGACTCAACACAAAAGATTTCATTATCTCAAAAGAAATCCCAGGTTAATTCAATAGACTTAAAACCAAGAACACCGTTTTAAAACGTACACGTGAAATACGAAACTCAAAGAATACGTTACAAGACACAGTTCAAAAGATTCCAAACGTCGTTGAAACTCCACCAAACTCCAGCACCATAAAACACGAACAAACACAAGGTACGTTCAAGTTATAATAACTAGTGAACGACCATATACCATAACTTAACACATAGTAGTATATATACATCCGCATATGTATACCTATTGAATCCCCCAAACATACTCGTTATCATACACGTAAGTCAATCAATCGCTTTATACGCTCTTTTTTTCATACGAGTAATCACCATCTCACCGTGCCACAACAAGGCATAAAGCCCACCTCCAAAACCAAACCATATCGTGTGACCCCAAAATCACACAACACAACTATAACCCAAAACATATAACACAAAAAGAACAATAGCCATATCGTAGGTAGCCATTACATACACTCATATATAATACGTATACCCAAATTCTACATCTCATCATATACAAGCATGTATTAACCCTCTTTCATGCAACCATACTTGGGAACCCATTGAAGTTGTGGTACTTGTATAACTATGTTGGCCACCATACTTATACAATTACCCTTTCCCCAATGCACTCCCTCTTATGATGACACTTATAAGAATCAATACAACAAATAACACATAAATCCACCAACTCACCTAAGCACATAACCACATAACCAATAAGATCCAAAACTCCATCTATAAAAATAACATAATAAAACTCTTGGAATACAGAAATCCATAGTCTAGCTAAAACAGCCTAGACTAAATCCAAAACAAAAACATAATCATTTATAAGTCATATCGCCCATAAGAGTGGAAACGGCTTAAAATCCTTCCTACCCATGTAGTCCTAGTAACTCGAACCACCACACGATTCTTAAGGAACATGACTTAAACATCAAAAGAAAAATATTGTACCTCAGGTACATAAAATAACCCAACAAAAGATAGAACTACCATGTACCAAATTATGTACTATAATGTACAATTTAAGCAAATTACGACAATGACTAGTGTGGACGATTATGGTTCAACCCGCACTAGTCACAACCCAAAAAGAAAATAACATGTGGCTAAGTATGAACTTACTATGGTTCAATTCATACTAGTCAAAACATCATAATAAATAAAATTCAAACACATCAATTATAATAAAATGCACACATACTCCTATGACGCCTATATGCAGGGACACTTAAGCTATAGACTAGGCTACGCGACTAGGCAACCTAATTCTCTATAACCATTGTCTCTGATACCATTCTGTCACACCCCACCATGGCGGAATATGGGGCACGACGTATGGATATCATCACAACATGACGTTTCTATAGAGATAACTAAATGAAATAAGAAATGTCATAAATGACGACACAAATGTCATGACAATATCTCAACATGCAGGAGTCTAGGTAAATAGGTAACAGTACTACCATTTACCCGAGACAAACAAATAACACAAACATATCAAACATATAGGTACCAACATGCATCACTTATAAAAAAAACATAAAGGTAAACTAAGAAGGAAACGGGGATATCCTTCTATATGTATTTCTACGCTCTCCAAATCCTAGCCACATAATTTCTCACGCTTAACCACGTTATCACCTGAAAGAGACACTAAAACACGTCAACATAAAGTTGGTGAGTGTCATAGGTTTAGACTATAACGCTAAATCAGTTGCAAGCTGTGAATAACAAACACCAATACAATAACATGTGGACAATGTGCTACAAGTATGCATTAACAACTAAAAATTCAAGATCAAACATTTCAAACCAAATCCAAGGCCCACAGCCTTACCAAACATCATGGTACCATAGATGATCACACTATGTACCTATCCTAAGGCCACTACCTTGTCATTAACCATTGGTCCCATAGACAATCACGCTATGTACCTATCCTAAGGCCACTACCTTGTCATTAACCATTGTTCCCATAGGCGCCCATACACCTATGTACCTTTCCAATACAGATCATACACAAACAAGAATCACATAGCAGTTAATCACATAATGTACACACAAGTCCATCTCAACCTTAAAAACATTCACAGCATCAATTTATAAACAACTCAACACAGTGTCTCTTCCATCCCATCTGGAAGTCAAAATCAAAAGTAAACATGGGACTATGAAACTCACCTGAGAGCTTCTTCACAAGTCCTCGCACTAGCAACGAGCTAACAGACTAAAAACACACAATCAATACCCGAACCAATCACCAAGATGGCTCATCAACCTATGATGGACATCTAGCCTATTCCCATATAATTACCTCATTGTTAAGTTCTAATCACCCCATTACCCTTCCTTAACAAGTCCCTAACTTGGTTAAGTTTAATAGCTATCCCGTTCATAATTTGACACAAAACAGTCCCAGTTTTAGGTCTCAAAACTTTAAGTCAAACGTCCGCTTAAATATACCCATGGTTTCTGTAAAAGGAATATTCACACTTTCATACATGTTAGTTAAAACCTCCCACTTGCCCTAACCTTAAAGCTACTGTTAAGGCCCCGATATATGTGTATATATTGCTACCTATCCAGAATTCACTGATTTTAAACGTATGAAAAGTTCATTACCATTAGAGGGTCTTACCCTAAACCACAATCTTATCCCAAGTACAGATACTCACTAAAATATATAAACCATCTCTCATGTTCGTGAGAAGATCCCAAAGCAACCCTAAGTACCCCAAACAACCCAAAACTTAAAAAGAAAACAGGCTGAATTCAAAACTGTTTTGACCTCCGACTGTTGTAACCTCTTTTTGACCCACTTCCCGACCTCCAATTTAGTTCTAGTTTCTTGCATTGGAAATCCATTTCAAATACCTTTTCAGGGCTAGTTTGATCGCATCTTGAATGTTCCTATAACTCCAGATATGATCAAAACAATTAACTCAAAATTCTGCCCAGTTTTTAAAAACGGGTTTAACAAAATCAACCTCATTGATTAACCCTAATCCCTCTAATTACAAGCCCTAATTTATTTAATCATTAAAATATGATTAATATACTGTTTTTAATTAAACCCTAATCTAATCCATCATATGATCATAGAAACATTAAAAACATTTAATATGAAAAGGGTTAAGAAGGTTTTACCTTTGAATTAATAGAAGATGAAGAAAACCTAATTTTTGAAGAACCCTAATTGGCCACCATTGATGAATTTCGGCTAGGATATGTTATGGAGGTTAAAAACATGATTATTATGGTTATGAGTTAGGTTTGGTTAAGTCCTAAAGGCCCCCTAATCCCATTACAAGTCCATTGGGCCTGTTTTGGGATTTTCCCTTCTTTCTTTCTTCTTTGGTGCGTCTAAACCGACCCAAACACCCCTAAATTCGTTTTTTTATTATTATTTATTATTATGTTATTAATATTACTTTAATTTTCCTTAATTTATTTCAGCTCCTAAAGCTTCCAAAACCACAAAACCGTAAAACTAGTCAAATTTACGCGTTTTACCGTAAAAGACGTAAAATATACACTTTTAAAAAAAAATCTCAAATTTTGCAATAAACTTTATAACTAAGTCCCAAATGACTTAAAACCATCCCGAAAAATATTCATATGACTAATTACCTCATCCGCGACCTCTAAATGCTAAACCGTAAATCGTAAAAATACGATTTTCTATAATACATATACGTATACTTAGAACCACCAAATAACACCATATCACTTCATAGTCACTACCATGTGAACTCAAGAACATGAAATCATCACACATCGTTTCATTCACAAGGTACCCCGTACCAAAAACGATATCCAAACCACAATCTATACACACCAATAAGCACATAAACACGTAAAGACACGCAACTAGCACAAAATAAAACTAAGTGACAAACCTCAAAACCAGGGTTGTCACAATATTTCATAGCCACTACTATCTGAGCTCATGAACATGAAAACATCACACATTGTTTCACTCACAGGGTACCCCGTACCCAAAAACGATGTCCAAACCACACTCTATTCACACCACATAACACATAAAGACACACAATTTCACGAAATATGCACAAAATAAAACTAATTGACAAACCTTTTTAATATGGTGAAAAATCGTTCTTTGAAGTATGTCTAATCGAATTGATCACGGTTAAATGTGTGACTTAGTCGTTTTTGGTGAAAAGAATAATAGGTTTGTCGTTGAGTAAAGTAAATATGCAAACTTTAAAGTAAATGACAAGGTAAATAAAGCTAAAACTGATTAAAAAGTAAATGGTAAAAAATTAAGACTTTAAAAGTGAATTAATTAAATGACGAGAAATTAAAACTTGACAAAAAGTAAATTTGAAAACTTAAAATAAAATGCAAAATTAAAATGAATCTAAGATAAAACAATTTAAATAATGCTTATGAAAATTGGTTGGAAAAAACAACACTTAAAACTAAAACTGAAAACAAGAACTAAACCTAATTCGGGAAACAAGTACAGGACCTAATTCGAAATTCTAAAGCTGAACCTAAGTCGGAATGTGTGATCCATATACAAGTCGGAATATAGTTTCCTAATCTAAGTCGGAATAAGTGATCATGTATTCAATCCAGAATCCGTCGTCCCTCATATAATTCAAAATCACACCAAGCACCTAATTCGGAATGCAACTGTTTGAAGTAATTCGGATTCTGGTGTTCTAGACCTTATTCGGAAAGGATCATCCACACATAATCCGGAATACTCAATTCAGTGATTAATTCAGAATGTGCTACTCAACCTAGTACGGGATATGAGTTATGCATGCAATTCGGAATGAGCAAACGTTATGTAAGTCAGAATCACATGTGCAACCTAATTCGGAATCCAAACTTTCCATGTAATTCGGGAGATAGAGTAAGTACACAATCCGGGAAACTCAAGTTTGCATATAAGTCGGGAAAAGGATAATCCTATACCTAGTTCGGGTAACTAGGGTTTTGACATAACCCGGATTAGAACAAAAATAAGCAGAACCAAAATTAAGCTAAAAACCAAATAAGCACGTATCTAAAAACTTAGCCAAATCAAATTTAAGAAAAAGCAAATAAGCCAAAATTTAAAAACTTTTAAAAACACTAAATAATTAAAATATTTAAAATCAACTTTTTATAAAATAACATTTTAAGAACACTTAATTAAAATTAAGGAAATCAACAAAAAGCTATAAGAACAATAAGCTAAGACAATCAAACACATAAAGTCATAAGGAACAATCAAATAAGCATAACAATAAGCAAATAAGCATAAATATTAAGCAAACAAGAAAGGTAGAATGAGAGATTAATTGAAAACTTGATTAAAGATGAAGATTCAATAACACAAAATTAAAAGACTTACTTGAAATTAAAGACAAGAATTTAAAATGACAATATGAAAGTGCATGAAAATTAAATGTGGAGAACTAAATTGTCAAATTAGCTAACACCTCCTAATGACACATTAGGAGGGTATTTATAGGAGGGGATGTTTTGATACCTTCTTAATATTAAGGTTTTGCAATCCTATTTAAACAATGAATGTTCGTTTCTCGGTATCTTCTCGAATTGATTTCCGGTTCAAAATGCGACTCAATAGTTTTTGGTGAAAAAGAATATTTTTTGTTGTTTTAAAATAAATGTACAAGACGTAAATGAAAATGACGTTAATTTAAATCTAACTCTAATTTAAAATAAATGACAAGAATTTAAAAGCGTGACGAAAATCAAAAGGCACTTAAAGTAAATAACGCGAACTTAAATCTAACCTAAAGGCAAACTTAGAAAGCAACTAAAACATAAACTAAGGCAAGGCTTAAAATAAATCTAATGCAAGTAAACTTAAAGTGCGACTAAGGAAAAAGGCGAGAAAAGTAAAGTTTAAAAATTAAAAATTAAAACTTAAAATCAGTAACTTAAAATAACCTAAAAATACCTCACTCGGAATAATTACTCGTTCGGAATGTCACCTTCACCCAGAATAATTCTTCTTCGTTCGGAATAAATCAACATAAAACACTCACTCGGAACAATTGGCTCATCCGGAATATTGATTCATCCGGAATATGTCACTTATCCAGAATAAACCCTTCACTCGGAATAATGCTTCACTGATCAAGAATAAATTAGACAAAACCTTGATTCGGAATAGACGACCTTGATTCGGAATATTCCGAATCAACTCCCTTGATTCGGAATACTGCTTCACTCAGAATAAATCCTCAATCCTTCGTTCGAAATGTTGTCTGATCCGGAATGTTCCGAATAAACTTCTTCACTCGGACAGTTCCGAATGAGCACCTTCACTCGGAATATAAGATATTCCGAATGAACACCATTGACTCGAATGTAACACTGATCCGGAATGTTCCGAATGAGTTCCCTGATCCAGAATGTTTGGCTTGATCCGGAATAAAAGCTTTATCCGGAATATACCACCTATCTTGAATATTTGCTTTGTTCGGAACAATCACAACACCACCTTGATTCGGAACAAATGCTTGGTTCGTAATAACCTGGAAACAGAAATACAGCGAAGAACACGGGGACAAAAAGAAATACAGATCTAACCAAAACTAATCAAAATCAAGCACAAGATTAAATCAAACTAATCAATAAACATCTACTAATCATAAACAAACAATCCAAAACAATCAAACTAACAATACTAATCAAAATAATCAAAACCCACTTTAATCAAATCAATAAAACATCAACAACATAAACATGAACAATAACGCATAAAGATTAATGATCAAATAAGAAAGGAAGATAGGAGATCAAATAATAAAAGTAAAGACTGACAATAATTAAAAGGAAACTTACTTGAAATTAAAGGTATTTAAGGTGCGAGACAATTAATTAAATGACATGTAATTAAATGTGCAAAAATTAAAGTGGAAGAGCTAATTGTCACACTTAGCTAACAAAATGAAATGTACATCCTAATGATCTATTTATAGGAGGATTAGGGAGGTGCTTAGGAAGCTTCCTCCCCTATTTCTTCTTTCTTTAATTGCATCATTAAGTCCTTATCTTCTTAATTCTTTGACTTTAACGACTTTGTCTCGGGATTTCTTTAAACTCGTCTTGTAATTCTTCAATAAATTAGACATGAGTTCTTCGGCTTTTAGTAAACTTTCGTTTTTGACTTTTTCTTCGATAAATCTTCAGAATTGGTCTTGGACTTCCGTTCTTTTTGCACTCTTGATTTCTTGACTTCGTCTTTTGTCTTTTTCTTCGATAAAAGCCCGTGAATGTCCGTGTTTTCTCCCCTTTTCACATTTTCGTCCTAAATCACAACAAAAACACAAACCACGCATAATTCTGACATTTACAACATAAAATACACGTTTCGGCTTGGTTATTATTGTAGTTAAGTGGTAAAAAGGATGGGTGTTTACACATCTATCACTTCTTCTTTCTTCTCGTCTTTTCGTCTTTTAAATTCTTTGACTTTCTCGACGTTGTCTTTGGATTTTTCGATATAAATTGAACTCGTCTTATAATTTTCTTCTTTTATTAGACTTGGTTCTTCGACTTCATTAAACTTCCGTCTTTAGACTTTTTCTTCGATAAATCTTTAGAATAGGCCTTGGACTTCCGTTCTTTTTGCACTCTTGATCTTTTGACTTCGTCTTTTGTCTTTTTCTTCGATAAAAGCCCGTGAAAGCCCATGTTTTCTTCCCTTTTCACATTTTGGTCCTAAAACATAATAAAAAAACAAACCACGCATAGTTCCGACATTTACGACACTAAATACATGTTTTGGCTTGGTTATAATTATAATTAAGTGGTAAAAGGATAAGTGTTTTCACACTTATTAAATCCCCTACACTTGACCATTGCAATGCCCTCATGCAATGCATTAGCTACAAAGCAAGATTTACATTTTCCATCATAATTATCCTATATTGGCCTTTATATGAACACAAGACATTTAGGAAACATAAAAAGATATAAGATAACAAAATATTTGAAGGAAGAAAACAAGTAAAGAGATCGAAGACTTACATTAGGGCTTTGGATTGTCATGAATGTTTATCACCCTCAAGTTTCAAGTTCCCCAAACCAAGCTTAAAAACGAGATCATTGTTATTATAAGTTAGCAAACTAACACTCACTCATGTGGCTCAATTATTCACTTAGACCCCCTACACTTATTATAAAAACGGAATAAAAGGATAGATACTCGGGTTGCCTCCCGAGAAGCGCTTGTTTTTGTTAACCGAGTCGTGAGCCTGACTCGACCTTGATTAGAATGGTAAGAACCTTGAAGAACATCCACCGGGGTCAAATACATGGTTTTCATCCATCAAGTAGCACAAGCTTAAGGTGAACAAGACAAGCCAAAGAAGAGTACGCAAGGTCCCTTAAGCAGTTGTTGAGCACGGTGGTAGAAAGTATGATGAAGTGCAAGCATATCTCCATTGTTTCCAAAAATCTTTCCTTTTATTGCATCATATGTATACTGATATGGCTTAAAAATTTCGATACCCGAATCAAACACCTTTTCCTTTAGGGGAAAATAAGACTCAGGCTCAGTAGATCTTGAAGAAGATCCGCTCATAAATCTCACAATCTCATCCTTAGAAGGTGGATAAAGAGGTGTAAAGACATAGGTACTACGGATATTGGTGTCGTCCGGCTTCTTCTCCTTTGAAATGGGTTTCTTAATATCCGAAGGAGGATAAAGACCAAAATCAAAGTCTAAAGGAGGAGAATCATTCTCATTGGGGAAGTATGTATTAAGGAAAGTAGCAAAATCTTACTCAAATGAGTAATCATCCAAAGTAGGATCAAGCATTTGAAGAATCACTCGAAAGAGTATCAACATCATCAAAATCATCATAAGTGGCATGTCTTTGTACTCTGAAGAAAAATCATCATAATCATCTACATCTGAACTAGAATCATCATCATAGATTGGTGGAGCATCATATATTGGTGGGGTATCCAAATTGGAGAGAGGATCTTCAGAATCTTCCACATTCTCTTGAAAAAGTGGATTATCATATATAGGCTCGAAAAGAGGGTTGTTTTAGACGACAAAATCATCAAGCTTTATAATTTCACAAGTAGTTGTATCAAGCTCGTCTTGAAGCACATCAATCATATTCGTCGATTCTGTTCCATTGGATTTGTTTGTGATCTTCCCCAACTTAAACACTTGTTGATCATTCTCGACCCTTAAGATTAGTTCACCTTCGGCAACATCGACTAAAGTTTTTCCGGTTCTTAAGAATGGCCGACCAAGTATTAATGGAATACGAGGGTCCATTTTATAATCAACAACAACAAAATCGACCGGAAAAGTGAAGGTACCACTTTAACAAACACATCTTCGGTAATACCAGCGGGGTAAGCAAGAGTTCGATTTGCTAGCTCTAGAGTCATCTTTGTTGGTGTAAGGTCGGGTAATGATAACTTTTTCCAAACACTTAATGGCATCAAATTTATACTTGCCCCAAGATTGGCTAAGCCAGTAAATTTTTCGGTTTGGTTAAAAGTACATGGTGCACAAAACGACCGGGATCTCCAAGTTTTTCCAGAAGTTCTTTAAGAAGGACTGCAGAACAATTCTCATTTAATCGAGTATTAACAAACTCGGCCATCTTCTCCTTCTTACTAAGCAATTCCTTGAATGCTTTCACAAATTTCGGCATTTGGACAAGTGCTTCAACGAGGCTAATGTTAAAATTCATTTGTGTAATCATTTTCAAAAAGATAGTAACTTGGGCATCCTCTTTAGTGAGCACTTTGCACTTGTTTAACCGAGAAGGATAAGGGATATTGGGTTTATGTGATGTAGGTGTAGAAGGTGAAGGTTGAGATGTTGAAGGTTTAAAGGTGGAAGGTGCTGTTGGTGAAGGGTGTTTCTTGGGTACTTCTTCATGAAGAGGTGGAGACGGGAATGGAGAACTAGTACTAGGTGTGAAAGTAGGTGGGATAAATGGTGGTGGAGGATGTGTAGATGGTGTAACTAGGGGAGGGGTAGATGGTCCTACTAGGGTTGATCCACTGCGTGTAGTAATAGCACTCACACTCGCTCTTGGGTTGGTTACGGTATTCGAAGGAAGAGAGCCCGAAGTAGAGGGTTGAGTGGTTTGAAAGAAACTAGCCATCATATTCCTCAAGTCATTCTTTTGATTGCTTAACGAGGTTTGCATATCATGTCTAATCTTGGTTCGAATATCCTTCCCTTGTTTAGTGATATCTCCTTTCAAGTTGATGATTTGGCTTTGAAGATTCTTAACCACCTCTCCTTGAGTCCTCATGAAAGTTTCAACATCATGGTTATATGTCGTGGGTTGAGTGATGGGTGGAGCTTGGGGAGTGGGTGGGTGATATGGAGTAGAAGCTCGAAGTGGGTTAGGGTTGCTTCAATTGAGGTTGTTTGGGTTGTGGTTTTGAGGAGAAAAACCGGGTGAAAGAAAGTTGTTAGAACGATAACTTAGCAAGTTACGATCACCTTGAGGTCGGGCTTGATAGCTTTCCGTTGAATAGTTACCATGAGCCGCATACACGTTTTCCGGATTATCATAAGTAGAAGGACAATCAGTGTATGAATGAGAACCGCCGCAAGTCTCACAAGAAAGTGCTATAGCTTTAACTTGTTGTAGTTGATTCGTAGCCATGAGTTGGATATTTTTGTTCATTTCGGCTAGCATGCTGGTGACTTCGGTCATCTCGGAGATGGAAAAATTAGAAGAAACATTTACCCTCGGATTATTTCTTGAAGATGCGGATGATTCTCAATTTTTGTGATGAGTGGTCATGTTCTCTATAAGCTCTCTACACTCCTCGGTTCTTCTTTTCATAAATGTTCCACCGGCGGCTGCATTAATCATATCACGATCACGAAAAGTTAAACCATTATAGAACGTATCAATCAAAGTGACGGGGATCATTTTATGATTAGGACATCGATCGATCAAAACATTATAACGTTCCCAAGCATCAAAAAGTGATTCCTCAGGTTCTTGCGTGAAACCACTGATTTGATTCCGAAGGCTCGTTACCATGGATGGTGGAAAGTAGCGCGATAAAAATCGTTGAGTCATTTCATCCCATGTATGAATTGATTTCTTCGGAAGACGATCAAACCATTTTTCGGCATGGTGGGATAAAGTGTGTGGAGATAGATGAAGGCGAAGAAAATCCATGGTAACACCGGGCAATTTCATGCTTTGAGTGACGGTAATGAATTTGTCGAGATGTTTGTTGGCATCATCATCCGGTAATCCGCAAAATGGATAAGTATTTTGAACTTGTTGGATCATGTGATGCTTCAACAAAAATTCAGGAGCCGTGATTTGCATCGGCGCAATCGGTCCTCCTCGTCCGTTCATGGTTGGTTGACAAAGCTCCTCCATCGTGTGAAGGTCGAGTTGAGGAAGATGGTTGTTATTATTCATGTTGAGGTGAGGTGGGTTATTATTGTTGTGCACACCGGCCATATCTAAGTCTTCAAGAGTCTCGGGCTCAGAATAAGACAAAGATCTAGTACGTATACACTTGCAAAAGAAAAAGATAGCAAAGAAATAGAGAAAATATATTTATTTGTAAAAATAAAATCTTTTTGGTGAAAAACTTTTGAAAAATAAATGCTTTTTATGATTTTTAAATGTTTTTGAATTTTTGAAAAATTTTAAGCAAGAAAAATAACGTTCACGAGTGAACGGATCCCAAAATCCAACGCGTCTCTCACAGAAAACCGTTAACCTTCACGAAAAGAGCCGGCAACGGCGCCATTTTAATATGGTGAGAAATCATTCTTGGAAGTATGTCTAATCGAATTGATCACGGTTAAATGTTTGACTCAGTCGTCTTTGGTGAAAAGAATAATAGGTTTGTCGTTGAGTAAAGTAAAGATGCAAACTTTAAAGTAAATGACAATGTAAATAAAGCTAAAACTGATTAAAAAGTAAATGGTGAAAAATTAAGACTTTAAAAGTGAATCAATTAAATGACGAGAAATTAAAACTTGAAAAAAAGTAAATTTTAAAACTTTAAATAAAATGCAAACTTAAAATGAATCTAAGATAAAACAATTTAAATAATGCTAAAGAAAATTGGCGGGAAAAAAAACAACACTTAAAACTAAAACTGAAAACAAGAACTAATCCTAATTCGGGAAACAAGTATTGTACCTAATTTGGAATGTCTAAAGCTGAACCTAAGTCGGAATGTGTGATCCACATACAATTAGGAATATAGGTTCCTAATCTAAGTCGGAATAAGTGATCATGTACTCAATCCAGAATCCATAGTCCCTCATATAATTCGGAATCACACCAAGCACCTAATTTGGAATGCAACTTTCTGAAGTAATTCGGAATCTAGTGTTCTAGACCTTATTCGGAAAGCATCATCCACACATAATCCGGAATACTCAATTCAGTGATTAATTCGGAATGTTCTACTCAACCTAGTTCGGGATATGAGTAAAGCATGCAATTCGGAATGAGCAAACGTAAGTCGGAATCACATGAGCAACCTAATTCGGAATCCAAACTTTGCATGTAATTCGGGATATAGAGTAAGTACACAATCCGGGAAACTCAAGTTTGCATATAAGTCGGGAAAAGGATAATCCTATACCTAGTTAGGGTAACTAGGGTTTTGACATAACCCGGATTAGAACAAGAATAAGCAGAATCAAAATTAAGCTAAAAACCAAATAAGCACTTATCTAAAAACTTAACCAAATCAACTTTAAGAAAAAGCAAATAAGCCAAAATTTAAAAACTTTTTAAAACACTAAATAAATAAAATATTTAAAATCACTTTTTATAAAATAACTTTTTAAGAACACTTAATTAAAATTAAGGAAATCAACAAAAAGCAATAAGAACAATAAGCTAAGACAATCAAACACATAAAATCATAAGGAACAATCAAATAAGAATAACATTAAGCAATTAAGCAAAAAGATTAAGCAAACAAGAAAGGTAGAATGAGAGATTAATTAAAAACATGATTAAAGATAAAGATTCAATAACACAAAATTAAAAGACTTATTTGAAATAAAGACAAGAATTTAAAATGACAATATGAAAGTGCATGAAAAATAAATGTGGAGAACTAATTTGTAAAATTAGCTAACACCTCCTAATGACAAATTAGGAGGGTATTTATAGGAGGGGATGTTTTGATGCCTTCTTCTTTCTTCTCGTCTTTTGGTCTTTTAAATTCTTCGACTTTCTCGATGTTGTCTTGGGATTTGTCGATATAAATTAAACTCGTATTATAATTTTCTTCTTTTATTAGACTTGGATCTTTGACTTTATTAAACTTCTGTCTTTAGACTTTTTCTTCGATAAATATTCAGAATAGGCCTTGGACTTCCGTTCTTTTTGCACTCTTGATCTTTTGACTTCGTGTTTTATCTTTTTCTTCGATAAAAGCCCGTGAAAGCCCATGTTTTCTTCCCTTTTCACATTTTTGTCCTAAAACACAATAAAAACACAAAGCACGCAAAATTCTGACATTTACGACACTAAATACACGTTTTGGCTTGGTTATTATTATAATTAAGTGGTAAAAGGATAAGTGTTTTCACACTTATTAAACCTTAAAACCGTGGTTGTCACATCACTCCCTCCTAATAGAAATCTCGTCCCAAGATTTACTCCTAAGGATCAGTCACATCAATCAACAAATCACATGAGGATACCTGTTCTAAAATAACTCCTCTCATTTCTACGTGAACTTTAGTTCATGACTCAATTTACTAGATATATTAACCAAAAATATTTAACTTCATTCTTAATCTCTTGACCTCACAGTCCATAATTTTCAAAATGACTCTTTGAAAATCAAAGACTCTTATTATCACAAATCCCGAATAACCGTATATGCAAATATGCATTCTCAAACCACATTTACCAAATCTTAATGCATGAAATATATCATGTACACCACTTAATTCATCGGGTAATTCTATACCCATAAGCCACTGGTCCGATCTTTCCAAATATCCTAAATGGACCTACAAAACTCGACATCAACTTTTCTCTGTTTACCAAAACATACCACCCATTACTATAGGTGAAACCTCGTGCAAAACTTTATCACTAAACTCTAGTGGTTTCCTCCTTTTCAACATGGCATCTCTTGTTGCTCTCATCCTTTCCACAATCACCATTACTACAATAGTAGTCCCTTTCACCAATTTTAGTCCACCATAAGGACATCTCACCCTATTAATAAGTGTGAAAACACTTATTCTTTTACCACTTAATTATAATAATAACCAAGACAAAACGTGTATTTTATGTCGTAAATGTTTGAATTATGAGTGGTTTGTGTTTTTGTTGTGATTTAGGACCAAAATGTGAAAAGGAAAGAAAACATGGGCTTTCACGGGCTTTTATCAAAGAAAAAAGACGAAGTCAAAAGATCAAGAGTGAAAAAAGAACGGAAGTCCAAGGCCTATTCTGAAGATTTATCGAAGAAAAGTCTAAAGACGGAAGTTTAATAAAGCCGAAGAACTCAAGTCTAATTAATTAAGAAAAAACAAGACGAGTTTAATTAATCCCGAGACAAAGTCGAAAAAGTCGAAGAATTTAGAAGACGAAAAGACGAGAAAGAAAGAAAGAAAGAATGAAAGAAGGAAGCTTCCAACACATGCTAACCTCCCTTCTCCCTATAAATAGAGACTTCATTTCATTTTTTAGTTTTGTTAGCAAACTTGACAACTTAGCTCTCCACCTTTAATTACTTGCACATTTTAATTTCATGCTCTTTACTTAATTGTCAATTTAATTTCATTATCTTTCACTGTGACAACCCTAGATTTTGGATTTGTCACTTTTGACTGTTAGACTTTGATTATGTGCTTAGTGTGCGTTTACGGGCAATATGTTTATATTTGAGCCTTGGATTGGATGTTAGTCATCGTTCGTGTATTGCGTGGTACATTATATAATGTTATGATGGGGTTAGTTCGTGTTCATGAGTTCACATGGTGGTGACTATGAAGTGAGATGGCGTTATTTAGTGGTTTACGTATACGTATATGTATTATAGAAAATCGTATTTTTACGATTTACGGTTTAGCATTTAGAGGTCTCGGATAGGTAATTTGTCATATGAATATCTTTCGGGATGGTTTTAAGTCATTTAGAACTTAGTTTTAAAGTTTATTTCATATTTTAAGAATTTTCATAAAACTGTATATTTACGTAATTTACGATAAACACGTAAAGTTGACTAGTGTAGTTTAATTTACTAGTTAAAAGGTTTTAGATATAATTAATTAATTAAGGGATTAATAAAAAATATAATTAAGGAAATAATTATTAAAAAACGAATTTAATAATAAAATAAATAAAAAGTATTATTTTTGGTAAAAAAATTTATATAGGACGGTGGGGAAAAATAAGGAAAAGGAAAAAATAAAAAAAGGAAAGTATTATTTGTATTGGGCTAGTATTCTCATTGTTTTAGTATACAAACAAATCAAAACACATTATTTTTTTCCAGCTCTTTTTTTTTGGACGAAGGTTTCTACAAGTTTTTAGGGTTTCATAAAATTTTTCTTGATTCAAGGTATGTGATCAATTTAACTTTAACTTAATTCATGTTTTTATTAATTAATCATGATTGTAATGTTAATTAATCATCATTGAGATGATTAGGGTTTTATTAATTTTCTAAAAAATATAGTAATTAAGATCAATTAATGATTTTAGGGTTCTTGTTTAATAAATTAGGGGTAATTAATGATGTTTAGAAGGTTAGTGCATAAAGGCGTAAAACAGTCTGATTTTTAAGGCTGTCTTGTGTCGACTGTTCCGGGCAGTAGGTAGCACCTTTGGTCGAGTTTCTTTTTTTTTAAAATTAAGTTCAGAGAGTCTACTTTTCAAAAATGTAAGGTTGGTCGAAAATGGAGTTCGGGAAGGTCGTCAAATAATTTTTACAAAAACAGTGCGCTGTTTAGGAATAAATTTTGATTTCGGGGATTTGAGTCAAAACCTAACCAAACGAATGAGATAGCCAAAGATTTTTGTTTTGGGAACTCTTTATAATGTATATAAAAGTACTGGAGGTTTTCAATAAAAGTTATGGTGTTTAGGTCGGGCTTTTAGTGTCGAACATTTAGCATGTACAGAAAATCAGTTTTGGTGAAAACGACTTTTGGCGTAGAGACTAAACGAAAGGGTTAAACGTGTAATTAGAAAGTAAAATTGATTTTTGAAGTTCTTAGATCATATAATAACATAAATCCAGTAGGGTAGGAGTCAAGTGTGGTGTTAAGTTCACTTCATGTGATCGTTTAGTGACTAGTAAACCGTACAGGGGAAAAACTGGAATTTTACGTATAGAATAGCTTGTAGTGGGAGAACTAGATAGTGGGGATTGGGGTATTAGATTCATCTCCTTGATTGTTACTTAGCTTGGGTGTTAAAACCTGAGCTAAGGGTGTCGTGTATGATTTTATAGGTTTGTAGGAGTGCTAGCTTGATGTGCTATCAGGTGAGTTCATAGTCCCATTTTTACTAAGTTTTTAAATGTTTTCTTCTAGTATAGGATGGAGATGACACTTGTGGTGTTCTTAAAATATTTTGGTACTATATTTTTATAAATGTTTGGACATAGATGTGTTATTGTGTGACTTGCGTGCTTATGTGTTCTCATATGTGCTTTGATATGTATTATGATATGTGAATCTTGATTTTGTTATGATTGGGATTGGTACATTGATGTTTGGGCGTCTATGGGACCAGTTGTGATGTGTGTAGAGCATGGGGCACGATCCGTCCTGAGTTCTTGGTTCTGAGTTCTTGGTTCGTAGGGCACGATCCGTCCTGAGTTCTTGGTTCGGGGGACACGATCCGTCCTGAGTACTTGTGCATCGTCTCTTTGGAGGCAAGATATCTCGACAGGGATATAGTTCATCTTCCACAGGTGGTGTGGGAAAGATCCGGATAGTGTGGTGTGTGTTCTTGTGTGTGTGACGGGATACTTCTTGACTATTATAGTGTGCTTTGTGAATTGTAGATGTGATTGGTACTTGGATTGAGTTTTGTTGTGGATGCATGTAGCATGATTATCACATTATGGTCCATTACTATAAATTGTTTTTCTTCAACTATTTACAGCGGTTGTTAAGGGTTCTTAAGATGTTTTGATAATTTAAACCTATGTTCTCACCAACTTTATGTTGACAGATTTTAGTGTCATTTTTAGGTGAGGTAGTTGAGAAGGATGCTATTAGAAGTGTGGCTAGAGTTTAGAGGCTGCTAGAATTGCATTAGGAGGAATCCCTTTCCTCTTAGATTTTATTTTGTCTTTTAATTTAGTATATTGTTTGATACCTTTATGTTTGATGTGTGTTATTTGAATGTCTTTGGTAAGAGGTAGGCCTGTTACCTACTTACCTAGACGCCTGCATTGTTTGAGATATTGTCATGACATTGTGTCACCTTTTTATGACATTTCTATTTCATTTAGTTAACTCTATAGACACGCTATTGTTGTGATGATATCCATACGTCGTGCCCCATATTCTGCCATGGTGGGGTGTGACAGAATGGTATCAGAGACAATGGTTATAGAGAATTAGGTTTCCTAGTCGCGTAGCCTAGTCTATATCTTAAGGGTCCCTGCATATAGGCGTCATAGGAGTATGTGTGCATTTTATAGTAACTGATGTGTTTGAATGTTATTTTCGCAGTATTTGTTAGGTTATGAACTACTATGCTTCATACTTAGCTACATGTTATTTTCTTTTCGAGTTTTGAATAGTGCAGGTTGAACTATAGTCGTATACGCTAATCATTGTTGGATTCCGTTTAATTATGTTTTCATGTTCTTTATACATTTTGAATTTTGTCTACGGTGGTTCAGTTGGATTACGAGTTTATATGTTTCATGCATTGGCTACGTTATTTTAATACGTGGATTTTGGATCTTATTTTATGTTGTGGTTATGTGCTTATATGAGTTGTAGGATCTATGTGCTTATTTGAGTTGGTAGACCGATGTGTTATGTGTAGTATTAATTCTTATAAGTGTCATCATAGGAGGGAGTGCATTGGTGAAAGGGGACTTGTATAAGTATGGTGGCCAACATAGTTATACAAGTACCACAACACCAATGGATTCCTACGTATGGTTGCATGAAAGAGGGTTAATACATGCTTGTAATAGTATATGTTGGATGGATTTAAGTGTATGTATGCATATGCCTATATATGTATAATTCCCTTCTACTTATCGGTTGTATTCTTGGGATGTTTTGCTAGCTCGTTCCTCTTCGAGATGTTTAACTTATGTAGTAGTACATTTATCAAGTTCTCATTTCTTGTGTTCTTTTGTACGGTACTTTTGGCGTGAAGGCTTTTGAGATGGTGGAGATTTCTTTTTGGGGTAACTATGTCTTTTGTTTCGAGTTATACATGGTAAAAAAATAGAACTTGCAAATTGAAAAAAATAGTTGTTGGTAGTCGATGAAATAAGGAAGTCTCGGAAACATGTTTCAAATAAGGTGGAATATAAATTCTTTAATATACAAGCATGAATCGGTTATTTTAAAATATTTTGGTTTTGAGCACCTAAAGTTATTGTTCTTAAGTTAAAATTTTGTTCTTATTTAGTGAAATATGTTAAAATCATGTAATTAATAGAGTTTTAATTTTCAGGAATTAAAATAAATTAGGTTTTAAATTTGGTAATTAATGAGGTGATTTAGGGTTTAAAAATCCTTTTTTTGGTATAAATCGGAGTAGGCAGAAACTGTCGCTAAACGGTCAAAATATGTCGCTAACTATCAGAAACTGTCGCTAATGCCTAGGCAGATTTTGAGAAAAATTGTTTTGGTTATAAATTATTCTTTAAAGCTTTTTGGGTGATTCAAAAGCCTAAAATTATATACTCGGAACATACTTTTCAAAAATTCAGAAAGCTTAGTAATTGGAGGTCAGTAGCTTGGTCGAGTTAATTGTACAAGTGTTGAGTTCAAGATTAATTTTCAAACGATATGGTTTAAACTTGTGTTTTGGATATTTTGGGATATTGAACATTTAGAGGGCTAACATAGGGCTTATTTGGGATAGGACTTGAGATGTATCCATCATAAGGATTGTACATTGATGAAGGATGTGGGTTCCGGATTCAATGTTGACGTGTGATAATGTGTTGTGTGCTTTAGACAATTGATCGTTCGTGAAGAGACTTTAGATTGATTTTCGTTAGATGATTACATAAAATACTAATATGATATCATGGTTTTTAGAACAACTAATATACAATTACAGTACAAAATCTATTCTGGGGTAAAATTTGGTTTTCCACAAGGTTTTAATAGTATGTCGCCGGTCGTAACACCTTTCAGTTGTCGTTGGGTGCTTGTTGTCATTGGTCCGTTTCCATGGTTCGTTGGGAGTCGATACATGTTTTATGTTGAGTATCTTTTGGAGTCTCATGGTTTTGGTTCATTCTTTTAAATTCGTTCACGTAAACGTCCGTTAGTTGTCCATGGATTTGATCCGTTATCCGAAGTTGGGGGTCCTAAATTTGTCGTGAGCTTATATTCATTGAGAGTGTTGTTGTAGTCATGATCCGGTTACCTTCTTATGAGAGAGATAGTGTGTTGGCTGTGAAATGAATTTATTGAGCTTATGGAGTAAATCTCTGGACGAGATTTCTATTAGGAGGGAGTGATGTGACAACCCTAGATTTTGGATTTGTCACTTTTGACTGTTAGACTTTGATTATGTGCTTAGTGTGCGTTTACGGGCAATATGTTTATATTTGAGCCTTGGATTGGATGTTAGTCATCGTTTGTGTATTGCGTGGTACATTATATAATGTTATGATGGGGTTAGTTCATGTTCAAGAGTTCACATGGTGGTGACTATGAAGTGAGATGGCGTTATTTAGTGGTTAACGTATACGTATATGTATTATAGAAAATCGTATTTTTACGATTTACGGTTTAGCATTTAGAGGTCTCGGATGAGGTAATTAGTCATATGAATATCTTTCGGGATGGTTTTAAGTCATTTAGAACTTAGTTATAAAGTTTATTTCATATTTTAAGAATTTTCATAAAACTGTATATTTTACGTAATTTACAATAAACGCGTAAAGTTGACTAGTGTAGTTTAATTTACTAGTTAAAAGGTTTTAGATATAATTAATTAATTAAGGGATTAATAAAAAAATATAATTAAGGAAATAATTATTAAGTATTATTTTTGGTAAAAAAATTTATATAGGACGGTGGGGAAAAATAAGAAAAAGGAAAAAAAAAAAAAGGAAAGTATTATTTGTATTGGGCTAGGATTCTCATTGTTTTAGTATAAAAACAAATCAAAACACATCATTTTTTTCAGCTCTTTTTTTTTGGACGAAGGTTTCTACAAGTTTTTAGGGTTTCATAAATTTTTTCTTGATTCAAGGTATGTGATCAATTTAACTTTAACTTAATTAATGTTTTTATTAATTAATCATGATTGTAATGTTAATTAACCATCATTGAGATGATTAGGGTTTTATTAATTTTCTGAAAAATATAGTAATTAAGATCAATTAATGATTTTAGGGTTCTTGTTTAATAAATTAGGGGTAATTAATGATGTTTAGAAGGTTAGTGCATAAAGGCGTAAAACAGTCTGATTTTTAAGGCTGTCTTGTGTCGACTGTTCCGGGCAGTAGGTAGCACCTTTGGTCGAGTTTATTTTTTTTAAAATTAAGGTCAGAGAGTCTACTTTTCAAAAATTCAAGGTTGGTCGAAAATGGAGTTCGGGAAGGTCGTCAAATAATTTTTACAAAAACAGTGCGCTGTTCAGGAATAAATTTTGATTTCGGAGATTTGAGTCAAAACCTAACCAAACGAATGAGATAGCCAAAGATTTTTTATTTGGGAACTCTTTATAATGTATATAAAAGTACTGGAGGTTTTCAATAAAAGTTATGGTGTTTAGGTCGGGCTTTTGGTGTCGAACCTTTAGCATGTACAGAAAATCAGTTTTGGTGAAAACGACTTTTGGCGTAGAGACTAAACGAAAGGGTTAAACGTGTAATTAGAAAGTAAAATTGGTTTTTGAAGTTCTTAGATCATATAAAAACATAAATCCAGTAGGGTAGGAGTCAAGTGTGGTGTTAAGTTCACTTTATGTGATCGTTTAGTGACTAGTAAACCGTACCGGGGAAAAACTGGAATTTTACGTATAGAATAGCTTGTAGTGGGTGAACTAGATAGTGGGGATTGGGGGATTAGATTCATCTCCTTGATTGTTACTTACTTGGGTGTTAAGACCTGAGCTAAGGGTGTCGTGTATGATTTTATAGGTTTGCAGGAGTGCTAGCTTGATGTGCTATCCGGTGAGTTCATAGTCCCATTTTTACTAAGTTTTTAAATGTTTTCTTCTAGTATGGGATGGAGATGACACTTGTAGTGTTCTTAAAATGTTTTGGTACTATATTTTTATAAATTTTTGGACATAGATGTGTTATTGTGTGACTTGCATGCTTATGTGTTCTCATATGTGCTTTGATATGTATTATGATATGTGAATCTTGATTTTGTTATGATTGGGATTGGTACATAGATGTATGCGCGTCTATGGGACCAGTTGTGGTGTGGAGCGTGGGGCACGATCCATCCTGAGTTCTTGGTTCTGAGTTCTTGGTTCGTGGGGCACGATCCGTCCTGAGTTCTTGGTTCGGGGGACACGATCCGTCCTGAGTACTTGTGCATCGTCTCTTCGGAGGCAAGATATCTCGACGGGGATATAGTTCATCTTCCACATGTGGTGTGGGAAAGATCCGGATAGTGTGGTGTGTGTTCTTGTGTGTGTGACGGGATACTTCTTGACTATTATAGTGTGCTTTGTGAATTGTAGATGTGATTGGTACTTGGATTGAGTTTTGTTGTGGATGCATGTAGCATGATTAACACATTATGGTCCATTACTATAAATTGTTTTTCTTCAACTATTTACAGCGGTTGTTAAGGTTTCTTAACATGTTTTGATAATTTAAACCTATGTTCTCACCAACTTTATGTTGACAGATTTTAGTGTCATTTTCAGGTGAGGTAGTTGAGAAGGATGCTATTAGAAGTGTGGCTAGAGTTTAGAGGCTGCTAGAATTGCATTAGGAGGAATCCCTTTCCTCTTAGATTTTATTTTGTCTTTTGATTTAGTATATTGTTTGATACCTATATGTTTGATGTGTGTTATTTGAATGTCTTTGGTAAGAGGTAGGCCTGTTATCTACTTACCTAGACGCCTGCATTGTTTGAGATATTGTCATGACATTGTGTCACCTTTTTATGACATTTCTATTTCATTTAGTTAAATCTATAGACACGCTATTGTTGTGATGATATCCATACGTCGCGCCCCATATTCCGCCATGATGGGGTGTGACATTCACCTTAAATTTCTTGCCTTTAATTCCAAGTAAGTTAAGTTTGTTATTGAATCTTTATTTTCCTTTAATCAAGCTTTTCATTATCATTCTTATTCTACTTTTCTTGTTTTTGATTTGATATTGATTCGGATTAAGCATTCATTTTGCTTGATCTTATTGCTTATTTGATTAAAAAGTTTACCTTTTTATTCCTATCTAGGCGTTCATACGATTTAAGCTTTGAACTTTACATGCTTATTGACTTATTTTGTATTTAGCTTATTATTTTTAAAGTTTTCTTAAAAGTTTTATCTTTTTAAAGTTTGCTTAAAAAGTTTGCTTATTTAGTGTTTAGAAAGTTTCTTATTTGAGCTTATTTAGTTCTTTCTATTATTCATTTGATCAAGTTTCTATTAGTGCTTATTAAATCATTGCTTATTTGGTGTGCTTATTGCGTATTTCAACCATCGGAAAGGGGCTTTGGATTCCGAAAGCTTTCACTATTATTCCGATCGTTGCATCAGAATAGGGTTTTGAGATTCCGACGGTTTTTCCCCCCTTATTCTGATCGTGATTGTGATCGCTCATTGCGATCGTACATTGCGACGGGTGTTAAGGCTTTATTGCGACGAAGTGCTTCCAAAATTTCAATAGCCACATTCTGATAGTTGTCCTTTTCAGTATTCTGATAGATTTCATTTTAGTTATTCCGATAGATTTGATTGTAGTTATTCTGATACTTTTGTTTTGTTTACACATTCAAATAGGCCCTCATTCCGACCAGGATTCCGATAGGAGAGGTAAGCTTATTTTCCGATGGGATTCCGATGGATGGTATTCCGACGGTAGGTTGGGTTTTATTATGTTGTCTTAGTTTTTTTTTTTAAGTTTGCTTTATTTTAAGTTTTAAAATTTTCATTTTTATTACATTGTAAATTTACTTTTCGTCAAGCTTTAATTTTAAGTCATTTAATTAATTTACTTTTAAAGTCTTAATTTCTCGTCATTTACTTTTAAAGTTTTAAATTTTGCACCATTTACTTTTTAATTAGTTTTAGCTTTAATTACCCGTTATTTACTTTAAAGTCTTGCACATTTATTTTACTACAACGACCAAATTATTTTTTTCCACCAAAAGACGACTGAGTCGCACGTAAACCAGTGATCAATTCGAACAGACCGATTTCAACGAACTTTTTAACTAATTAAAACCAAGTTATTAAAATGGCGCCGCTACCGGCTCTTTTCGTGAAGATTAACGGTTTTCTGTGAGAGACGCGTTGAATTTTGGGATCCGTTCACTCGTGAACGTTATTTTTCTTGTTTAAAAATTTCAAAAAATCCATAAAAATTAAATTTTTTCAAAAAACACAAAAACATTAAATAAATGTATAAAAAGCATTTCTTTTTCAAAGTTTTGCACCAAAAATATTCTATTTTTATTTTTACACGTACATATATATTCTCTATTTCTTTGGTATTTTTTTTCTTTTGCTTTTGCAGGTGTATGCGTACTAGATCTACAACTTATTCAGAGCCCGAGACTCGTGAAGATTTAGATATGGCTGTTGTGCACAACAACAATAATCCACCCCACCCCAACATGAATAATAACAACAATGTTCCCCCACCCGATCTTCGAACGATGGAGGAGCTATGTCAACCTACGATGAATGGACGAGGAGGACCGATTGCGCCGATGCAAATAACGACTCCAGAGTTTTCGTTGAAGCATCTCATGATCCAACAAGTTCAAAACAGTTTTCCATTTCGCGGATTGTCGGATGATGATGCCAACAAACACCTCGACAAGTTCATTACCGTAACTTAAAGCATGAAGTTGCCCGGTGTTACTATGGATTTTCTTCGCCTTCACCTATTTCCACACACCTTATCCCACCATGCCGAAAAATGGTTTGATCGTCTTCCGAAGAATTCAATTCATACTTGGGATGATATGACTCAACGCTTGTCGCGCTACTTTCCACCATCCATGGTCACGAGCCTTTGAAATCAAATTAGTGGATTTACACAAGAACCTGATGAATCACTTTTTGATGGTTGGGAACGATATAATGTTTTGATCGATCGATGTCCAAACCACAACATGCTCCCCGTCACCTTAATTGATACTTTCTACAATGGTTTAACTTTTCGTGATCGTGATACGATTAATGCAGCCGCCGGTGGCACATTTATGAAAAGAAGACCCGAGGAGTGTAGAGAGCTTATCGAGAACATGACTACTCATCACAAAAATTGGGATTCATCCGCATCCTCAAGATCAAACCCGAGAGTCAATGTTTCTTCTACTTCTTCAAACCCTGATATCACCGAATTGACCCGCGCAATGGTCGAAATGAGTAAGTATATATAACTTTTGGCTACAAATCAACAACAAGCTAAAGCCGTAGCAACTTCTTGTGAGATTTGCGGGGGTCCTCATTCATACACTGATTGTCCTTCTACTCATGACAATCCGGAAAACGTGTATGCGGCTCATGGTAACTATTCAACAGAAAGCTATCAAGCCCGACCTCAAGGTGATCCTAACTTGCTAAGTTACCGTTCTAATAACTTTCTTTCACCCGGTTTTTCTCCTCAAAACCACAACCCCAACAACTACAATAGAAGCAACCCAAACTCACCTCGAGCTTCTAATCCTTATCACCCACCCGCTTAACAAGCACCACCCATTAATCAAGATGTTGAAACCTTCATGAGAACCCAAGGAGAGAAAATCAAGAATCTGCAAAGCCAAATCATCAACTTGAAAGGAGATATCACTAAGCAAGGTAATGATATTAGAACCGAGCTTCGACATGATATGCAAACCTCCTTCAGTAATCAAACAAATGATTTAAAGAATATGATGGCGAGTTTCTTTCCAAGTACTCAACCCTCTACTTCGGGCTCTCTTCCTTCTAATACCGTCACCAACCCAAGAGCGAATGTGAGTGCTATTACTACATGCAGTGGAGAAACTCTTGTAGGACAATCTATCCCTCCCCCAGTTACTCCATCCACATCTCCTCCACCACCATTCACCTCTCCTACTCCCACACCTAGTATTAGTTCTCCATTACCGTCTCCACCTCTACCAGCAGAAGTTCCCAAGAAACACCCTTCACCTTCTACACCTACACCACCTAAACCTAATATCCCTTATCCTTCTCGCTTAGACAAGTGCCAATTGCTCACCAAGGATGATATTCAAGTGTCAAACTTTTTGAAGAATATTTCGGGAGTGACCATCACCTTTAGCCTTGTTGAAGCTCTAGCCCAAATGCCAAGTTTGTTAAGATGTTTAAAGAATTGCTTAATAAGAAGGAGAAGATGGCCGAGTTTGTTTATACTCGATTGAATGAGAATTGTTCTGCAATTCTTCTTAAAGAACTTCCGGAAAAACTTGGAGATCCCGGTCGTTTTGTGTTACCATGTACTTTTCACCAAACCAAATAATTTACTGCCTTAGCCGATCTCGGGGCAAGTATAAATCTGATGCCTTTAAGTGTGTGGAAAACACTATCATTACCCGACCTTACTCCAACAAAGATGACTCTTGAGCTTGCAAATCACACTCTCGCTTACCCTGTTGGTATCGCCGAAGATGTGTTCATTAAAGTTGGCACCTTCACTTTTCCGGTCGACTTTGTTGTTGTTGATTATGAAATGGACCCTCGTATTCCGTTAATACTTGGTCGGCCATTTTTGAGAACCGGAAAAGTTTTAATTGATGTTGCTGAAGGTGAACTTATTCTAAGGGTCGGGAATGATACACAAGTGTTTAAAATGGGGAAGATCACAAACAAATCTAACGGAAGAGAATCAGCGAATATGATTAATGTGCTTAATGATTTTGTCGTCTACAATAATCCTCTTTTCGAGTCATGCCATGATAATCCACTTTTCCAAGACGATGTGGATGATTTTGATGATTCTCTCTCCACTTTGGATCCTCCACCAATTTATGATTCTCCATCGATCTATGATGATTATGATGATTCTAGTTCCGATGGGGATGATTATGATAATTTTGTTTCAGAGTATCCAGACATGCCAACTTATCATGATTTTTATGATGTTGATACTCTCTTGAGTGATTCTTCTCATGATGACCTTACTCCTACTTTTGATGAAGATCCTCCACCAACAATGCTTGATCCTACTTTGGATGACTACTCATTTGAGGAAGACTTTGCTACTTTTCTCAACACTTAATTCCCCAATGAGAATGATTCTCCTCCTTTGGACTTTGATGATGCTCTTTATCCTCCTTTGGATATGAAGGAACCCGTTTCAAAGAGAAGAAGCTGGAAGACACCGATATCCGCAATACTTATGTCTTGACACCTCTCTATCCACCTTCTGAGGATGAGATTTTGCGATTTATGAGCGGATCCTCTTCAAGGTCTACTGAGCCTGAGTGTTATTTTCCCCTAAAGGAAAAGGTGTTCGATCCTGGTATTTCAATTTTTAAGCCATCTCAGTATCCATCTGATGAAATAAAAGGAAAGATTTTTGGACACTATGGAGATATGCTTGCACCTCATCACCCTTGCTACCACCGTGCTCAACAACTGCTTAAGGGAACCTTGCCTACTCTTCTTTGGCTTGCCTTGTTCGCCTTAAGCTTGTGCTACTTGCTGGATGAAAACCATGTTTTTGATCCCGATGGATGTGTTTCAAGCTTCTTCCTATGCTAATCAAGGTCGAGTCAGGCTCACGACTCGGTTAACCAAAACAAGCGCTTCTCCGGAGGCAACCCACAATATCTATCCTTTTTCTTTTGTTTTTATAATAAGTGTAGGGGAGACCCTAGTATGTGTTTGTTTTTTTCTTTCTTACCATGTGCAGGGATTCGAGCTATCAAAGATCCATTCTTGATGACTTTTGACGACCCGTGATTCCGTGTACCCGTCTTCCCGATTCTATCCTAAACTCTCTTGATTCTCTATTTTATATTCTTCATATATTAAAATAGGAATCACGTTAGTTGTCTCTTCCTTAGCAAGATTTAAACAAAGTGCACAATGTCCTAATTGTAGGGGAGGTTTCTTCCACATGCTTAAACATTGATGACAATGTTTATATTAAGTGTAGGGTGGACTTCTATCGAAGTTAAGTGGGCTTTTCCATGCATTTGTCCTCATTTTAACCAAAAAGTTGATTTTTCGACATTTTTCAAAAATTTTATCTATTTTGGCCTAGTAGTTTTACCTTTGTTATAGTTATTTTCTTTCTTTATTAGAATAAATTTGAATAAAGAGGTTTTAGTTTTTAAACGTTGTGAATCTTTTGACTCAACCCGAGTTTACTTATCTAAGTTTACTCTAGCTAGTATCCTTAACGTGTTTAAGTCAAGTTTTGCTACGCTTTTATATAGGGAACTTTAAAACGCGAAAGTCTTAACTCTTACGAGTTAAGAACAAGAACTTTTCGCAAGTTCCTATAAATGATCCTAGAAAGTCGTTTATCAAGGGAACTTTAATATGCGAATTCTAAACTTGAAAAAGTCTAAGAAGTTGCAAGATCCTATAGATGACTTGAAAACCCAAAACTTTGATTTAATAGGCTAAGCATCCATAAGTCTCATTCCTTGAGATTTTAAATTGTGGAGAACGAGAGATGATAGAGTCAATTGTATGTTTGGTATTCTTTCATGAAATTATTTGAGTTAATTATGAGCTTTTTCTCCCATCGCTTGCTAATAAATTTAATTGCAATAAGTAAGGTTGTACGATTTGAAAAGTTACTTAGCTTCTAGCACAAGATCGTTTAAAAGTTGCTCGGTATTAAGTATAGTTCATAGCCAAGGCATAACTTATTGAAGCCAGATGCGAAGATTGGCTAGTCCGAAAAGGCCCTAACAAGGCATGAGGGATACATTTTGTTGCTAAAGATCCCAAGTGATGTGAAGAATCATTTATCAACAATCAATTTGAGGGATCGAGACACACGACGAAAAGCAAATTCTCCCGTAAAGATCATGGATAAGTCTATCCAAAAAGGCCCTAACAAGGTATGAGGATAAATAGATCCAAGTCCTAAAAGGAGGCGGATCGTTGTTGATGAGACTGTATTTATACATAGTCTCATCGTCCAAATCGGGCTTAAAATGCTTAAAATATCATCAAAATACCCAAATATATGCTTGTGTTTGTTCATTTTGTATTTTAGGTACGGATATCGTGAATTCACCAAAAGATTATAAGAATCAAGAAAAAACAAACACGGGAAACGAAGCCGCAAAAAGAACCGGACCCGAATTATGAATTTCTAAAGAAGTCCTTGAAGTGAAGATTTGTCAAGCTTGGTCCCTCAAGTTTGAAGACTTGTCACTTTAGACCCTTGTAAATATCATTTATACAAGTTAGGTCCCTAAAGTTTCAAGATTTTACACAAAAAGCCCTTGGAAAAAGCTCAAATTGAAAGATTAGTCATTGTCTTAAGTTCTACAAAAAGACAAGGACTTAAATGTCATTCCTTCAAAGTTATTATAAAGGGAAATGGAAAGAAGCTGTTGCAAAGTTTAAATGCCAAAAGTTTGGGAGTTCAGGAGTCCTTTTTGCCAATATCATAACCCAAACCCATTTTATACTCATCATAAACCCATTACTGGCCCACCAGCCCTACCCTAAGCCCAACCAAACACCTTTACCCGACCCAATTTCTTAAACATAGCTAATATTAAGTTTAAACCGTGTTTTATTTTTATTAAACATGGGATGGAAACAAACCTGTTATCTTCATCATCCCCTAATCCCCTTCATAAACCCTAGAACATCCCTAGATCAATTAACCAAATCCTAAAGTCAAAGATTAATTAACCAGGGGGTTTTGGTAGATAACAGCTCACATATTCATTCTATCAACCCAGAAAACGACCTCTCAGTCCTTTGTTCCCCACACACCCCTCCTACTCACGGGTTACAACATATGCAGCGAATCATGGACCAAATCAACGTCCATGATGGAAAACGTGTTCCCCACAACAAGGTAAAGGGCCAGGATCATCTTTCAAACTGATACAATCACATGGGGCAAGAAGACCAAATTCAAAATATCAAGACCAAGGGCATATCCGGATTTTCATGAAGCTAGGGTTTAGTTGTTTATGTATTTTCTTGAAATTCTAGAACCTTCAATCACTTAGTATAAATAGAAGTAGCCTTGTCACCTTTATTCTTGTTATAGATTTTATGTAAACTTTTATGAATGAATAGTTAAAGTGTTTTAAAACCTTGCATAAATTTTGTGTTCCATTTTCATTTACTTGTTTTAGTTTAAAGGTTTATTTTTATGCAAATTATAAGAGTAATTTTTATCAAACAGTAATCTTTTATCAAAAGTTTGTTGTAAGTTTACCTTTGAGACCCAAAGGACTAAGTTTTATTGTATGGGTCTGGACTGATAATCCAAGCCCAAGCAAAAGCCTAGGTCTTTGTTTATTCCTTGTTGGTAACCATCAGTTTTTTTTAAATTTTGTGTTTATCTACAAATATTTTTAGAAGAGGCAAGCCTTGGTGAAAGGACACTCGAGCCAACGCTGTTTTTTTCTTTTTCTTATCAGTTTATAGCAGCTCAAGAGATTATTCAGTTGACACCCAAATAAGCTCTTTTGGCTTGTATAAGCTACTGTTTCTGGATACTAATATTTCTACAAGTCTTCGAAAAAGTTGAGTATTACAAAAGTTTTTATAAAATCTTATTTTTCTGTTTTTAAGATCACTATACCATAAGAATCAATAGCTTGATTGACACCAAGCTATTGATAATTTGGACTTTGTTTATTGTTATTATTTGTGCAGGAACGAAAATAAAGGGGAGCTATCTCTGTTTCCTTTAAAAGATACTGTTCCCTCGGTTCTGTCGTAGAACCTCAGCGAGGGGTCTCTACATCCTTATTTAAGACCTTCAGAAAAAAAAGAGCAAGTGAGGATGGCATCAGCTTGAGTAAGCGGCTTGAACCCCTTACTTTGCGTTTTTCTTCGCTTTTGAGTTTTAAGTGGTTGATGATTGCGTTGGGTCTATGTCAATTCTCTGATTAGTTTTGGTTAATTTACATGTTCTTGATGTCTGATTAGTGGTATCTGTATTTGCAGTTAGAAAGCGTGTAGTTATAGACTTGTGTAGGCTTAAACTATCCTGCATTGAAAATTAGGTAGCTTAGGATGTTTTGAGTGCTTAAGATTTTTTTTATGTTACTGATTATGTGGCTTAATTAGTTTGTTTCAATAGTGATCTAATTTTCTTTTTTTTGTTTACGTGTTACGGTCATAGTTTCGCTGAGCTCTACTTGTCTAAGTGCTTGATAATCATTTTTGTTGGATGGTGGTTTGACACGAATCTGCTAATATAAGTTAATTTGGCGGTGATCGGATCTATACATGCTCAGTTAGCTTAGGTTTATTTACTTTGAATTGTTTGGCCAGATTTCTGCATATAATAAATATGGTATGCAGTAGGTCTATACTGCGTGAACTTTGGTGATTTGGACTGTGGGACTTGGAACTAGGATAGAATTCAGGTTTGGATTTGTTGGGGGTAAGATTGGTGGTTTTCGTGAATACGCTGCCTTGTTAATTGCCTCGATAGCCTGCTTTTAGGTTGACTAGAGCTTACATAGCTGCAAGTTCTTTTAGGTGGCTTGTGAATGTTTGATTTTGACTTTTGAAACTCACTGGTTGGTCACGGCAGCTATACTTCCCCCATAACAGATCTGCATATCTCATTTTTGAGTTTTGAGGCCCAACTTGTGGTTCAACTATAGCAGTAGGATTGTCTTAGGACTAGGTGCGCTATTGTTTCGGGTTGGGATGATCTTGGCAGCTAGAAGATAGCTTATAGTTCACTGATATACCCCCAATTTCTAGCAGCTTTCCTTCTTAGTTCACTTTTAGTTACTGTTATTGCTAAATAGCTCATCTTCGCATTTTTTGTTTTTGTCCTTTTTCCTTCTGATCTTGGGTGGTTTCGTGGTGTTTATTTTGTTGGTAATCTTTGTATGTGTGTCGTGTTTGAATCGTCACAACCAAACGGTTGTGAGGGTGCCGTTTGTGGCCCAAGCAACGAACAACTCCATTATCCCGGGCATCCAATATCCCCCCATATCAGCAGGCTTAACAAGTAAAACAGAAAAGTGAAGTCTTTGTGTTATTGAGCATAAAATTTTGGGCATAATTCGTGGTGTTGTTAACTGTGTTAGAGTTTAAGATTGTGTTTGAGTTACTGTGTATCAAGAGTAAAATTTCGAGTAGCGGCTAGTTGTGAACTGGTTCGTGTAGTATCATCATCAGACCTGTTGTGTTTCTTTTGTTTAATTTTTACTGTTTAATCGAGTCTAAATAATATTTTGATTCATTTTAAGTATCACTATTCTAGTGTTGCTGTCAGGGATTGATTTGCTGTTGCTATAGCATACGTATGCAGCCGTAGCACTATTTCTGTAGTTGATTACTTGTAAATTGATTTCATACAGTTAGAGTTTTAATATAGTGAATTTTCATAGTTTAAGTTGCTGATTTGCTGCAGTAAATCCTGTCAGCTATGCGTATTTTAGGTAGTTACAGTTGTGAATTGAATTTAAAGCTGAGTTATGATTAAACAAAACGAAAAAAAAAGATTGCAAAGTGAGAGTAGTGGGCTCGAACCCCTGACCTCAGAGAACTCACCAGACGCAACACCCCACTCCATCACCAACTGGTCTAAGAGACTAATTTGTTCAGTTTCTTTTTCATTTCTTTTTTATACAATTCTGTCTGTCTTATTTTCATTGTAACAGACCCTAACTTTGTATAAAACGTTTAGCAAGTTATTTTCTTAGTTTAATCTCGTTTGAGTGGTGCAACATTTATGTTTTTGGTTTGAAAATCTTTTTTTATATATATATATATATATGTTAAGTGGTGTAATAAAAATGAATTTCAAATGTTTAATTTTTTTTACGAATGCTTTCATGAGGGATAGAAGTTTTACTAGGTTATTAATTGCTTTAATTACTCATAACTTGTTTTAAATGCTTAACAAATTATTTACATTCTCTTTTTTTCTTTAATCTCTCATTTTGCTTTAATACGAATTTAAGGTTCATTAATTTTAGTCAATGTTTTTTTTTGTTTGTTTCTTTTTTTAAACGAATTTAAGGTTTAAAGAGTTTTAATTAATAAAATACTCATAAAAAGTAATTTTATTTTTCTCTATATTTTAATATTTTTATCATTATTTTAATTATAATTTAGTTTTTAAAGTCATTTAAAAATAGGAAAAACTATTTTTAATTTTTAGAAAAATAATTTTTAGATTTTATTTAGTTTAATTTAGGTTTACAAAAAGTAAAATTTTCAAATTGACTTTTATTTAATTTTATTTAATTTTGGGTTTTTTTATTAAACTTTAAACTTTAATATAAAATAATTAAAAAAGTTTTGGAAATTTTGGTTTTCATTTTTTTTATAATTACATTTTTCTTAGCTTAAGTTAAACTTTTGGTAATTTTTAGTTGAGTTTGGTTTTTTGTCAAATTTTACGATCTCGCGTTTTTTACGTCGTAGTGTAAGTTTTAACGTAAATCATCTTTAATTTTCTCTCTTTCTAAACCAAAAAACGTCACTAATCCAAATTTTGATTTTATATAATTGGCACACTTAATCCACACACCTCCTTCGAGAACGAACCCGCATTTATTCGGTTTTACGTTTTTCCTAAAGCGTAAGACTTAATACTTGCCACATACGCGTTTTTCCTAAAACGTGTACGAAAAACCTACATCAAACATTTGGCGCCGCTGCCGGGGAGGTGTTTTTAGTGTGCCATTATTAGTATCGTGTTTGTGTGAGTAGTGCGTTTTTGCTTTTCATATTTTGGAAAGCGTAAATATCGTACATACTCATTTTTGTTATTTTTCATTACTATATTATATTATCCAAATAAATCGTGTTTAATTTTCCTAAATTAAACACAAATCAATCCTTTACTATATTGTAGATATAAATGTTTTCGTTTTTATTGTGAATATATTATTACTATATTGTATCTACGTAAGAACAATAAATATACAAGTACTCCAAAAGCGTGAAAACGCAACCTTGATTCGGGATTCATCACTCGATCATTGTATTCGAATCCAAAGCAAAAGTTTAAAGGGAAAATAGATAAATACTTTCGTGAGGCTTAATTTCAATTAACACAAACTATAAGGTGGGTATAAGGCGGTTGTATTTCACGACCTAAGGGAAAAAGGCTCTTAAGTGCTTAGCGCCGCCTCATTTCCCCGCTTGCTTGTGCGTGTTTTGAGAAAGAAGGCTAATCGAGGGTTTGCCGCCCAAGTATTATCTACGTATATTATATTTGCTTGTGTTTTCAAGATTAAACCCTCTTGAACGTTTTGGTGTTCCACCAATGTTCTAAAGTCATCGAGAACGTTCACTCCACGTGATCGTTTTCATTCCTTGAGGCTCCTTTAATCGAGAAAGTCGATTCGAGGAGAGATTTGTATATCTGTGTCTTGTAATACACCAAAATCCAAAAAAATTTAAAAACAATCAAAAACCAAAAAAAATTGAAAAAATCAAAAAACCGAAAAAAGAATCTTCTTTGCTACCACCCATTCTACGCTTAGTGTATGCGCACTCGATCGAAGGATTATTCCTATTCTAGTGAAGCTTCGAATCGACGCAATCGTAATCGAAGGAATCGACGACGTAGACGAGAATTAGAAACCGACGTTCCTAATATCGTTGTTGAAGAAACCATAGAGGAGATGGCCAACAATCGTTCGATGATGGAATTGCTCCAAGCGCCCACCGAGGGTTATGGAGACGCAATCGTAATTCCCGCTATCGAAGCGGAGAATTTTGAGATTAAGAGCGGAATGTTTTCGTTAATCCAAGCTACGAAGTTTCGAGGTCGTGAAGCCGATAATCCTCACAACCATATTCGGAATTTTGATCGTCTTTTAGCCACGAGCAGGTTTAGGAACGTCGACACCGATGTCGTCAAGCTTATTCTTTTTTCGTACTCGCTCGATGGTGCCGCCAAGGATATGTACGAGAAAGAGCCACCTAATTCCATAACTACGTGGAAGGATCTTGTTTCCAAGTTCGTTAATTATTTTTTCCCACCGTCTAAGACGACGTTTTTCAAAAATGAAATTACGAAATTTGAGCAAAAACCGAATGAATCTTTTAGAGACGCGTGGGATCGTTTTAAGGAATTGCTTAGGCAATTTCCTCACCATGGTTTTTCTGAGTTGCACCAAATCGATACGTTTTACAACGGTCTTAATTTTCAAGAACAAGATTCGTTGAATTCCGCCGCCGGTGGCAACTTTTTGTGTAAGACTCCGAAAGATGCATTGATAATTATCGAAAATCGATCCAAGCTTTACCAACTCCGCAACGCACCGGCTGTTGCCAATGTCGCCAATGTTAGTAGTTCTAATCGCGACATTGAGAGGGTTGATGCAAAAGTCGACAAGTTGACGAATGTGTTTACGTCTTTTCTCGTTGAAATGCAAAAGAAAGACGTTCCCGTTACGGTGAAAGCGGTTGAGGTTTCGTGTAGGTTTTGTGGTGGACCTCATAATTATTACGAGTGTGCGGCTACGGATGGCCAAACGTCGAATGTGAGTGCATTAAATAGAAACAACAATTTTCAAAATCAAAATAACGCGGGTCCATCACAACAAGGCCATTATAACCAAGGCAACAATTTTCAAAACCGAAACAATTTTCAAGGAAATAATCAACAAGGAAATTTTTCGAATCAAAATCAAGGAGGTTATAATCAAGGTCGTAATTTGAATTGGCAAAATCGAGACAATAATCAAAACTCGAATTTTTCAAACAACAACAATCAAGGAAACAATTTTTCAAGTGGGAATCAAGGAAATTTTCAAAGAAGTAATCAAAACCAAGGGAACTTTAATTCAAATCAAAATAGTTCGTCAAACGATTTTCCAAATTACATGAAAACGAATGAGGCTAATATGAGACTATTAGAGGGAGAAATTGGTACTTTGAAAAACTACTTTACAAATACTTTGAAATTGCAAAACACGAAGATTGAGCAAGGACAAATTGACATTAAAAAGATGTTTTCGGCCATTATGAAAAAGTCCTCGGGTGCGTCATCGAGTTCGTTACCTAGTGACACCGTTGCAAATCTGAAGGAACAATGTAAAGCCGCCTCGTCTCGTGAGAAAGGTCGTGTGATTACCCCTAACCTTGAAGGATTTCGTGTTGTTTATTCTTCTCAACCCTCGACTTCTAAGACGTCTTATTGTTCTAAAGTCGATGGGGTGAACGTGGCGACCAAGGAAAAGAGTGCACAACCTCGTGTACCTCAAATTCCATCCACGGTTCAAAAAGAGAGTTTTATCGACCTTACGAAAGTAACCCTTGAAGAAACTTGTGCTTCAATCCTTCTTAAAAAACCTAAAAGGCGTATGCCGAGAAAGGAAAAGGATCCGGGCCAATTTCTACTACCTTGTGATTTTTCCGAGATTGAGGGATGTTTAGCCCTTGCCGATTTAGGTGCTAGCATAAATCTCATGCCTCATTCTCTTTGGAAATTGATGAGATTGCCTTCACTTACCCCCACGAACATGACTATCGAGCTTGCAAATTGTACTCCACTTATACCAATTGGAATAGCCGAGGATGTCTATATTAGGATTGGAAAGTTTGTTTTTCCCGCGGATTTCGTTATATCCGATTACGAGTGTGACCCTAAATTTCCCAATATTTTAGGCCGACCATTCTTATCTACGGCTCGAACCGTAATCGACGTTCACAAAGGGAGACTTGCTATGAGATATGGGGATGACAAAATGGACTTTTTCGCTAGAAAATCCCAAGTGTTTAATGATAATGAAAAAACCGAGGTTTCAAAACCTAATGATTCAAATCCTAATGATTTCAAAATGTTCACTTTAGCGGAAAGAATGAGGCTTAATGCATGTTTTGAAAGAATTGAGAAAAATGGTTTTAAAGATGATGATTTTAATGATAAAGAGTACGTGTACCTAATTCAAAAGGGTATGTGTAAATTTATGGATGAAAACTCACTTTGGGATGTATTTCGCGAAACAAGTGAAACACCAATTCCGAAGGGCGACGTTAGTGCCATCACGAAAATGACCAAAATGGGCTCGTCTTCACCACCTTCGAAGGACCACGTCTTTGAGGCTTCAACTTCTAACTCCATCGAAGTGCCTCCTTTGCCTAGCCCAACACCCGTTGAGGCTAAAGGGTTTATCTACATCGATCCTCTCGTCTTAGAAAAGTCACCTAAGCATAGTCATTCGACTTGTAAGACCATGGTTGTGAGTTCTCACATCGACTCTTTCTTTGACGATGACGATGGCGATTTTGCTGAGATTGATCACGTACTTCGAAATCCACATGCAATTTTTTATTCTCCTAAAAAGAAACATGTGAAGTACGATGATTATGAGTTTGATCCCGAGATTGAGGAAATCATTGAACGAGAGCTAGCTCTTATGCCTTCACTTCCACCTACGAGTGAGGTCGATCTTTCCAAAATCGAGGATGAACTTAATGAGTTGGAACGTCTTATTTTCGATGATGAACCAACTCATGTGACCACCAAAAATCCAAATCTCGAGGAGTTACCTAATCAACACTCCTCAAATGAGAATTACGTTTACCACATTCGTGAAGATTTAACTTATCAACAATCCCCACAAAAGAATGATGGTTTCGTGCTTGATCGTGATCTTTTCGAGAGAGTTTCTAAGATACTCAAGGAGGGGAATGACAAACCTTGATTTGACAAGCCTATCTTTGATGAAGAAATCGATGAGATCGACGTTCATGAGGATGACGAGTATGTTGACCCCGATGGGGCGGTGTTCTTTATTGATAAACGTTTTGAGAACTTATATAATCCGCCACCCCCTCCCACCAAAGACTTAAATGTGAGGATTTTTAGCGCGACTAATTTTGAATTTGACACGCCAAATATTTTCGACATTATCAAATTGGGTTTTCATAAAGAGTTTTTAAACGATGAAAAAGGAAAAGATTTTAAAAATGTTTTAAAAGATTTTTCTACATGTTTAACTCCGTCATCACCGCGTTTTATGAGTGCTACCACCTCGCCTACTCCTTTTGACGATGGTGTGTGTGGTTTTAGTGTGGGGGAAGCCCCTAATGTTCCCTCACATTTCTCCACCAAGGACGAGATTTACGATCCTGGAATTTCTTGTAAAGGGAAATCTCGGTCTTCCATCGATGCAATAAATGGAAAGATTATCTATTTGCTTGGTGTGAGTCTACCTCGAGTAGCTCATAAGTTTGACTTACCAATTGCCCCACCTTTCTACTTCTCATCTCTTTTCTTTTACCCCATTGGGGTTCTAGTTGGAGTGGCGTTGTTTCGTCTTTCATCCGAAAACGAGGACGCTATCTTTGACCCCGGTATATGTTTATCGGGTTTTTAAAGTACTCCATGTACTTTTGGGCATTGTTTATCATGTAAGCCCCACTAAAAATGACCATACCAATATTATCCCTAAATGATCACATTTATGGGGATTCGAGTCGAGCTTTTGACTCGGTTATCAAAAACAAGGTGCCTCGTGGGAGATTCTCATGCTTATCCTTGTAAATATTATCGCTTTCTTAGTTAATGTAACGAGGGAACTTGTGCTCTTCCAACCTTTGTTCCGTGGTTGTTTGTGATTGTGATTTATTAGGATCATCGTCATCATTGAAGCCTCTCGTGTTCGTTTTACGGATCACTCGAGCTTCGATCGTTGCCTTTGAAGATTCCGATATCCGATGATATCCTTTTATGTTCTAACGTTTATCTTATTATCACAATTCATAAACGGCTTTTAGGTTATTCGTTTTACCCTTTCCATGCTCAAGATTAAGCATTCGACTTCGTCTCTAGTATGGGGGTGTTTTCACCCCTAGACTCGAAACATTGAGGAAAATGTTTAGTTTTAGTATGGGGGGGGTGAGTAGATACTTCACCTTGCTTACGTCACCACGCAATCCAATATTCATCTTTTTGTTATCGTTTTGTTGCAAATAAGTCTAAAAATGGCAAAATTTTAAACTTTTTCTAGTTTTTCATAAGTGTTTAAGACACGAATGTAGGTTTTCCGATGGTGAGAATAAGAGTAATTTTTGACTCGACCGTGCGTGTTGAGCACTTAGCTTCGATTCCTTAACTTTTTAGGCTAAGTCTCTTAAATGAGGACGAGAAATGATAGAGTTATTTATAAGTCTCGTAATCATCACGATCTCATGTGTAGTACTTATTAGCTTATTCTCCCCACGCTTTTGCATAATAAATTGTTAATAAATATTGATTTAGCGGTTTAGTCACTATTGTTGGTTTCTAATTTGTATTAGTAGCTTCCATGTAATTAAATTAGGAAAACATTAAGGTATCGCCAGCGTCACGGTTTTGAAGTATTGGCACCCGAATAATCGAAAGCTTCACCTAATAATAAGATTTCAAGTGCTCACCTAAATTAAGCAAAAATTTGAAGCTCACAAGGCCGAAAAATCTATGCCCAAATTGAAAGTGAATCAAGCCTTAATCTTTGAAGCTTTAAAGATCCAAAATTAGCTTTGGCGCGAGGATATACGTCTTTGGCTAATAAAACCACCGATGAGGCGGATAATAAAAGGCAAGGCAAGACCGATGTCATAATAAAAGCTTCATGGCGAAGTTGAATAAAAGATGGAGGTAAACCATGATAATAAAACCACCGATGATGGCGGATAATAAAAGTCATGGTAATAAGTCTCATGTTCAAAACCGTTATAAAACCGTGTTTATCGATCCTTCTTGTTGACTTAATTTTTTGGCATCGTTGTCAATTAGGGTGAATTATTAATTTAATGATTTTGGTTACACCGTTAAGACTCTATTTTTAGACTTAATCTCTATTCACGCATAAGTCAATGATGTATCCTCGTGATCATTAAGACAAAAATAAAATATAAGAGATACCAATTAGGAATAAGGGAGTTTATGTTCGTAATTAACACTCATGAGATGTGATTGTGTTGCTAACTTATTATAACAATGATCTCGTTACACGCTTAGCATGGAATTGGGTGAAAATCAAGGACGACGAAATTATTTCTAACGAAGCATTCACGTGTTCTTGTTTTATGATCCTAAAATTCACTTTCTCGTGATGGAAACAATACATTATGTCTAAAACGCATGTAGTAGTTTATTTAAGTTTATTTCTTCAATAAATGTCATCATAAAATGAATTTTGGAAGTGCTACGATACTTAATTCTAGCATTGCGTGGGGACACGGCAATGGTTTAGTATGGGGGAGTGATGAGACTGTATTTATACATAGTCTCATCGTCCAAATCGGGCTTAAAATACTTAAAATATCATCAAAATACCCAAATATATGCTTGTGTTTGTTCATTGTGTATTTTAGGTACGGATATCGTGAATTCACCAAAAGATTACAAGAATCAAGCAAAAACGAACACGGGAAACGAAGCCGCACAAAGAACCGGACCCGAATTATGAATTTCTAAAGAAGTCCTTGAAGTTTGAAGATTTGTCAACATTGGTCCGTCAAGTTTGAAGACTTGTCACATTAGACCCTTGTAAATATCATTTATACAAGTTAGGTCCCTAAAGTTTCAAGATTTTACACAAAAATCCCTTGGAAAATGCTCAAATTGCAAGATTAGTCATTGTCTTAAGTTCTACAAAAAGACAAGGACTTAAATGTCATTCCTTCAAAGTTATTATAAAGGGAAATGGAAAGAAGCTGTTGCAAAGTTTAAATGCCAAAAGTTTGGGAGTTCAAGAGTCCTTTTTGCCAATATCATAACCCAAACCCATTTTATACTCATCATAAACCCATTACTGGCGCACCAGCCCTACCATAAGCCCAACCAAACACCTTTACCCGACCCAATTTCTTTAACATAGCTAATATTAAGTTTAAACCGTGTTTTATTTTTATTAAACTTGGGAGGGAAACAAACCTGTTATCTTCATCATCCCCTAATCCCCTTCATAAACCCTAAAACATCCCTAGATCAATTAACCAAATCCTAAAGTCAAAGATTAATTAACCATGGGGTTTTGGTAGATAACAGCTCACATATTCATTCTATCAACCCAGAAAACGACCTCTCAATCCTTTGTCCCCCACACACCCCTCATACTCACGGGTTTCAACATATGCAACGAATCTTGGACCAAATCAACGTCCATGATGGAAAACGTGTTCCCCACAACAAGGTAAAGGGCCAGGATCATCTTTCAAACTGATACAATCACATGGGGCAAGAAGACCAAATTCAAAATATCAAGACCAAGGGCATATCCGGATTTTCATGAAGCTAGGGTTTAGTTGTTTATGTATTTTCTTGTAATTCTAGAACCTTCAGTCACTTAGTATAAATAGAAGTAGCCTTGTAACCTTTATTCTTGTTCCAGATTTTATGTAAACTTTTATGAATGAATAGTTAAAGTGTTTTAAAACATTGCATAAATTTTGTGTTCCATTTTCATTTACTTGTTTTAGTTTAAAGGTTTATTTTTATGCAAATTATAAGAGTAATTTTTATCAAACAGTAATCTTTTATCAAACGTTTGTTGCAAGTTTATCTTTGAGACCCAAAGGACTAAGTTTTATTGTATGGGTCTGGACTGATAATCCAAGCCCAAGCAAAAGCCTAGGTCTTTGTTTATTCCTTGTTGGTAACCATCAGTTTTTTTTTAATTTTGTGTTTATCTACAAATATTTTTAGAAGAGGCAAGCCTTGGTGAAAGGACACTCGAGCCAAGGCTGTTTTTTTCTTTTTCTTATCAGTTTATAGGAGCTCAAGAGATTATTCGGTTGACACCCAAATAAGCTCTTTTGGCTTGTATAAGCTACTGTTTCTGGATACTAATATTTCTACAAGTCTTCGAAAAAGTTGAGTATTACAAAAGTTTTTATAAAATCTAATTTTTCTGTTTTTAAGATCACTATACCATAAGAATCAATAGCTTGATTAACACTAAGCTATTGATACTTTGGTCTTTGTTTATTGTTATTATTTGTGCAGGAACGAAAAAAAAGGGAGCTATCTCTGTTTCCTTTAGAAGATACTGTTCCCTCGGTTCTGTCGTAGAACCTCAGCGAGGGGTCTCTACATCCTTATTTAAGACCTTCAGAAAAAAAGAGCAAGTGAGGATGGCATCAGCTTGAGTAAGCGGCTTGAACCCCTTACTTTGCGTTTTTCTTCCCTTTTGAGTTTTAAGTGGTTGATGATTGCGTTGGGTCTATGTCAATTCTCTGATTAGTTTTGGTTAATTTACATGTTCTTGATGTCTGATTTGTGGTATCTGTATTTGCAGTTAGAAAGCGTGTAGTTATAGACTTGTGTAGGCTTAAACTATCCTGCATTGAAAAGTAGGTAGCTTAGGATGTTTTGAGTGCTTAAGGTTTTTTTTTATGTTACTGATTATGTGGCTTATTTAGTTTGTTTCAATAGTTATCTAATTTGCTTTTTGTGTTTACGTGTTACGGTCATAGTTTCGCTAAGCTCTGCTTGTCTAAGTGCTTGATAATCATTTTCGTTGGATGGTGGTTTGACACGAATCTGCTAATATAAGTTAATTTGGCGGGATCGGATCTATACATGCTCAGTTAGCTTAGGTTTATTTACTTTGAATTGTTTGGCCAGATTTCTGCATATAATAAATATGGTATGCAGTAGGTCTATACTGCGTGAACTTTGGTGATTTGGACTGTGGGACTTGGAACTAGGATAGAATTCAGGTTTGGATTTGTTGGGGGTAAGATTGGTGGTTTTCGTGATTAGGCTGCCTTGTTAATTGCCTCGATAGCCTGCTTTTAGGTTGACTAGAGCTTACTTAGCTGCAAGTTCTTTTAGGTGGCTTGTGAATGTTTGATTTTGACTTTTGAAACTCACTGGTTGGTCACGGCAGCTATACTTCCCCCATAACAGATCTGCATATCTCAGTTGTGAGTTTTGAGGCCCAACTTGTGGTTCAACTATAGCAGTAGGATTGTCTTAGGACTAGGTGCGCTAGTGTTTCGGGTTGGGATGATCTTGGCAGCTAGAAGATAGCTTATAGTTCACTGATATACCCCCAATTTCTAGCAGCTTTCCTTCTTAGTTTACTTTTAGTTACTGTTATTGCTAAATAGCTCATCTTCGCATTTTTTGTTTTTGTCCTTTTTCCTTCTGATCTTGGGTGGTTTCGTGGTGTTTATTTTGTTGGTAATCTTTGTTTGTGTGTCGTGTTTGAATCGTCACAACCAAACGGTTGTGAGGGTGCCGTTTGTGGCCCAAGCAACGAACAACTCCATTATCCCGGGCATCCAATATCCCCCCATATCAGCAGGCTTGACAAGTAAAACAGAAAAGTGAAGTATGTGTGTTATTGAGCATAAAATTTTGGGCATAATTCGCGGTGTTGTTGACTGTGTTAGAGTTTGAGATTGTGTTTGAGTTACTGTGTATCAAGAGTAAAATTTCGAGTAGCGGCTAGTTGTGAACTGGTTCGTGTAGTATCATCAACAGACCTGTTGTGTTTCTTTTGTTTAATTTTTACTGTTTAATCGAGTCTAAATAATATTTTGATTCATTTTAAGTATCACTCTTCTAGTGTTGCTGTCAGGGATTGAGTTGCTGTTGCTATAGCATACGTCTGCAGCCGTAGCACTATTTCTGTAGTTGATTACTTGTAAATTGATTTCATACAGTTAGAGTTTTAATATAGTGAATTTTCATAGTTTAAGTTGCTGATTTGCTGCAGTAAATCCTGTCAGCTATGCGTATTTTAGGTAGTTACAGTTGTGATATGAATTTAAAGCTGAGTTATGATTAAACAAAACGAAAAAAAAAGATTGCAAAGTGAGAGTAGTGGGCTCGAACCCCTGACCTCAGAGAACTCACCAGACGCAACACCCCACTCCATCACCAACTGGTCTAAGAGACTAATTTGTTCAGTTTCCTTTTCATTTCTTTTTTATACAATTCTGTCTGTCTTATTTTCATTGTAACAGAACCTAACTTTGTATAAAACGTTTAGCAAGTTATTTTCTTAGTTTAATCTCGTTTGAGTGGTGCAACATTTATGTTTTTGGTTTGAAACTCTTTTTTTATATATATATATATGTTAAGTGGTGTAATAAAAATTAATTTCAAATGTTTAATTTTTTTTACGAATGCTTTCATGAGGGATAGAAGTTTTACTAGGTTATTAATTGCTTTAATTACTCATAACTTGTTTTAAAGGCTTAACAAATTATTTACATTCTCTTTTTTTCTTTAATCTCGTCATTTTGCTTTTATACGAATTTAAGGTTCATTAATTTTAGTCAATGCTTTTTTTTGTTTGTTTCTTTATTTAAACGAATTTAAGGTTTAAAGAGTTTTAATTAATAAAATACTCATAAAAAGTAATTTTATTTTTCTCTATATTTTATTATTTTTATCATTATTTTAATTATAAATTAGTTTTTAAAGTCATTTAAAAATAGGAAAAAGTATTTTTAATTTTTAGAAAAATAATTTTTAGATTTTATTTAGTTTAATTTAGGTTTACAAAAAGTAAAATTTTCAAATTGACTTTTATTTAATTTTATTTAATTTTGGGTTTTTTTATTAAACTTTAAACTTTAATATAAAATAATTAAAAAAGTTTTGGAAATTTTGGTTTTCATTTTTTTTTTCTAATTACATTTTTCTTAGCTTAAGTTAAACTTTTGGTAATTTTTAGTTTAGTTTGGTTTTTTGTCAAATTTTACGATCTCGCGTTTTTTACGTCGTAGTGTAAGTTTTAACGTAAATCGTCTTTAATTTTCTCTCTTTCTAAACCAAAAAACGTCACTAATCCAAATTTTGATTTTATATAATTGGCACACTTAATCCACACACCTCCTTCGAGAACGAACCCGCATTTATTCGGTTTTACGTTTTTCCTAAAGCGTAAGACTTAATACTTGCCACATACGCGTTTTTCCTAAAACGTGTACGATTTACCTACATCAGTTGTATATCAAAATCTCAAATAAAGATTGGAGAAAATGAAGAAGTCGTGGTCCAAATATGAAGAATCTCTCAAAAAATTCAAGTGAAGAAATTCCTATTATGAAGAGAAGACCATTATTTCATGAACGTCTCTCAAGATTTGAAGTATGAAGTCGCTGCCAAATATCGGTCCGAGAAAGGTCTCAAATCGTGACGCGAGTTATGCCATGATATGAACTTTATGAGGTCCCGAGAAGCAGTCTTAAAAGATTTTGTCCTTTAGCTAACTATTGATTAAATCGTCCTACTTTATTTTTGGCCTAATAAATTATCGAAATAAGTCAACAATACATCTTCGTTATCATTAAAGACAACAATAAAATATAAGAGATACACCTAGGAATAAGGGAGTCTAAGTGAATAATTGGGCCACATGATTTATTGTTAGTTTCCTAACTTATAATAACAATGATCTCATTTTTAAGCTTGGTATGGAGAACGTGAAACTTGAGGGTGATAATCATTCATGACATTCCAAAACCCTAAGGTATGTTTTTGATGTTTTTACTTGTTTTCTTCTTTTGAATATTTTGTAATTTTCTATCTCTTTAATAAAGGCCAAGGTGGATTCATTATGATGGAAAATGTAAAACTTGCTTTGTAATTAATGCATTGCATGAGGACATTGCAACGGTCAACTGTAGGGGATTTAATAAGTGTGAAAACACTTATCCTTTTACCACTTAATTATTATAATAACCAAGCCAAAACGTGTATTTTATGTCGTAATTGTCGGAATTATGCGTGCTTTGTGTTTTTGTTGTGATTTAGGACCAAAATGTGAAAAGGAAAGAAAACATGGGCTTTCACGGGCTTTTATCGAAGAAAAAGACAAAAGACGAAGTCAAAAGATCAAGAGTGCAAAAAGAACGGGAGTCCAAGGCCTATTCTGAAGATTTATCGAAGAAAATTCTAAAGACGGAAGTTTAATAAAGCCGAAGAACTCAAGTCTAATTAATGAAGAAATTACAAGACGAGTTTAATTAATCCCGAGACAAAGTCGAAAACGTCGAAGAATTTAGAAGACGAAAAGACGATAAAGAAAGAAAGAAAGAATGAAAGAAGGAAGCTTCCAACACATGCTAACCTCCCTTCTCCCTATAAATAGAGACTTTATTTCATTTTTTAGTTTTGTTAGCAAACTTGACAACTTAGCTCTCCACCTTTAATTACTTGCACATTTTAATTTCATGTTCTTTACTTAATTGTCAATTTAATTTCATTGTCTTTCACCTTAAATTTCTTGCCTTTAATTCCAAGTAAGTTAAGTTTGTTGTTGAATCTTTATTTTCCTTTAATCAAGCTTTTCATTATCATTCATATTCTACTTTTCTTGTTTTTGATTTGATATTGATTCGGTTTAAGCATTCATTTTGCTTGATCTTATTGCTTATTTGATTAAAAAGTTTACCTTTTTATTCCTATCTAGGCGTTCATACGATTTAAGCTTTGAACTTGAGATGCTTATTGACTTATTTTGTATTTAGCTTATTAGTTTTAAAGTTTTCTTAAAAGTTTTATCTTTTTAAAGTTTGCTTAAAAAGTTTGCTTATTTAGTGTTTAGAAAGTTTCTTATTTGAGCTTATTTAGTTCTTTCTATTATTCATTTGATCAAGTTTCTATTAGTGCTTATTAAATCATTGCTTATTTGGTGTGCTTATTGTGTATTTCAACCATCGGAAAGGGGCTTTGGATTCCGAAAGCTTTCACTATTATTCCGATCGTTGCATCAGAATAGGGTTTTGAGATTCCGACGGTTTTTCCCCCCTTATTCTGATCGTGATTGCGATCACTCATTGAGATCGTACATTGCGACGGGTGTTAAGGCTTTATTGCGACGAAGTGCTGCCAAAATTTCAATAGCCACATTCCGATAGTTGTCCTTTTCAGTATTCTGATATATTTCATTTTAGTTATTCCGATAGATTTGATTGTAGTTATTCCGATACTTTAGTTTTGTTTACACATTCCGATAGGCCCTCATTCCGACCAGGATTCCGATAGGAGAGGTAAGCTTACTTTCCGATGGGATTCCGATGGATGGTATTCCGACGGTAGGTTGAGTTTTATTATGTTGTCTTAGTTTTATTTTTAAGTTTTCTTTATTTTAAGTTTTCAAATTTTCATTTTTATTATATTGTAAAATTTACTTTTCGTCAAGCTTTGATTTTAAGTCATTTAATTAATTTACTTGTAAAGTCTTAATTTCTCGTCATTTACTTTTAATGTTTTAAATTTTGCACCATTTACTTTTTAATTAGCTTTAGCTTTAATTACCCGTTATATACTTTAAAGTCTTGCACATTTATTTTACTACAATGACCAAATTATTTCTTTCCACCAAAAGACGACTGAGTCGCACGTAAACCAGTGATCAATTCGAATAGACCGATTTCAACGAACTTTTTAACTGAGTAAAATCAAGTTATTAAAATGGCGCCGCTACCGGCTCTTTTCGTGAAGATTAACGGTTTTCTGTGAGAGACGCGTTGAATTTTGGGATCCGTTCACTCGTGAACGTTATTTTTCTTGTTTAAAAATTTCAAAAAATCCATAAAAATTAAATTTTTTCAAAAAACACAAAAACATTAAATAAATGTATAAAAAGCATTTCTTTTTCAAAGTTTTGCACCAAAAAGATTCTATTTTTATTTTTACACGTACATATATATTCTCTATTTCTTTGGTATTTTTTTTCTTTTGCTTTTGCAGGTGTATGCGTACTAGATCTTCAACTTATTAAGAGCGCGAGACTCGTGAAGATTTAGATATGGCTGGTGTGCACAACAACAATAATCCACCCCACCCCAACATGAATAATAACAACAATGTTCCCCCACCCGATCTTCGAACGATGGAGGAGCTATGTCAACCTACGATGAATGGACGAGGAGGACCGATTGCGCCGATGGAAATCACGACTCCAGAGTTTTCGTTGAAGCATCACATGATCCAACAAGTTCAAAACACTTTTCCATTTCGCGGATTGCCGGATGATAATGCCAACAAACACCTCGACAAGTTCATTACCGTAACTTAAAGTATGAAGTTGCCTGGTGTTACTATGGATTTTCTTCCCCTTCACCTATTTCCACACACCTTATCCCACCATGCCGAAAAATGGTTTGATCGTCTTCCGAAGAATTCAATTCATACTTGGGATGAGATGACTCAACGCTTTTTGTCGCGCTACTTTCCACCATCCATGGTCACGAGCCTTTGAAATCAAATTAGTGGATTTACACAAGAACCTGATGAATCACTTTTTGATGGTTGGGAACGATATAATTTTTTGATCGATCGATGTCCAAACCACAACATGCTCCCCGTCACCTTAATTGATACTTTCTACAATGGTTTAACTTTTCGTGATCGTGATACGATTAATGCAGCCGCCGGTGGCACATTTATGAAAAGAAGACCCGAGGAGTGTAGAGAGCTTATCGAGAACATGACTACTCATCAAAAAAATTGGGATTCATCCGCATTCTCAAAATCAAACCCGAGAGTCAATGTTTCTTCTACTTCTTCAAACCCCGATATCACCGAATTGACCCGCGCAATGGTCGAAATGAGTAAGAATATTCAACTTTTGGCTACAAATCAACAACAAGCTAAAGATGTAGCAACTTCTTGTGAAATTTGTGGGGGTCCTCATTCATACACTGATTGTCCTTCTACTCATGACAATCCGGAAAATGTGTATGCGGCTCATGGTAACTATTCAACAGAAAGCTATCAAGCCCGACCTCAAGGTGATCTTAACTTGCTAAGTTACCGTTCTAACAACTTTCTTTCACCCGGTTTTTCTCCTCAAAACCACAACCGCAACAACTACAATAGAAGCAACCCAAACTCACTTCGAGCTTCTAATCCTTATCACCCACCCGCTCAACAAGCACCACCCATTAATCAAGATGTTGAAACCAAATGAGAACCCAAGGAGAGCAAATCAAGAATCTGCAAAGCCAAATCATCAACTTGAAAGGAGATATCACTAAGCAAAGTAATGATATTAGAACCGAGCTTCGACATGATATGCAAACCTTCAGCAATCAAACAAATGATTTAAAGAATACGATGACGAGTTTCTTTCCAAGTACTCAACCCTCTACTTCGGGCTCTCTTCCTTCTAATACCATCACCAACCCAAGAGCGAAAGTGAGTGCTATTACTACACGCAGTGGAGAAACTCTTGTAGGACCATCTATCCCTCCCCCAGTTACTCCATCCACATCTCCTCCACCACCATTCATCTCTCCTACTCCCACGCCTAGTATTAGTTCTCCATTACCGTCTCCACCTCTACTAGCAGAAGTTCCCAAGAAACACCCTTCACCTTCTACACCTACACCACCTAAACCCAATATCCCTTATCCTTCTCGCGTAGACAAGTGCCAATTGTTCACCAAGGATGATATTCAAGTGTCAAACTTTTTGAAGAAGATTTCAGGAGTGACCATCACCTTTAGCCTTGTTGAAGCTCTAGCCCAAATGCCTAAGTTTGTTAAGATGTTTAAAGAATTGCTTAATAAGAAGGAGAAGATGGCCGAGTTTTTTTATACTCGATTGAATGAGAATTGTTCTGCAATTCTTCTTAAAGAACCTCCGGAAAAACTTGGAGATCCCGGTCGTTTTGTGTTACCATGTACTTTTCACCAAACCAAAGAATTTACTGCCTTAGCCGATCTCGGGGCAAGTATAAATCTGATGCCTTTAAGTGTGTGGAAAACACTATCATTACCCGACCTTACTCCAACAAAGATGACTCTTGAGCTTGCAAATCACACTCTCGCTTACCTTGTTGGTATCACCGAAGATGTGTTCATTAAAGTTGGCACCTTCACTTTTCCGGTCGACTTTGTTGTTGTTGATTATGAAATGGACCCTCGTATTCCGTTAATACTTGGTCGGCCATTTTTGAGAACCGGAAAAGCTTTAATTGATGTTGCTGATGGTGAACTTATTCTAAGGGTCGGGAATGATACACAAGTGTTTAAAATGGGGAAGATCACAAACAAATCTAATGGAAGAGAATCAGCGAATATGATTAATGTGCTTAATGATTTTGTCGTCTACAATAATCCTCTTTTCAAGTCATGCCATGATAATCCACTTTTCCAAGACGATGTGGATGATTTTGATGATTCTCTCTCCACTTTGGATCCTCCACCAATTTATGATTCTCCATCGATCTATGATGATTATTATGATTCTAGTTCCGATGGGGATGCTTATGATAATTTTGTTTCAGAATATCCAGACATGCCAACTTATGATGATTTTTATGATGTTGATACTCTCTCGAGTGATTCTTCTCATGATGACCTTACTCCTACTTTTGATGAAGATCCTCCACCAACAATGCTTTATCCTACTTTGGATGACTACTCATTTGAGGAAGACTTTGCTACTTTTCTCAACACTTAATTACCCAATGAGAATGATTCTCCTCCTTTGGACTTTGATGATGCTCTTTATCCTCCTTTGGATATGAAGAAACCCGTTTCTAAGGAGAAGAAGCCGAAAGACACCGATATCCGCAATACTTATGTCTTGACACCTCTCTATCCACCTTCTGAGGATGAGATTGTGCGATTTATGAGCGGATCCTATTCAAGGTCTACTGAGCCTGAGTGTTATTTTCCCCTAAAGGAAAAGGTGTTCGATCCCGGTATTTCAATTTTTAAGCCATCTCAGTATCCATCTGATGAAATAAAAGGAAAGATTTTTGGACACTATAGAGATATGCTTGCACCTCATCACCCTTGCTACGACCGTGCTCAACAACTGATTAAGGGAACCTTGCCTACTCTTCTTTGGCTTGCCTTGTTCGCCTTAAGCTTGTGCTACTTGCTGGATGAAAACCATGTTTTGATCCCGGTGGATGTGTTTCAAGCTTCTTCCTATGCTAATCAAGGTCGAGTCAGGCTCACGACTCGGTTAACCAAAACAAGCACTTCTCGGGAGGCAACCCGCAATATCTATCCTTTTTCTTTTGTTTTTATAATAAGTGTAGGGGAGACCCTAGTATGTGTTTGTTGTTTTCTTTCTTATCATGTGCAGGGATTCGAGCTATCAAAGATCCATTCTTGATGACTTTTGACGACCCGTGATTCCGTGTACCCGTCTTCCCGGTTCTATCCTAAACTCTCTTGATTCTCTATTTTATATTCTTCATATATTAAAATAGGAATCACGTTAGTTGTCTCTTCCTTAGCAAGATTTAAACAAAGTGCACAATGTCCTAAGTGTAGGGGAGGTTACTTCCACATGCTTAAACATTGAGGACAATGTTTATATTAAGTGTAGGGGGACTTCTATCGAAGTTAAGTGGGCTTTTCCATGCATTTGTCCTCATTTTAACCGGAAAGTTGATTTTTTGACATTTTTCAAAATTTTTGATCTATTTTGTCCTAGTAGTTTTACCTTTGTTATAGTTTTTTTCTTTTTTTATTAGAATAAATTTGACTAAAGTGGTTTTAATTTTTAAACGTTGTGAATCTTTTGACTCAACCCGAGTTTACTTATCTAAGTTTACTCTAGCTAGTATCCTTAACGTGTTTAAGTCTAGTTTTGCTAGGCTTTTATATAGGGAACTTTAAAACGCGAAAGTCTTAACTCTTACGAGTTAAGAACAAGAACTTTTCGCAAGTTCCTATAAATGATCCTAGAAAGTCGTTTATCAAGGGAACTTTAATATGCGAATTTTAAACTTGAAAAAGTCTAAGAAGTTGCAAGATCCTATAGATCACTTGAAAACACAAAACTTCGATTTAATAGGCTAAGCATCCACGAGTCTCATTCCTTGAGATTTTAAATTGTGGAGAACGAGAGATGATAGAGTCAATTGTATGTTTGGTATTCTTTCATGAAATTATTTGAGTTAATTATGAGCTTTTTCTCCCATCGCTTGCTAATAAATTTAATTGCAATAAGTAAGGTTGTACGATTTGAAAAGTTACTTAGCTTCTAGCACAAGATCGTTTAAAAGTTGATCGGTATTAAGTAGAGTTCATAACCAAGGCATAACTTATTGAAGCCGGATGCGAAGATTGGCGAGTCCGAAAAGGCCCTAACAAGGCATGAGGGCTACATTTTGTTGCTAAAGATCCCAAGTGATGTGAAGAATCATTTATCAAAAATCAATATGAAGGATCGAGACACACGACGAAAAGAAAATTCTCCCGTAAAGATCATGGAGAAGTCTATCCAAAAAGGCCCTAACAAGGTATGAGGATAAATAGATCCAAGTCCTAAAAGGAGGCGGATCGCTGTATATCAAAATCCCAAATAAAGATTAGAGACAATGAAGAAGTCGTGGTCCAAATATGAAGAATCTCTCAAAAAATTCAGGTGAATAAATTCCTATTATGAAGAGAAGACCATTATTTCATGAACGTCTCTCAAGATTTGAAGTATGAAGTCGCTGCCAAATATCGGTCCGAGAAAGGTCTCAAATCGTGACGCGAGTTATGCCAAGATATGAACTTTATGAGGTCCCGAGAAGCAGTTTTAAAAGATTTTGTCCTTTAGCTAACTATTGATTAAATCGTCCTACTTTATTTTTGGCCTAATAAATTATCGAAATAAGTTAACAATGCATCTTCGTGATCATTAAAGACAACAATAAAATATAAGAGATACACCTAGGAATAAGGGAATCTAAGTGAATAATTGTGCCACATGAGTGATTGTTAGTTTCCTAACTTATAATAACAATGATATCATTTTTAAGCTTGGTATGGAGAACGTGAAACTTGAGGGTGATAATCATTCATGACATTCCAAAACCCTAAGGTAAGTTTTTGATGTTTTTACTTGTTTTCTTCTTTTGAATATTTTGTAATTTTCTATCTCTTTAATAAAGGCCAAGGTGGATTGATTATGATGGAAAATGTAAAACTTGCTTTGTAATTAATGCAGTGCATGAGGACATTGCAATGGTAAACTGTAGGGGATTTAATAAGTGTGAAAACACTTATCCTTTTACCACTTAATTATAATAATAACCAAGCCAAAACGTGTATTTTTTGTCGTAAATGTCGGAATTATGCGTGGTTTGTGTTTTTGTTGTGATTTAGGACCAAAATGTGAAAAGGAAAGAGAACATGGGCTTTCACGGGCTTTTATCGAAGAAAAAGACAAAAGACGAAGTCAAAAGATCAAGAGTGCAAAAAGAACGGGAGTCCAAGGCCTATTCTGAAGATTTATCGAAGAAAAGTCTAAAGACGGAAGTTTAATAAAGCGGAAGAACTTAAGTCTAATTAATGAAGAAATTACAAGACGAGTTTAATTAATCCCGAGACAAAGTCGAAAAAGTCGAAGAATTTAGAAGACGGAAAGACGAGAAAGAAAGAAAGAAAGAAGGAAGCTTCCAACACATGCTAACCTCCCTTCTCCCTATAAATAGAGACTTCATTTCATTTTTTAGTTTTGTTAGAAAACTTGACAACTTAGCTCTCCACCTTTAATTACTTGCACATTTTAATTTCATGTTATTTAATTAATTGTCAATTTAATTTCCTTGTCTTGCACCTTAAATTTCTTGCCTTTAATTCCAAGTAAGTTATGTTTGTTGTTGAATCTTTATTTTCCTTTAATCAAGCTTTTCATTATCATTCTTATTCTACTTTTCTTGTTTTTGATTTGATATTGATTCATATTAAGCATTCATTTTGCTTGATCGTATTGCTTATTTGATTAAAAAGTTTACCTTTTTATTCCTATCTAGGCTTTCATACGATTTAAGCTTTGAGCTTGACATGCTTATTGGCTTATATTGTATTTAGCTTATTAGGATTAATGTGTTCTTAAAAGTTTTATCTTCTTAAAGTTTGCTTAAAAAGTTTGCTTATTTAGTGTTTAGAAAGTTTCTTATTTGAGCTTATTTAGTTCTTTCTATTATTCATTTGATCAAGTTTCTATTAGTGCTTATTAAATCATTGCTTATTTGGTGTGCTTATTGCATATTTCAGCCATCGAAAAGGGGCTTTGGATTCCGACAGCTTTCACTATTATTCCGATCGTTGCATCGTAATAGGGTTTTGAGATTCCGAAGGTTTTCCCCTTATTCCGATCGTGATTGCGATCGCTCATTGCGATCGTACATTGCGACGGGTCTTAAGGCTTTATTGCGACGAAGTGCTGCCAAAATTTCAATAGCCACATTCCGATAGTTGTCCTTTTCAGTATTCTGATATATTTCATTTTAGTTATTCCGATAGATTTGATTGTAGTTATTCCGATACTTTAGTTTTGTTTACACATTCCGATAGGCCCTCATTCCGACCTGGATTCCAATAGGAGAGGTAAGCTTACTTTCTGATGGGATTCCGATGGATGGTATTCCGATGGTAGGTTGAGTTTTATTATGTTGTCTTAGTTTTATTTAGTTTGCTTTATTTTAAGTTTTCAAATATTCATTTTTATTACACGGTCAAATTTACTTTTCGTCAAGATTTAATTTTAAGTCATTTAATTAATTTACTTTTAAAGTCTTAATTTCTCGTCATTTACTTTTAAAGTTTTAAATTTTGCACCATTTACTTTTTAATTAGTTTTAGCTTTAATTACCCGTTATTTACATTAAAGTATTGCACATTTATTTTACTACAACGACCAAATTATTTCTTTCCACCAAAAGACGACTGAGTCTCACGTAAACCAGTGATCAATTTGAATAGACCGATTTCAACGAACTTTTTAACTGAGTAAAATCAAGTTATTACCTATCCTTTCATATAGTGCCTCAAATAGCCTTCATCGACTTCTAGTATGATAACTATCATTATATGAAAACTCAAACATCGCTAACGAGTTTCCCACCTCCCTATAAATCAGTCACCCAAGCTCTCAACACGACTCCTATATTTGTAGCAATTTCTCACTTCATCCATTCATTTGCAATCAGCTGGATATACTCATATCTAATCATGTTCATCAAATCCATTTAGTCCGTACCCCAAACCACTTAAAAATTCCAATTTCCTTACAAAAGTGACCTATGGCGGTCTTTCACTTATTCATTAGTTAGTTCTGTCAACTACCATCCAAACCCATGCTACAACTACTTCCATTAAATTTTGATAGCTTATTAGTAGAACCCATACACTTATTTTCTCACTTTCCTCAATGAAGGATTTTTAATGATCCTTTATACTCAACTTACCCTTGAACATATTCAAATATTTCTAAGACAATTAGCTACATTTATTCCTTTATACCTACAAAACGTCTTACCTTCAAGGTCATAGTGCTCCTCGTCTCGTCTCAGTTAAACTAAGCCCTCCGTCTCTCATGACACATCACATCTATAACTCCTAATCCCTTTGATTATCGATATTAAGCCTTCCAATCACACAGTATAGGTTAGTGTCATTCTAATTTCCACACTACAACAATATTAGCCTGCCTGCTTTAATCTACTCATTAGGCTCTACCAATATTTTACCTTCAATTCCTATCTCGATCTATTTTATTCATGATTTGCATCTATCTACACTTCCTTCTTCTTCTTCAAATCATGCCATACATCACGATGTGATGCTTCCCGTCTATCAAGTCATCTACACGTCAAAATTACCTAAGTAACTTCACTTGTTTTCCTTACGACCAATTCTCTAACTCCCTCCTAATAGGGATAGATTAGAGTTTCTCGTGATTCCACTCGGATCACACTCTCATCTAAAACCCATATCAGTTTTCATTTGTCTAAACCAAACCATATTATAAATTCTTACATAGGTCTCATAACTCTGTTCTTGACATTGCACCTATCATGTGGTACTTCAATCATCAAGTTCTTGGGATACTTGGTTCTATCCTTCGAGGGTTCTCCCTAATTCCTGCACTATCATGCCCAACCAAAATTTCACACCCAATTCATCAACTCTATGGAAATAGTTAGTGCATTGGATAATGCAAAACTGTCTCTTCCAAAGATCCTTCATAAACACCTTCACTAAACCGACCCTCTTATCACTTCTCCACAAACTTATTCAGCTCTAGCTTCACTACCCATCCCTCGATATTGATAGCCACAAATTTCTATCTTTGTGTAGTCACTCAACTCCCCTTGTTACTTCCACGAGTTCTTATTATCCTATGTTATGTAGTCACTCTATGACGATCCACTGGTTCAACTCTTTCTAGCTCCACTCCGGTACTCGATCTGTCCTTCTTCGTCACGAACCATACGGAGACTACCATCATAGTGCTTGTCACCTTTCCAGTCCATGCAACTTGTGTGACTCCTTCAAAATCTCTTGCATCCTTCTTGCAGCCGGCACGTAGTCCTTTCATCTCCTTGCTTCACGATCCAGCTCTTCACACACTCCTTCTCGTCTCCATGATGTTAACTAGGAACTTCACACTACGCAATAGCTTCTAACTTTAACTCCTCTACCATAATATTTCTAAAGGTACTTCAACCCCTCAATGGCTCACTCTTCCTTACTTGTTGTACTTCACCATTAATCAACATCCTACCAATCATTCTTTCACATCCATGTTTTCCTTCGCGTGTCTACTAATACCTTGCCTCCATAACTATACCAATTCCCTTGCGTGTTATTTGCCCAATCTTTCCATTAGTATAAACTTTATACTCTACCCTCACATCCGCTAGTACTTTCATCCATCTCTTAATGGTACTTCAACCAACTTCTCATAGCATGACATCTCGTTCCCACGACCAGTCAACTAACTTTACTTACTTCTTATTCCCGTAACCAATATAAGTTTCAAAACCCCACAAATCTTAATCATTCCTTTAACACAATCTTTAAACCAAAAGACATCTCTCCATTCTAATATCTAACCATAAGTAATACTACCCAATATCATCTCATCCTAACGTTTCCACAACCGCATAACTAAATCAGCCATGCCATATACAAAAAGAATTCCAAACATTTGTGTCCCAAAATAAAATATAGGGTAAAACGAACCCTAAAAAAACAACTGCAAACATAACAATGTAATCCGAAAGATCAATGGAGTGTGCCAACAACGGAAGTCAAACTCATCACAATTTGTATTACCAAATTTCAATATCTTAGAAAATTTTAAATTTTCGTCTCAATTAGTTACCTCACATTAAGACCATATTTTAACTCCAATAAATGAAATCATAGTCATATTTTATCATTTCCGTTACTATCAAAGGGCACAACCCAGTTAGTGTACTAAAACTCACTTTATCTATCATTTAATTTAACAATAAACTCATCTTATATCTTCATTATTTTATCAAAGGTATCCACTAGTTAGTATAGTATAATGTTATTTTAACCATTGTTTACTAACATTAAACTCATTTTACTTATTATTATGAAACCAATACGAGTTTATAAAATATAGTGTTTTTTTCATTTTATTTTATGTTATTATTATCGTTATTATAATAAAATCTCCTTTTTACTTTTTCCGTCTATTTAAATTCTTCTAAAATTTTAACTCTACTTTTAAGAAAATTATCATAAAATTTCTTTACCCTTTATATGCATCATCACATGTTACCAAGAAAACTAATCCATTCATTGTCAAGAATTTTTTTTAACTTACTACCAATAAACTTAAAGAAAAGATAAGTAAGTCAGGATATCATACCGTACACTTACAAAGTATTTTCAAAAGAATTTTCCTTTAATTAGCTAGACTCCTTTGCAAGAAAATTTTGTAGTTCTAATCAATTAAAATACATAGCCGAATGTAGACACACTTCAAAAGATTCAAAACGTCGTTGGAACTCCATCAAAATCCAGCACTAATAAATTGTTTAAACAAGAGAGAACACTAGGTACGTTCAAGTTATAATAACTACTGAACGACCGTATACCATAACATAACATCTACTAGTATATATAGATCCACATATATATACCTATTAAATCATCCAAAACATACACGTTATCATACATATCAAGTCAATAAATCGCGTCATACGCTCGTTTTGTCCATACGAGTAATCACCATCTCACCATGCCACAACAAGGCATAAAACCCATCACCAAAACCAACCCATATCGTGTGACCCCATAATCACACAACACGACTATAACCTAAAACTTATAACGCATAAAAAATAGCCATATCATAGGCAACCATTACATAAACCGCTATTGTCTACAATTACCCAAAATACATATCTTATCATATACAAGCATGTAATAACCCCTTTTTCATGCAACCATATTTGGAAGGCCATCGGTGTTGTGGTACATATATAATTACGTAGGCCTCCATAATTATAGATGTCCCCTTTCACCCATGTACTCCCTCCTATGACGACACTTATAAGAAATTAGTACTACACGGAACGCATAAGTCTACCACATATCTACCACATAAAGTACACTCTATATATATACCTTATAGGTCAAATAAGAACATCTCATACGTCAACCCTAACTTCATTCATAACTCGAGGCTCAAACGCAAAAACAAATCAATAACAACAAAATATCCATCATTAAAAAAAAGATCATAACAATTCAGGCGGAAATTTGAATCTACTACTAGTCGTAGACTCAATATCGGTACTATTATATTATTACCTAGTGCACCTCTTCTTCTACACGACATGGGTAACACTAAATACGTTCCTACACTTTCGGTTCATACGTCGCATCAATAGAAAATAAATGAATGTACTTACATATACTATATCTCAATAAGTAAGTATGAAAGTAAACAAATATCCAAAACAAAATTAATATTTAATCACTCCATATACTATAATGTACACATACCCCTATGACACCTACATGCATGGACCTTAAGCTATAGACTAAGATACTAGACTAGGCAACCTAATTCTCTATAACCATTGGCTCTGATACCATTCTGTCACACCCCATCATGGCGGTATATAGGGCGCGACATATTGATATCATCACAACAATAACGTGTTTATAGAGATAACTGAATGAAATAGGAATGTCATAAATTGGTGACAAAATGTCATGACAATATCTCAAACAATGCAGGCGTATAGGTAAGTAGGTAACATGTCTACCTCTTACCAAAGACATTAAAATAACACACAACAAACATACATGTGTATAGAAAGTATCACATAATCAAATTAAATAAAGACTAAGAGGAAAGGGGTTCCTCCAAATGCAATCCTAAGCCTCCCAGCTAGCAACTCCTATTCTCACGCTTAACCACATTCTCACCTGAAAGAGACACTAAAACACGTCAACAATAATGTTGGTGAGAGTCATAGGCTTAGACCCCAACGCCAAATCATTTATAATCTGTGAATAACAACCATAAATAAAAGAACATATGGAGAATGTGTTACAATTATGCATTAACAACTAACATTCAAGATTTAACCATTCACCACAATTCCAAAGCACCAAGCCTTACCAATCACCATAGTCCCATAGGCGCCCATACACCTATGAACAAATCCCAAGGCCCCGCCTTGTCAACATCCCCTTGGTACCAAGTCAAACTACAATAACTGAGACGGTAAGTGTTCCCTGATCCAAATCATAAACATAATCAAGAATCACATAGCAGTTAATCACATAAGTGTACACACAAGTCCATCACAAACCATAAAAACATTCACAACATTATTTACTAAACCACACAGTGTCTCTTCCATCCCATCTGGAAGTCATAACAATTATAACTTATAAAAACATGGGACTATGAAACTCACCTGATCAAGCTTCTCCAAATATCCGCGCTCTAGCAAAATCTAAACACACAAACATATAAAATTAAGACATGAACCAAATACCAAAATATCTCATCAATCTATGATAGATATATAAACTTCTCCTACAACTTAACACCATTTATATGCGATAAGCATCTCATTACACCCCTCTATAAAGCCCTTAACTTAGTTTAGTTCATAAATTGTCCTGTTAACATTTAACCCAAAAGTCCCGTTTTTCACACTCCGTAATATGAGGCAAACGGCCACCAAACCTAAACCACATTCCTTGCAATAAAAAACCCATAAACTTAGATGTGTTAGATAAAATCTCAGCCCTTTCCCCAACATCAAATCTAATCTTAAGTCCCCGATGTACAACTTATACTTTCGCCTATCCAGATTTTACCGACTTTAAACATATGAAATGTTTGTTATGATCAGAGAGTCTTACCCTATCACATTTGCTTAGCCCTTCTCTGGATCTTTTATTTAATATATAATCTAAGTCTCATGTTCATTTGAAGCTCCAATTATAACCCTAAGTACCCCAAACAATTCAAAACATATAATGAAAACAGGCTGATCCAAAACGTGTTTTAACACACGAATGATGTATGCTATTTTTGACCCACTTACCCACCTCCAATTTAGTTCTCGGTTCTTTAATTTGAAAGCTAATTTAATTACCTTTCCAAGGACATAAGATTCGAAAATTAAAAGTTTTTAGAACTCTAGATATGATCAAAACAGTTGACCTAAAATTCTGCTAAGTTTTTAATGACGAATTTAATACAGTTAACCTAATTAATCATACATAAAACCTAATTAAAACCTAAAATCAATTTCCAATGATAAAAACCCATTATTACCTCACTAATTACATATTATTAACAAAACCTAATAAAAAAATTATGAATTCCTAAACCCTAATCCATCATACTAGGTTACAAATACTTAAATTAAACGTTAATTGAACATAGTAAGTGTTTACCTTAAACCCTAATTGAATTATTTTGTTTTCTTGATCCTCCATTGATGAATTTGACTGAGATAAAGTTAGGGAAATGATAAATTCATTTTGGGCCTTAAGGGAGTAGTATGGGTAATTAAAACTAACCAGGAAGCCTAATAGTACTTAAACTAGGCTCCCCTTCCCTTCCTTAAGCAAATATCGACCTAAAACCAAGTCCAACACCCTATGGACGAATTTTTTTAAATATATTACTATAAATTAAATACTAATTATTATTACCTTAAATTCCCTTAATTTATTTCAGCTCCTAAAACCTCCAAAACCTCAAAACCGTAAAACTAGTCAAATTTACGCGTATACCGTAAAAGACGTAAAAATATACAGTTTAATAAAAACTCTTAGAGTATGAAATAAACTATATAATTAAGTCCTAAATGACTTAAAACCATCCCGTAAATTATTCCCGTTACTAAATACTTCATCCGAGACCCCTAAATACACAACCCTAAATCGTAAAAATACGATTTTCTATAATACATATACGTATACGTAAAACAACTAAATAACACCATCATATTTCATAGCCACTAGTATGTGAGCTCATGAACATGAAAACATCACACATCGTTTCACTCACAGGGTACCCCGTACCCGAAAACGATGTCCAAACCACACTCTATTCACACTAAATAACACATAAAGACACGTAATTTCACGAAATATGCACAAAATAAAACTAATTGACGCACCTCAAAACCGTGGTTGTCACAGATCAACATTCTTCTTATTAGGTTTAAGTTGCCTTGATGCATAAGCAATAACTTTATTCATTTGCATAAACACTGCTTCCATTTCTTGTATAGATGCATCATAATAAACGACAAAGTCATCGTTACCTTCTGGTAATGGTATGATAGGTGCTTTGTAAAACCCACTTTATAAATATTTTAGTACGTTAAATACATGAAATCACGTAGAAGATTAAACAATACGAATAATTAACATGCTACACAAGCCACGAATGTTATTATGTAAACATAGTATTTTAATTAAATACGATTAGTAATTACGTAGTTAGATATTACGTATAATATGTGTATTGTTAACGATACATATTCACGATTATTAAAACACGATAACAGGTAATATTAACAAGTCGCAAAATCTAAAATAATTAATGTTTTTCCTAGTCGGTTTGGGATTGTTTATGGGCTTTGCCCATTCTTGGCCCCTTGTCTACACGTCCAAAACATAACAACCCCTTATAGAAAAGAACAGAAGGAGTAGTTATATATATTGAAACGTAACTAAATAAAACCCTAAAAAGAGAAACCATTCAATCGTTCCTTTTTTTTCTTTTGCCGTCGACCTCTCCCCAAGAAACAAGGAAAACCAACGTGAGTTGGAAATTAGGAAAGCAATGTAGGCACGTGAATAATGTTTTTTATTCTTAAACCTTTAACGCATCTAGGTATGTTTAAATCCTTTGCTTTTCGTTAATTATTTATGTTATTTAATCAAGCATCCCTTGAAAAGACTATTTACAATATGATAAAACGTGGGGGTATTATGATTTAGGGTGGGCGTTGGTTTAGGCACGGTTAACAAACAAACTGAGACACTTATGTGTCTCGGTGGGGGTTTAAATCCACCAACAGGGGTGTTTTTAGGCTAATCGGTGGCAACCCTAAAACCCCAAGCAGGGGAAATTCGTTTGGAGTCAGTGAGAACCGTTACCTTAAGGTCTGGGTGGTTAAATGTAGGTTAAACAGTGGGTATAGTTAACAAACAGTAGGTATATATATTTAAACAGGGGGTAGAATAACAAGGCAGCATGTGCATATGTAAAACAGTGGGTAGTTAAAACAAACAGCAGGAACAAGTGGGGTCTGGGCAGTATCTTGGACAGCACTGCAGTTCAAGATATTGGACAATACTGTTTTATCAGGATATTGGACAGAATTAGGGTACAAGTTAGACAGAACTAAAATGGTACATATGGGACAGCACTGTCTTTAGGTTGTGTTGCTAGTTGTTTTGTTTAAGTGCGACCGAGACATGGGTGTCTCGGTAGGCTCGGGTACACATGTATATGTTTGTAAAGCAAGTTAATTTAATTGTTAAGTGTATGTTATACTCAAATTATTTATGCAACTTAGGTTATATTTAATTAACAAAATTAACTTAAGTATTTGTTTGCGTAATTAAATTAATAACTAGGCTTAATTTAGTTATGTAATTATCAAGTTTAAGTAACGTTTTATTAACTTAGGCTTATTTTATTATTAATTAATAATCCCAAATATAAAACATGCATTTTATTATTAATTAATAATTACCATTTTAGCTTAAAGTATTTATTTAATAAACTTTACTATATAATCATGAATTATATATTTATTTTATGCTTATTAACACATAAGAACATGAATTACACTAATCAAAATACATGCTTTAACATGAATCAGTAATACAAGTAAGAACATTTAAGGCAATACAAGAACAAGTAAAACAAGTTAAGGAAACGTCAAGTAATTAATAATCAGTTAAGTATAGGTTAGTCAGATAACTTATACACGTCTATTTTATTATGTAGCACTTGCGAGGTTTGAGTAGGATTCTCCGTTTTCTCTTCGTTCAAATTACTGGACACAAGGTACGGATATTCCGTCCTTCTGTATGGACAATTCCCTTTGCATGTTTGATTAGGTTTTCCCGTTTGCTGTGTGATGAGACTGCTTTTATACATAGTCTCACCATCCAAAACGGGCTTAAAACGGTTAAAATATCATAAAAAGTGCCAAATATATGCTTGTGTTTGTTCAATGTGTATTTTAGGTACGGATATTGAGAAAATGACAAAAGATCACAAGAAACAAGCAAAATCGAACAATGGAAACAAAGCCGCACAATGAACCGGGCCCTAGAGTTGATTTTTCAAGAAATGTCCTTGAAGAATTGAAGATTGTATAAGAAGGGTCCTGCATTATTGAAGAATTGACACTTTATACCCTTGTTTATTCATAATTACAAGTTTGATCCCTAAAGTTTGTCAAATTTACAAAAGGACCATCAACTTTGAAGAATTGGCAAGAATGGTTGATGTGATCGTGATAGTATAGTGATAATTAAGATACGTTATAGGGTAAATTAGAAAATTACCTTTAGGAAAAAGTAATAGACTAATATTACCAATGACGAATTCAATTAAACACGTGATGAACCAAGTTCGTTGTACACGAAGATCGAGTGAATTTGAGACGTTTTGATTCGATTTGGACAATTGATTTGAATTGGTTTTCAGTTTTTAGACTAGAAATTAATTCTACCAATTTTAAACTATTTAAAATTAACCTAAAGTGCATGAATCGTAAACCCCGCTATCATTTAACCTAATACTATTTTCTTAAAATAAAAAATATTTAAAAATTAAACTTTTAAACAATCTATAAAAAAATTAATTCTATTTAAAATTGAGTTTTAAACTATTTTTTCTTAGAAATCTAATTAACCTTTTTTTTTAACTAATAAACTTTATTAAAATTTACTTATATTAAATCTATTTTTTTAAAAACTAATTTTATCTAAATCTAAAATTATAAAAATCTATTTAGTAAAATAAACTAATTAAACTTTTTAAATTAATAAAAACATTTTTTTATTTATTTTATTTTATTTATTATTTATTTTATTTAAACAAACTAAAAGTTTCTTTAATAAAAACATTAAATAAAGGTTTATTTAAAAACATAACTTTAATTTAAATCACACTTGAATTGCAAAATTTGCCAAAAGAAGATATAGTATATTAATAAATCTTCCAAAAGAAAACTCAAAGAAGCTTGCTAGCCAAGTGGTTATCACGTTTAACTAGTGAAGTGCAGGTCTCGGGTTCGAGACCTGCAAGAAACAAACTTTTGTGAATAATTTCTTTTTAGGACTAAAATAAAGCTGTCACAGGAGGTGACTATTGTAACAAATAATTTGGAGATGAACTGATAAGGATATCAGTTTTGAGTTAAACAAATTAATTGAATCTGTTCACTTGAAATCAGCAAATACAAAATTTAATAACCAAGCTAAAAAAAATAGCTAAACAATACAGAAAAATACTGCTCAACTTATACAGAAAAATACACAAGCAGCAGTTCAGAAAAAATGAAAAGATAAATCAGCTTATCACAAACATTCAACAATTATTAAACAAAGAAAAACTCATAACAGAAAATAGATTACGAGAACATCACATTCAAGTGCAGCATCTTTATACTCAATCTTGCAGCAAGAACTTAAATCAGGAAGGTTCGAATGCACAATAACATCCATTGAACTTATCGAATAACCTTTCAACAATCAGATTATGCAGCAATATATACCACTAGAATCACAACTTAAAGAATTTTCAGCATCGAATTTAACAACTAATCGTGAGCAGTTAAAACAGTTTTAGCAGCAAAAGTTGAAAAGTAAGCTGATTACAACATCAATCAGTTCAAACCTATCAATCTAATATGGTAAATCAAGTTTCATCAAATAGTACTAATATTATTCGAGTAACCAGTTACTATCATAACAATTAAACTCTCAAAACAAATCATTAAGTAAACTAGCTACTCAAATCAGATCAGTCATCCTTAATCATACAGCAACTCATTAAAACTTATCAAAAGAAAAAAAACTAAACACTGAAGTATCATCTAGCAGAATCAAATCATAACCTAAATAGATTCAATTAACAAAAAAATTATATTAATCTAAGAAAATTAAAAGAGTTAAAACCTTTTGGCGAAATCCTTTGAGACGAAGGTCAGCGATGTGCTGCCTTAAGAACCGGAAATGAAACCACCATCATCCACCATTATTCGTCAACCGAACCACCATTCGAATCAACATTCATCGAAATAACACCAAGTTATTTTATTTAAAACTAAACAGTTGGTTTAGTTTAATATCCCTTTTTCACTTTTGATTATTCAATTAAACTATTAAATTAGCTTAAACAAATAATCTTTTCATATCATAATATCAAATAGAACATAAGAAAATTGATATAAAATCTCGACAGTAAGTAAATTTTAGATAGAGCTTAAAACTGAAATCACTTTTATTAATATAAAAATCTATTACAATACTGATAAAATTAAAATACAATTTTCTAACACTATTTTGACATTATAACTAGAAAGTAAAAATAGGGATGAAGATTACAAAAGAAATGAGGGGTTTTTATAGCCATCCCAAGGCTTGTTGAGGAAGAATATCCGCATCTTCAAAAGAATATCCCTTCTTCATCTTAGCCTTTAGATCATATTTCTCTCTCTCTTTGTTGATTGGATGGTTGATAGGACACAACTAGCACACGGATTGCCAACGTGGCATCCGTGTGTGCTAGTTGTGTTTCTTTGAAGCCTCTTGATTGGCTGATTGGGGAGAATGATGTGTTTCCTCCAGTAGTAACCTGTCACGTAGATCTTTTATGCCCATCTTCTCTTCCTTAAAATTGGGGGATTTAATTCCCCTACACGTGAATTACACGTGGTATGAAAAGCCCCATTTTATTTTGTTGATTTATTTGGCTAGGGTTTGTGGAATAGTAATAGGGATTTACTGGTTATTGGGGATGAAAGGTGAGGGATGAAGATACATAGGTTATATCGAAACTTTTTATTTACTGTGTGAAAAGATGGGAAAACGTGTGTTTGTATGAGAGTAAATGAATGAGAGTGGGTGTGTAACGTTTGACCGAGAATGAGAATAAGTGTGAGTTATGTTGGAAATACGTTTTACGTATTAGGAAGGATCGGTCACTCCAACATTAGTTCGTGTAATAGCTCGTAGTTTAGTCATTTGCATTTACTTAAACGAAGCCCAAAACCGAGCCCATGTAATGTATGGGCCGGCGGCCAAATGTAAGCCCAAGCCCATGACAAGGGCTTGGGTATATAAACCCTCTCCTTTGATGGAGAGGGTGTGGTTTTCATTATTTTACACATAGTTCTTTCTTAGTTTCTCTCTCTAGAGTGTGAAATCCACCATTTCTCTATCTCTTTCTCTCTCTAAAAACATAAGTATAGATTTACAAATCAACAAATGGTATCAGAGCTTGGGATGAAATATAGGTTTGTTTGTGTGATTCGTATGTTCTTATAAGCATTTCGTGGCTTTTTGAGTTCATTTTGCCGAATCATCAAAAAAATAATTTTGTGTTTGTTCGTGATTTCAAGAAGCATAACGTATTCAGTAGGATTGTAGTGTTTTTTGGTGTCTTGATTTTGGTTAAAACATCAATTTTTTGGATCAAAAGTGCAAAAAGGTTGTGTTCTATCATTCCGAAATTTAAGCAGAAACATTCATCGGAAAGTACAAATTGTACTTGGGCTTCCATCGCAATAACCTTCCATCGGAAAGGGTTTGGTTTCTACATTGCGATCGTGGGATTTTTATCACTTATTCCGATCTGAATCATTCCGATAGCTATTGCGATCTGAGATTCCGACGGGTATAAGGAAGTATTTTAAGTCGTTACTCTGCTCGAATTTTGTCAGCCACTTTGCGATATGAACATTCCGATAGGGCTTTGCGATCTGAACATTCCGATACCATCAACATTTCGACAGGGCTATATTTCGATCTGGTATTACGATCTGACATTCCGATCTGGTGTTACGATCTGACATTCCGATCTGGTTTTACGATCTGACATTCCGATCACGTATTACGATCTGACATTCCGATCTGGCATTCCGATTTGCAGTTTGTGGAATCGTGTGTAATTTTGACTTGGAATTTTTGGTTTATCGAGAACATATTTTAGGGGATTTTAACATTGTTTCTCGGTTTTAACTCACAACAACACACAAATACTTAACCTTATTTCATTGATCGATCAACTTTGTAAATCTTAACTTATTGAAATGGAGTATACATCTCTTACGGATAAGTCCATCCTCTCGGGTACGGATAATCGTCCACCAATGTTGGTGAAGACTATGTATGAGGAATGGGCTTCCCGAATGGAACTTTATATGTTGAACAAGGAGAATGGACATCTAATTTGGGCATCGGTGCTCAATGGACCATTAGATTATGGTACTGTGACGGAAGGTACGACCACTCGTCCTCGTACAACGGGTGAGTTGACTGGAGATATGAAGATTCAAGATAAATGTGATAAGTATGCTACAAACATCATTCTCCAAGCCCTTCCTCCAGATGTCTACAAACTCGTCAGCAAACATAAAGTTGCCAAAGAGTTATGGGATAGAATTCGTGTTCTCATGCAAGGCACCTCGTTAACTAAACAAGAACGAGAGTGTAAGCTTTATGATACTTTTGATAAGTTTGCCTATGCGCCAGGGGAGACTCTCAATGATTACTATCTGAGATTTACCCTATTGTTGAATGAGCTTAATATCTATGGCATGGCAATTCCTACCTTTCAATTGAACACCAAGTATTTGAACACTCTTCCTCCAGAATGGAAAAAATACGTGACGGATGTTAAATTGGCTAAGGACTTGCATAACACCAATGTGGATCAACTTCAAGCTTTTCTTCAACAACACGAATGCCATGTGATCGAGGCTCGGTTGTCTACACCTCAAGTTCATGATCCACTTGCAATGTATGCTTCTCAACAAAACATGGCTTATACTTATCAACAACCATCATACTTGCAGCAGCCACCACCACACATCTATCAGCAACCACAGCAACCATCTTATCAACCACCAATGATGCCACAGCAAGAATATCAACAAAGTGTTCATCAACAATCTTTTCAACAGCAACCACCATATCAGACATCACCATCACAAGCCAACACTTCTCCATTGGGCTATACTCCTCAGCAAGGATATTTTCCAATAGAAGCACAACCAGCACAGGCTTTTTACTCTAATGAACTTCCACCAATCCAAGCACCGGTCTTTACTCCAAATGATACGCCAGCTGATGTTTTAAACCATCTCACCGCCTACTTGTCAAAACTTGTTGCAACTAGAGGATTTCCACCAACAAACAATCAGCTCCGCACCTCATCAAATCCTCGACAACAAGCCACTATTCAAGATGGTCAAGTGACGGTGCAACCTATTCAGGGAAGGCAAAATTCATATGGACCTCCTACAAGGACTGGGAACAATCAAGTTGTGAATGCTCAAGCTAGTGGAAATGGGAGTCCAATTGGTCCTAAAAAGGTTGTGACTTGCTACAATTGCCGAGGACAAGGTCATATGGCTAGGGAATGCACTCAGCCGAAAAGGAGAAGGGATGATGCATGGTTTCGTGAGAAGATGTATTTGGTTGATGCTCAGTCTAAGGGGAAGATTTTGGATTCAGAGGAGTTGGCATTTCTGGCAGACCCAGGGGCAGCAGATACTGAAGGCATTGCAGTCGTTTCTACTTCTAATGCAGCTTATCAAGCAGATGACCTTGACGCATATGATTCTGATTGTGATGACATTCACTCTGCCCAAGCTACTCTTGTTGCTAATCTTTCTCACTATGGTTCTGATGTCATCAGTGAGGTACCAACCACATCTAATAATATTGATGATAACCAACATCAAGTTGGGCATGAAAATGACAACCTCGAACAGCATTCAGGAACTAGTAACTCAAATGATGTGGTACCCAATCCTACACATTTGATTGAACCTCAACCAAATGCTACGACGGGTATGCAATCTTATGCTCAACATGATTTGGTCATGGTGCCTAAACATATTATTGATCAAATGCATATGGCCCTCAGACAATCCGTAGATACGAATTCCACCCTAACTGCTGAGCTTGCGTTGCATAAAGAAAAGGTCAAAACTTTTGAAATGGTCCCTCAAGAAGAGAAAATAACATGTTCTGAATTTGACCAATTTCGTTTTGAAAAGATTGAACACTTGAAAGAAATAGAATCATTAAAAGCTAATCTTTCCAATGAATTAAAAGAAAAAGAGTCGGTTGTCAATGATTTTCAGAAACTTAAAATGGATTTCGAAACACTCGAGTCTAAAAAGGTTGAATCGGAAATTAATGCTACCAAACTTCTTAAATTCAAAGAACAACAGCTTTTAAAACAATACGCTTCCACAGAAAAGGTTCATCTTTTAACTAAATCATTTAAAGAATTCGAACTTAAGCGTCTTCAAGATTTACCACCTAATCCCGGTTATGCAAAACAAGCTCAGGAATATATTCCCGGTCTTTATGACATGACCATAATTGGAAAATCGAAAGAAGCACCTTTTGTTCGTAGTACTGAGGAGACACAATCACTTGGGGATGAAACTCATTCTAAAATGCTTTCAAAATTCCATACAATTGATTATGATCAACATAACAAAGATCAATTTTCGAAAAAGACACGCATTCGCTTACAAAAGGAATTAGCAGAATTAACAGTTCTTGTGCCCCAAAGTTTGTCAAATGAAAACCTTCCTAGTACGTCTCCTACACTCGTCAAAAAGGATTTAACGAAGTTAATTCCACCGGTAAGTAAGGCGTCCGTTAACTTAAATACGGTTCACCAACACTTGGCCGATTTTGACAAGGTCATTTTGGAACGTACGACGGCCACGACCATAACGGAAGGTGAATGGAACTTTGAGCACACTAGAGCTGCGTTTCGAGATGAAATTGTTCCGTTTGTAAAGAATGTTAAAGCTTGTCTTCGTAATATTGATCAAGATTTGTTTTTGGAAATAGAAGAAGTTAGACGTGTTTTCAATGAAATGGAAGATGCTTATGCAAACAGTTTACTTGAAATAGAACGGGTTTCACGCCATAATGATCTGCTTCTGAAACAAGTGATGTCTCATGATATAGTTTCTGTCTGTGTGAATACAAGTGTTGATAATGATTCTATTGTGCATAATGTTGAATCTGTGGATACTGTGGTAGATAGTACTTGTCACGAATCTGACGCTGAATTTTTAAAGCTTCAAGATTCATATTCTTCGCTTTCAAAACGTTTTGATGAGATTCAAACACATTGTATTTCGCTTGAATGCAAGCAACAATTTATTCAAGAAATCTTTGAAACGTCATTTGAAGGTGTTAATATCGATGATGCAAATTTTGAAAAGAATTTTCGATTGAATTTACAATCAAAACAGCGTCAGCCAAGTGACAAAGTTGCTAACTCTTTGCCGATAGAAATAGAGAAATCTAAGGAGCTTAACTGTGTTAACGTACTTGAGGCCGCTGAGAATTTTAAACTTGATCTAGATAATCGAGTTTCCAAGATTTTGTCCAAAGTTGATAACTTAAAACAGAAAAATACACGACTCTTCGATTCAGTACAGCCCGCATGTGTTGATACCACTGCACATAATCAATCCTTGATTGAACAATTGAATCGAAAGTCGATGGAAATATCTGATTTGAGGGAACAAATTTGCGATAAGAATCTGATCTTGGCTGAGTTAAAGGAAACACTTCGTACTCTCAAAGGTAAGAATGTTGTGGATAACGCAACCACTATCTCAGCATCGTCCTCTAGTGCAATCAAAAGAACCCTTATTGCCGTCACACCACTTAACAAGGGCCCTAGGACTAAACCATCTCAAACTTTGGTCAATAAAGATAAGGCGGAATCAAAACCAGCTTCTAATATTCCCGTGTTACCTTCTACAGGAGTAAGCACCACTACTAAGGCTCAAAGATCTAAGCTTAAGAGAAACAAGAAGAATGATAGGATCTTGCCCCCATCTAGTAGTCAAGTGAAGAAGAATGTAGAAGCCCATCCTAGGAATGTTATTTCTGTTTTGAATAAAAAGAATCATGTACCTAAACTTAAAGGCTCTGCGGTTGTGCAGTGTTCTAAGCCTACTGTGAATTTTAATTTAAAATGTTGGAATTGCAATGAATGTATGTTTTCTAGTCGTCATGATTCTTGCCTTATTGACCATGTGAATGAGATGCATGCCCGGAAAAATGGATTAGAATGGAAACCGACTGGGAAAGTGTTAACCCAAGTTGGTTGGATGTGGCGCCCCACTGGTAGGACTTTCACTATAGTAGGAAATATGTGCCCTTTAACTAGGATCACTCCCACTGAAGTGAAGAAAGCGTGCCCTTTAACTAGGAGTACCAAGGCTACCAAAACACAAGCGTGTCCTTTAACTAGGAACACTGACACTACTGTAGGAACCAAGTGCCCTTTAAATATGTCTACTCCCACTGTAGTGCCCACGAATAATCCAAAACCTAAGAAAGTTGGAACAGTAAAACCTGTTAGTGCTAAAACTCACATTAGAAAACGCAGGAAATCTAAGGGTCTCAAAAATGTTAGCAATTCTGATAATTCTATATCTGTATCTGCTAACACTCCGGAACCAATAGTTTCCAATGCATTGTCTACTGTTGTTGTTGAAAACAGGTGGTCCAAATTGTTCTCTGGTATTTGGACTCTGGTTGCTCCAAGCACATGACCGGAGATCGCTCTCAGCTCAGAAATTTCGTCAGCAAGTTTCTTGGTACGGTTCGATTTGGAAATGATCATATTGCAAAGATAATGGGTTATGGTGAATATCATATTGGGAATGTTATAATTTCAAGAGTGTATTACGTGGAAGGTCTCGGTCACAACTTATTTTCTGTGGGACAATTTTGTGATGCAAACCTAGAAGTTGCTTTTCGAGAGCATACCTGCTTCATTCGTAATTTGGAAGGGGTTGATTTATTGAAAGGTACTCGAGGGAATAATTTGTATACTTTGTCTTTACAAGACATGATGGCCGCTTCTCCCGTATGTCTTCTCTCCAAAGCATCGAAGACTAAGTCATGGTTATGGCATCGACGGTTATCTCATCTTAACTTTGACGCTATTAATCATTTGGTGAAAAACGAACTTGTTCGTGGTCTTCCTAAACTATCATTTCACAAGGATCATTTGTGTTCCGCGTGTACAATGGGGAAAAGCACTAAGAAGTCTTACAAACCCAAGACTGAAGACACCAACCAAGAGAAACTTTATCTGTTGCATATGGATCTTTGTGGGCCAATGCGTGTTGAAAGTCTTAGTGGCAATAAGTACATCCTCGTCATTGTCGATGATTACTCTCGGTTTACATGGGTGAAATTTCTTAAAGCAAAAAATGAGGCACCTAAATTCATCGTCAGATTTCTCAAGATGATTCAAGTGCGACTCAACACTACTGTCCGACGCATTCGTACAGATAATGGAACCGAATTTGTGAATCAAATTTTGCGTGATTATTATGAAGAAGTTGGCATTTCTCATGAAACATCCGTTGCTCGCACTCCACAGCAAAACGGTGTCGTTGAAAGGCGAAATCGCACACTTATGGAAGCTGCTCGAACGATGTTAATTTACGCAAAGGCTCCATTGTTTTTATGGGCAGAAGCAGTATCCACAGCAGTGTACACCCAAAACCGGTCACTAATTCGTAAACGTCATGGTAAAACACCTTATGAGCTTCTCCATGGAAAAGTACCAGATTTATCATATCTTCATGTATTTGGTTCTCTTTGCTATCCAAACAATGATGGTGACAATTTGGGAAAACTTCAACCAAAGGCTGATATTGGTATTTTCATTGGTTACGCACCCGCAAAGAAGGCATTCCGAATCTACAACCGTAACTCTCGCAAAATCCTTGAAACTATGAATGTTGATTTTGATGAGCTGACAGCAATGGCTTCTGAGCAAAGCAGCTCTGAACCCGCACTTCATGAAATGGGACCCAGTAACATTAGTTCTGGTCTTGTCCCAAACAACCCTACTTCATCATCATTTACACCACCTACTAGGAAGGAATGGGATACATTGTTTCAGCCGTTCTTTGATGAATTCTTTACTCCTCCAAGTATTGTTGCTCCAGAACCTGAGGTAATAGCTCCGGTAACCGAAGTTGTCGCTCCAGCAACTGAAGCACAATCAGATACATCTACACCTACAATGGGTCAAGATATACCTTCAACGAGTAATTCTCAACCAACACATGTTCCAACTACCCATGTCATGCCTATTGATGATGAAGAGGATGACGATGATCACGATTTGGAATTCGCTCAAATGCGTGAACTTCCATTCTTTGGTGTATCTATTCCCGACCCTAATCAAGCCGGGTCGTCCACCTCAGAGGAAGCTCCTTCTACAGTTTACTCCAATCCACGGATTCGTGAACATGATAGCAAGTGGACAAAGGATCATCCTATAGATTCTATTATTGGTGACCCTAATCGTCCGGTATCCACACGAAGTCAGTTACAAGAAAGTGCATTGTTTTGTCACTTTGATGCTTTTCTCACTGAAGTTGAACCTAAGACATGGCAACAAGCTTTTACTCAATCCTGTTGGATAGAAGCTATGCAAGAAGAACTTAACGAATTCATACGTCTTGATGTTTGGGAACTTGTCCCATGCCCGGATCAAGTGCAGTTACTCACTTTGAAATGGGTTTACAAGGTGAAACTCGATGAGTTAGGCGGAATATTGAAAAACAAAGCTAGACTAGTAGCTCGTGGATACAAGCAATTATTGGGCATCGACTTTATGGAATCCTTTGCACCTGTTGCCCGTTTGGAAGCTATTAGACTATTCCTCGCTTATGCAGCCCATATGAATATGATCGTTGATATACTGATTTGCTAGGGTTCAATTTTAGTCTCGATATCCTCTCGAATTGATCTAGGTCTCAAGTGGAATGATTGTCCTTGGTTACTAAATAAAGGGGTTGGGTTTTCTAGTCTAATAGAAAGTGGAAATGAAAGTTTAAATCGAAGGCAATTACTTTAATTAAGATTTAACAAAAACTTGGTTGAAAATTTAAAGTTCAAATTAAAACTAAAAGTTAAAATGTAAATTGTGAAAGAGGGGTAAAGAAACAGTAAATCAACAACAGTAAAACAGTAATTCTAGAATACTTAAAAATAACTGATTCGGAACTTTAAACCTTGATTCGGAACTGTCTGATTCGGAAGACACTATTCACTCATCCGGAACTTTCCCATCCGGAATTTTTGCCTCGTCCGGAAGTCACTGGTTCGGAACTTTATGACTGATCTGGAACTTTCCGGATGAATAGGTTGATTCGGAACTTCTGATGCGGAAGTAACTGATCCGGAACTTCTTCTTGATTCGGAAGTTTGAAACTTCCGAATGAAGGTGACTTGATGCGGAACTTAAGGACTGATTCGGAACCTTCCGAATAACTACTTCATTCGGAACTTTTTGTCTAGATTCGGAAGTCTGGAAACCCAGTTACAGAAACAGTGCAACGAAGAACACGGAACACAGATTTTGATCAAAATCGAACCAAATACTTAAAAAGGTTTTACCAAATTAAACACAAATCATTTAGACAATATAAGCAACAAATCCCACTAATAAAAACACAAATCCAAACAACTTTTGAAGATCAAATCAAGAAAAATAAAACTTAATAACTTGAAGATAAAGATGATGATGAACAAGATGAAATGAAAGATTAAACAAGAACTTGGTATTAAATGATTGATGTTTTGACAAGATGAAACAAGGATTAAAATTACAAGATTAAAGAGCTAAAAATAAAAATCACCAATCACCCTAGTGGTGATGGTGTTCTACGAACCAGGAGGAAAGAAAAAAGGAGGAAGAAAGAAAAACTAGCTAGCTAAAATGTGTGTGGGATGGCCTATTTATAGGTGTTTCCTTTGGTTGGTGAGTGGGCTTTCTCCCGTTCTTCGTGTCTTTTCGTCTTTTCAGAAAAGTTTCCGTTTTCGATTCTGATTCGGGATTTGTTGTCGATTAATTTCAACTCGTCTTTTAATTTCTTCGTTTAATAGACTTGAGTTTCTTCGACTTATATAAATCTTCCATCTTTGGTCCTTTTCTTTGATAAATCTTCGAATAGGCCCAGCGACTTCAAATCTTTTGCATCTCTTGGACAATAGACTTTATCTTGAGTCTTTTTCTTCAGTAAAACCCGTGCAATCCCATGTTTTCTTCAATATTTATCCGGTTGTCTCTGAAAACACAATAAACACAAAAACCACGCATAATTCCAAGCAAATGATATTAAATACGTGTTTTGGTCCCGTTTTAGCCCGAATTAAGTGGTAAAAGGATGGGTGTTTACACACCTATCAAATCCCCTACACTTAACCATTGCCATGCCCTCATGCAATGCTTAGTGATAAAGCCAGTTTACACTTTTCTCATAATTAATCAACCTTGGCCTTATTTAAAATTCTACTAAACAAAAATTAAAGAAATAAAACTTCAAAGATAACAAAGGGATAGAAAACCATTTTCACGTGAAAATAGCTACATGGAAATAACTTGTAGAGAAATCGATGACTTACATTAGGGCTTTGGTGCTGCGAAGATTTATCACCCTCAAGTTTCACGTTCCCCAAACTAAGCTTAAAAACGAGATCATTGTTATTATAAGTTAGCAATTCAAACACTTACACACATGGTTTAATTAAATGCTTAAACTCCCTTATTCCTAGGTGTATCTCTTATATTTTATTTTTGTCTTAGAATGATCATGAAGATGCATTTTTGGACTTATTTCGATAGTTTATTAGGGCAGAAAGCAAAGTAGGACGATTTGATCAATAGTTAGCTAAAGGACAAAATCTCTTAAAACTGCTTCTCGGGATATCAAAAAGTTCATATCTTGGCATAACTTGGTTCACGATTTGAGACCTTTCTCGGGCCGATATTTGGCATGTACTTCATACTTCATATCTTCGAGAGACGTTCTTGAGATAATGGTCCTCTCATCATAATAGAGTTTCTTCACTTGGAGACTTTTGAGGGGTTCTCCAACTTTGTTGACCACGACTTCATGATTATTTCTTCAATCTCTAATTGGGATTTTGAGATACAACGATCCGCCTCCTTTTCGGACTTGGATCTATTTATCCTCATACCTTGTTAGGGTCTTTTCGGATAGACTTCTCTATGATCTTTATGGGAGTTGATTGCTTTTCGTCGTGAGTCTTGATCCTTCATATTGACTTTAGGAATAATGCTTTTCACATCACTTTGGATCTTCAGCAATAAAATTGAATCCTCATGCCTTGTTAGGGCCTTTTCGGACTCGCCAATCTTCGCGCCCCGCTTCATAAGTTATGCCTTGGCTATGAACTCTTATCATTACCGAGCAACTTTTAAACGATCTTGGGCTAGAAGCTAAGTAACTTTTCAAATTGTATGACCTTACTTATTGCAGATAATATTATTAGCAAGTGATGGGAGAATAGGCAAATAATTACACCAAGTGAGCTTGTGCAAGAATACCGACTTATAATTGACTCTATCATTTCTCGTCCTCCACAATTTAAAATCTCAAGTAATGAGACTCGTGGACACTTAGCCTAATAAACCAATTAAGGTCCATATGGTTAAGGATACTAGCTAGAATAAACTTGGATAAGTCTATTCGGGTTGAGTCAAAATAAACGCAACGGGCCTAATATGTCAAAGATTCCTAAACTAGCTACACCACTTTATTAATATTTTTGACTTTATTGCGGGATATATACATATGAAAGCAACGATAAAAATTTAAAAATTACGACTAAATGGCCAAGGTTAATAAAAAATTTGAAAAATGCTGAAAAATAGGATTTTCCGGTTAATTGAAGGCATTTTCATGGAAAAGTCCACTTAAAACTTCGATAGAAGTCCCCCCTACACTTAAGATAAACATTGTCCTCAATGTTTAAGCATGTGGGAGAAGTCTCCCCTACACTTATGACATTGTGCACGTTGGTTAACTCAAGTTAAGGAAGAGACGACTAAAGTGATCAATTTCAAATGTGAGTATGAAGAAAATTGAATCACGATAGTTGAGAGATAGAACCAGATTTCTGATAAACACGGGAGCACGGTTCTTCAAAGATTCCAAGAGTGCACAAATCCCTGTAATCACATCACCACAAAGACAAACGCATATACAAGTCCCCCCTACACTTAGGGGATTAAAACATACAAGGATAGATACTCGGGCTGCCTCCCGAGGAGCGCTTGTTTTTGATAACCGAGTCACGAGCCTGACTCGACCCAAAATTAGTTCATGGGGAACGTGGTGAGGGATGGAATCACCTCCTGAGAGGTGTCCTCACCAAAGTACGACTTCACTCGTTGGCCATTCACCTTAAAATTTGGTCCATTAGGTTGAGCAAGCTCGAGAGTACCATATGGAAAAATTTGGGCAATGGTGAATGGGCCGGACCAACGAGATTTGAGTTTGCCCGAAAAGATTTTCAACCGAGAGTTAAAAAGTAAGACTTTGTCTCCAACATGGAACTCTCGGTTTTTGATCTTAGAGTCGTGAATGAGCTTAGTTCTTTCCTTATAGATCAAAGAATTTTCATAAGCCTCATTCCGAAGTTCATTCAGCTCATTGAGTTGGATCTTGCGTAGGTCACCGGCTTTGTTTATATCAAAATTGGCCCACTTCAAGGCCCAATAAGCCTTGTGCTCCAACTCAATGGGGAGGTGGCACGCTTTCCCGTACACAAGACGATAAGGCGTACAGCCGATCGGGGTCTTGTAAGCAGTACGGAAAGCCCACAAAGCATCATCCAATTTATCAGCCCATGAGGCACGATGCTCTCCCACGGTCCTTTCAAGAATTCGCTTCAGCCCTCGGTTGGATATTTCAGCCTGGCCATTAGTTTGTGGGTGGTAGGCTGTGGAAAGACGATGATTTACACCGTACTTAGCCATGACTCGAGCAAATTGATCATTGCAGAAATGAGTCCCACGATCACTAATAATGGCGCGAGGCACACCGAATCTAGCGAATAGAGCTTTCAAAAAGTTACAAACCACCCTTGCGTCATTAGTAGGCAAAGCTTTGGCTTCAACCCACTTCGAAACGTAGTCAACGGCTACAAGGATGTATTTGTTTCCTTTAGACGAAGGGAATGGCCCCATAAAGTCGATACCCCAAACATCAAAAATTTCACACTCTTGAATGAAATTCTGAGGCATCTCGTCTTTATGTGTGATTTTGCCTTGCTTTTGGCAAACATCACATCGCTTAACCATATCGTGAGCGTCACGGTATATGGAGGGCCAATAAAATCCCGAATCAAACACTTTCTTAGCAGTGTAGTTGGGACCAAAGTGACCACCGGTGGGTCCTTTATGGCAAGCATCAAGGATGTCCGACGCTGCCGGTCCATCAACACATCGGCGAATTATCAGGTCAGCACATTGTTTGAATAGGTAAGGGTCGTCCCAAAAGTAAGTCTTGATGTCGGTAAAGAACTTCTTCTTTTGCTGGGACGTCAACCCTTCCTTGAGAATTCCACCCGCCAAGTAGTTTGCAAAGTCCGCAAACCACGGGGTTTCATTCGGCTTCGAGTTTATAGACATTAAGGTCTCCAAGGGAAAAGAATCATTGATTTCTTTGGTCGGATGATCTCCTTGGTATGGATCCTCAAGTCTACTAAGATGGTCCGTGGCTAAGTTTTCGGCTCCTTTTTTATCGCGGATGTCGATTTTAAATTCCTGGAGCAGTAAAACCCAGCGAAGAAGTCTTGGTTTGGAATCTTGCTTTGTCAACAAGTACTTCAACGCGGAATGATCGGTGTACACAATGGTGGTGGAAAGGACAAGATAGGGGCGGAATTTTTCAAAAGCATAGACAACAGCTAAAAGCTCTTTTTCGGTTGTCGTATAATGCAATTGTGCCCCAGTCATTGTCTTGCTAGCATAATGGATCGGTTGGAAGTGTTTGTTCACTCTTTGTCCAAGAACCGCTCCAATAGCAAAATCGCTAGCATCGCACATCAACTCAAAAGGAAGCTCCCAATTAGGGGTAACCAAGACGGGTGCCTTAGTTAGCTTATCCTTAAGCGAGTTGAAGGCTTCAAGGCACTCTTTAGAAAAGATAAAAGGAGTATCTTTCTCCAAGAGGTGGGTCATCGGGCGAGCGATTTGAGAAAAATCTTTGATAAATCGGCGGTAGAAGCCCGCATGACCCAAGAAACTTCTCACACCCTTCACAGTTGAAGGTGGAGGTAACTTTGCTATAACATCAACTTTAGCACGGTCTACTTCAAGACCGGCTTTCGAAATTTTATGTCCAAGCACGACGCCTTCTTTTACCATGAAATGGCATTTTTCCCAATTTAGAACAAGGCGAGTGTCTTCGCACCGCTTTAGCATACGTTCTAAATTGGCAAGGCAAGCAGAGAAGGAATCCCCGAAGACCGAGAAATCATCCATGAAGACTTCCATGGTTTGTTCAACCATGTCATGGAAGATAGCTAACATGCACCTTTGGAAAGTCCCGGGCGCATTACATAAGCCAAAAGGCATTCTTTTGTAAGCGAAAGTGCCGTAGGGACAAGTGAATGTAGTCTTCTCTTGATCTTGGGGATCGATGGGTATTTGGAAATAACCCGAGAAACCATCGAGAAAGCAGTAATATTCATTACCGGCTAATCGTTCAAGCATTTGGTCTATGAAAGGTAGGGGGAAATGATCCTTTCTCGTGGCATCATTGAGTTTGCGGTAGTCTATACAAACTCTCCACCCAGTAACGAGACGAGTGGGAATCAACTCGTTGTGTTCATTGGGAACAACGGTTATTCCGCCCTTCTTGGGCACACAATGGATTGGACTAACCCACGGGGAATCCGAAATAGGGTAAATCATACCCGCATCAAGAAGTTTGATAACCTCTGTTTTGATGACTTCATGTATTTTTGGATTCACCCTTCGTTGGCTTTGAATAGTGGGCTTATAGTCGTCCTCCATGAGAATTTTGTGTGTGCAGAAGTGAGGATCAATTCCACGAATATCCGAGATTTTCCACGCAATAGCCTTCTTGTGAGCTTTCAACACAGCAACGAGGCGAGTCTTCTCTTCATCTTTCAAATCCGTTGCAATAATGACAGGCGACTTCTTGTTGTCGTCAAGGAACACGTACTCGAGATGTGGCGGCAACTCCTTTAGTTCCAAATCCGGAGGATTTTCAACGGAAGGCGTTTTCAACGTCGGAGTATCGATAGCAATGACCGTGGGAGATGGAGGCGAAGGATTGTCTTCGGTGAGAAGATTGTCAAAGAAACACATATCTTCATCCCCCTCGGTGGGAGAATCATCAGTAGCTAAATTCGCATCTCCCATAGCATCTTCAAGATTGTTCCAGAATAAATCACCATCTCCAAATAGAGACAACGATGAATCAATGGAGGACACGGTCTCAACAGTGGGAAGAGAGGTAGGTATACTTTTGCAAGCATCATTAAAGTGTTCTTCACAAGCCTCATCAAGAACGTCAATACAATTAACGCTCTCATATGAATAAGGCTGTTTAGACAACTTTCCCATGTTGAAGACTACTTTGTCGTCACCCACTCTCATGATAAGCTCTCCGGCTTCAACATCAATAAGAGTGCGACCGGTCCTCAAGAATGGACGACCAACAATAAGTGGCACACGGGGGTCCATCTCGTAGTCGACGACAACAAAATCAGCAGGGAAGGTGAATTTGTCGACTCCTACAATAACATCTTCGGCTATCCCCACTGGATAAGCAACCGTACGGTTGGCCAATTCCAAAGTCATTTTAGTGGGGACTAGCTCTGGGAGAGATAATTGCTTCCAAACACTTTGAGGCATGAGATTAATACTGGCACCTAGATCGGCTAGGGCCATGCAATTCTCTACTCCCGGGAAATTGCAAGGGATAAGGAAACGACCCGGATCACCAAGCTTGATTGGCAATTTCCTTAAGAGCACTGCAGAGCAGTTCTCATTAAGTTGGGTGTTAGCAATGTCGAGGAGCTTTTCCTTGTCGCTCAGAAGGTCTTTAAACATTTTGGCGTATTTGGGCATGTGAGCGAGAGCCTCAGCGAAGGAGATATTGAAATTCAGTTGTTTAAACATTTTAAGAAAGTTAGAAACCTGAATATCATCCTTGCTCTTTTGCTTCTCTTTCCTCAACCTTGAAGGATAAGGTATATTGGAAGAAGAGGAAGGCTTTAGGGGAATAGGGTCACTCACAACCACGGGTGGAGGAGGGGTAGAATGAAGAGGTGGAGAAATTGGGGAAAGAGAAGGATGAGGAATAGGAGCAGGCGACTCGTTCTCCTTAGTCACAACCACCGGTGGAGGTATAGGAAGCTCGGGTTCCTTGGTACCTTTACCACTTCGAGTGGTGATTGCTTTCATCTCCCCTCTTGGGTTTGCAACGGTGTTACTCGGAAGAGTACCCGAAGAAGAGGGTTGACTACTTTGGAAAAAACTAGCCATCATGTTCCTCAGATCGTTAGTCTGGCTATCCAACGTATTTCTCATGTCAGCTCGCAAATCATTTCCTTGCTTGACCAAATCTGCCTTCAAATTGCGCACTTCCTCTTGGAGATTTCCCACTATCACATCATTGGTCCTCATATAGGTGGCGACCTCTTGGTGTAGTGCAGTGTTGGTTTGGTTTGAAGGAGCATTGTATGCAGGTGGTTGGTAAGCAGGTTGTTGGTATACTTGATTGTTACGTTGAGGTGGTTGTTGCTGCTTGTGAGGTGGAATATATGGTTGTCGAGGTTGTTGTTGTTGTTGAGTAGGGCGGTTAAGGTTTTGTTGTTGATTTGGGTTGGTAGGAGGAAAGCCAGGTGGTGAAAGATAGTTGTTGTTGCGGTAGCTAAGCAAGTTACGGTCACCTTGGGGTTTTGCTTGATAAGCAGGTTGCTGGTAGGTGCCATATGCCGCATTCACATTCTCAGTAGGGTAATCTTGGGTGGCGGTACAAGTTGTGTATGAGTGGGGACCACCGCATATCTCACAAGGTTGGCTGACAGCGTTCACTTGTGCATTTTTAGCGTTGTTGCTGTTGTTGTTGCTGACGGTGTGGGTGACAAGCGATTCAAGAAGCGTGGTGATTTTGTCTAATCGCTTGTCGCTGTCATTAGTGCTAGCACTAGCAACATTGGTCCTAACACTCTTGGTTTGCACACGAGATTTGTTCTCAATGATATCCCAAGCAGCATTGGACGTTTTAGCCAATAAATTACCCCCTGAGGCACTATTCAGTGAATCTTGGTCACTCATGCTTAAACCATTGTAAAAAGTATTTATTTGATGTACTTTGGTAAAACCATGTTGTGGGCATTTTCTCAAAAGATCTTTAAAACGATCCCAAGATTCACTGAATGACTCATCGTACTTTTGTTCAAAGTTTATAATCTCATTCCGCAAAGCGGTAGTACGAGAGGGTGGAAAAAAGTAGTTGATAAACTTTGTTTCCAAATCCGTCCACGAGAGAATACTCTGTGGCGGTTCCTTAGCAAGCCAATGCCGGGCTTGTCCCTCTAAAGAAAAGGGAAAAAGTTGTAACCTTATCACTTCTTGTGAAACTCCATTGAATTTGACCGTGTTGGTGAGTTGTAGAAATCTCTTGATATGGTCGTGTGGGTCATCAATGGTGCGTCCCAAGAACGGTTGAGCTGAGACCATCTGGATAAAGCCTGACTTGAGCTCGAAATTGTTGGCGGCAATTGGTGGTATAACAATTGGATCCGTATTGCCATCGACATGAGCTTGCAGCAATTCAATCATTGGTCGATTATCCGGAAGGTGCTCATTGTTGTTGTTATTCATGTTGTTGAAAGGCGGATTGTTGTTGTTATTATTGTTGTTCGGAGGTGGTATGTTATTGTTGTTTTGTACACCAGCCATGTCTATGTTATCGAGAGGCTCGGGCTCTTGATAAGACGTGGATCGAGTGCGCATACATCTGCAAAAGAACGAACAAAGAAAAAAAAGCAAAAATATTTTTTGGTTTTTATTGTTTTTTACTTTTTTTTATATTTTTTAGTGTTTTTGAAAATTTTTAGGAAAAAGTAACGTTCACGGGGAACGGATCCCAAAATCCAAGTTCTACAAAAAAATTTTGATCTTAACGAGAGGAGCCGGCAGCGGCGCCATTTGATATACTGATTTGCTAGGGTTCAATTTTAGTCTCGATATCCTCTCGAATTGATCTAGGTCTCAAGTGGAATGATTGTCCTTGGTTACTAAATAAAGGGGTTGGGTTTTCTAGTCTAATAGAAAGTGGAAATGAAAGTTTAAATCGAAGGCAATTACTTTAATTAAGATTTAACAAAAACTTGGTTGAAAATTTAAAGTTCAAATTAAAACTAAAAGTTAAAATGTAAATTGTGAAAGAGGGGTAAAGAAACAGTAAATCAACAACAGTAAAACAGTAATTCTAGAATACTTAAAAATAACTGATTCGGAACTTTAAACCTTGATTCGGAACTGTCTGATTCGGAAGACACTATTCACTCATCCGGAACTTTCCCATCCGGAATTTTTACCTCGTCCGGAAGTCACTGGTTCGGAACTTTATGACTGATCTGGAACTTTCCGGATGAATAGGTTGATTCGGAACTTCTGATGCGGAAGTAACTGATCCGGAACTTCTTCTTGATTCGGAAGTTTGAAACTTCCGAATGAAGGTGACTTGATGCGGAACTTAAGGACTGATTCGGAACCTTCCGAATAACTACTTCATTCGGAACTTTTTGTCTAGATTCGGAAGTCTGGAAACCCAGTTACAGAAACAGTGCAGCGAAGAACACGGAACACAGATTTTGATCAAAATCGAACCAAATACTTAAAAAGGTTTTACCAAATTAAACACAAATCATTTAGACAATATAAGCAACAAATCCCACTAATAAAAACACAAATCCAAACAACTTTTGAAGATCAAATCAAGAAAAATAAAACTTAATAACTTGAAGATAAAGATGATGATGAACAAGATGAAATGAAAGATTAAACAAGAACTTGGTATTAAATGATTGATGTTTTGACAAGATGAAACAAGGATTAAAATTACAAGATTAAAGAGCTAAAAATAAAAATCACCAATCACCCTAGTGGTGATGGTGTTCTACGAACCAGGAGGAAAGAAAAAAGGAGGAAGAAAGAAAAACTAGCTAGCTAAAATGTGTGTGGGATGGCCTATTTATAGGTGTTTCCTTTGGTTGGTGAGTGGGCTTTCTCCCGTTCTTCGTGTCTTTTCGTCTTTTCAGAAAAGTTTCCGTTTTCGATTCTGATTCGGGATTTGTTGTCGATTAATTTCAACTCGTCTTTTAATTTCTTCGTTTAATAGACTTGAGTTTCTTCGACTTATATAAATCTTCCATCTTTGGTCCTTTTCTTTGATAAATCTTCGAATAGGCCCAGCGACTTCAAATCTTTTGCATCTCTTGGACAATAGACTTTATCTTGAGTCTTTTTCTTCAGTAAAACCCGTGCAATCCCATGTTTTCTTCAATATTTATCCGGTTGTCTCTGAAAACACAATAAACACAAAAACCACGCATAATTCCAAGCAAATGATATTAAATACGTGTTTTGGTCCCGTTTTAGCCCGAATTAAGTGGTAAAAGGATGGGTGTTTACACACCTATCAATCGTCTATCAGATGGATGTGAAGACGGCATTTCTTAATGGTGAACTCAAGGAAGATGTCTATGTTCAACAACCGGATGGTTTTGTGAATCCTAATTATCCTAATCATGTGTACAAGCTTAAGAAGGCTCTCTATGGGTTGAAGCAAGCTCCTCGCGCATGGTATGATCTTTTGTCACAATTCCTCATTACGCAAGGCTTCGCTAAAGGCAAGGTGGATCCCACGCTGTTCATTCAGAAACGAGGTAAAGATATGATTATGGTACAAATATATGTTGATGATATTATATTTGCAGCCTCGACCCAAACCTTATCGGATGAGTTTGGGACACTCATGTCTTCCAAGTTTAAGATGTCAATGATGGGCAAGGTATCATTCTTCTTAGGACTTCAGATATCTCAGAGTCCCAGAGGCATCTTTATCAATCAATCCAAGTATGCCCTTGAATCGCTTAAGAAGTATAAGATGGAATCTTGCGACCCCGTGGATACTCCAATGGTGGAACGAACTAAGCTTGATGCAGATCCTCATGGAGTTGCCGTTGATCCGACACTTTATCGTGGAATGATCGGTACTCTTCTGTATATCACAGCCAGTCGACCTGATCTTCAGTTTGCTATATGTATGTGTGCCAGGTATCAAACTAGGCCTACTGAGTTACACTTAGCTACTGTTAAAAGGATCTTTCGATATCTTAAAGGAACCATTAATCGGGGACTTTGGTACTCGAAGGACTCTTCTATTGCACTAATGGCATATGCAGATGCGGATCACGCGGGTTGTCAAGATACAAGGCGTAGCACGAGTGGAACTTTGCAACTACTAGGAGATCGATTAATCAGTTGGGCATCGAAAAGGCAGAAAAGCGCTGCAATTTCAAGTACGGAAGCAGAATACATAGCTATGTCCGGTTGCTGTGCTCAAATTCTTTGGATGAGATCGCAATTAACCGACTATGGTCTAGGTTTCAACAAGATTCCGATGTACTGTGACAACAAGAGTGCAATTGCCTTATGCTGCAACAACGTTCAATTCTCCCGGTCGAAGCATATTGACATTCGCTACCACTTCATCAAGGAGCAAGTGGAAAATGGAGTAATCGAGCTTTACTTTGTCCGATCTGAGTATCAATTGGCGGATATTTTCACGAAGGCTTTAGATCGCGCTCGAATTGAATTTTTGGCCGACAAGCTAGGAATGAGAACCTTTTCGCCTGAAACTCTAAAGGAACTAGCAGATGAAGCGAAAGAATAGTCTTGGTAAAACTATTCTCCGTATCCTTGGTGATCATCTGTATATATTGTTTATATTTTTTTATACACAAAAGCAAAATACAAAAATATAAAACCATATAAAAACCATAAAAATTGAAAAATCTAGAAAAAATCCAAAAATATTTTTACTTTATTTTTCAAAGGCATGTCTTTTGGTACGATAATATTTACGGCCTTAGAAATGTTGATTAATATCGACACGGCGCCATAAGTAGAGTTCGTACAAAAGTTGTAAATATTTCATAAAACATGCCTAAATGGCTTGTAGTTATTTCAGACTGCAACCCGGTTTTCATAATAAAGTCAAGTATTTCTTATGAAAGCTTTGGCTCACAACGGGAATTAATTTTCTCGGGCAAGGTTTACTTTAAAACCTTGTAAGGGATCAAGTTTACTTTATAACTTGGTCTAACACAAATCTATGTACGTTTCAGTGCATTTATTTGTTAAAACAAGAGAAGTCTTGTTTTTATGAAGCTATCATCTCTACAACCATGCTATCTACAATTGGTATCTACATACTCGACGATGCGACTACTCAACCGACGACTACAGCTCTTTCGATAGAACACGAGTCAACAATTGAGGGGGAGCAATTGTCAAGCATTCAGAATCTTCGATGCCGAACGTGTCAAGTTCACAAGTTGGTGTCAAGACAACAATACCAGTCGTACACGTGGTGTCAAGAGATGACTTCAGACGCGACGAGGCGACCAACATATGCTGACAAGAACCATTTGATCTTATCATTTGATGTTCTCATCTATCAGGTCCAACCTTGTCAATTCTTTTCTAATATGGTGAACATGTGATCATCTTACAAATCGATATCATATCTCATGCGTTTGATATCATGAAGATAAAATGGACTTGCATTTTTCTTCCCAAAACTTTTGTTAAAACTTCATTAAATCAATTGATATTAAAAACATCGATTGGGTTAATATTTTTAATATGGGGGAGAAAATGTGATTTAATATGGGATATTATCACAAATGGTTTGACTTAATGTGCTGGCTCATCCCGACATGTGCGAAATGTTTTCGAATATCGTGGCATATGTTAAGGGGGAGCAAAATGGATTTGCATATCAAAATGGATTTTCATGGTGACATATACTTACCCAAAACCCATTTATTTCACGACGATGAAGATTGTGGTGACATAAGGATGGTAGGATAGGTTAAGTCCTATGATTCTTCCAGAACCGGAGGAATCTTCCCAAGGACATTCCATAGCTAGAAATAGTAGTCCTTAGGAAAGTTGGAGAAAGATTTTGAACGTAGCTGAATGCCGACCAAGTACTTAAGTTAGCACTGGAACAATCACAACAAGGTGCTAGTTATGACGTATTGGTAAGCATTGAAGGGGTTGAAGAATGAAAAAGAATTGTAAAGATAAAGGGTGTAAAGAAAGAAGACCTCCTTACAACTTTAGGCAGAAACCGGGTAAACACATATGCTATTGAGATCATTTTAATGATTCTCGATATTGAAGACAGACATCATGGACCCAGTGATGCAATGCACAACCCATCCCAGCTAACTCAAATATCTCTCAAAAGGTATTTGTTTTAATCACACGGAGACAACACGTTATCTATTGATTTATTCACTCCGAATAAATTGGTATTGAAAAGGTGGCACTCCTCTCCAGCCTCCGATCACTAAAATCCAAAGTGCACGATCGAGTCTAGAGCCATTTGAGATCATCAAATATCTCACTAGGACACACTTTCATATTTCCTTGCTTCTTCACACACTGTGAAAAGTAAGAAAGAGTTTAAGAGTCCTACGCAAAATCTTCATGATCTTGCCTGAACATCCGAGTAATACGAAAGTATTTACAATGAAGATGGAAATCCTTCTTGAGCGAACATCAAAAAGCTCATGGTAGGTGACTTGTGCGATTCTTTATGAATCAAACTTGTGATAACTGGAAAGCAATGGCTGTTTAATTCTTAACTGAATTTAAACACGTTCCAGGCCTCTACGCAATATCTCAGTGATCTTGCCAGAACACTCAGAGTGATACCTTTGTGTTCACGGTGATGAGTGGAAATCCTTCTAGTGTTAACCTCAAACAGCACTTGGTAGGTAACTTGCAAGATTCTATACGAATCAAGCTCGTGACAACTGGAAAGCAACGATGGTGCGGTTCTTAATTGAATTTCACTTGTTCCAGGAACATGAATTGACGGCTTCAAATCATGCGGATATTATTATCCAAATGATTCACTCTTTATGTTCGCAGTCAGCTTTGGACGGTCGAATAAAGAGAACGGGTTTACCCGCGAAATCCTGTCAGGAAGTTACTTAATTGAAACTATCCGTCACGGGTACGATATCTAATATCGTCCAACGGTCTTCACCGACCGGAGGTAAAATGCTACCGATTTAGAATGAAATGTTCAAAGCCATTCGTTCGTGTCTACTTATGTTGCGGAATTTGAAGACGGTGGCGTTGCGGAATCCGAGAAGAAGTCGTCCCCGCATGCTTATACTTTATGCACTTAATACCTCATCTAATTCAAGAAAGCCTAAAAGTTAAGTCTTCCGCTGTATCGAACTCTGAAGCTTTCAAGAATTACTAAGGTATAAGTATGTGGGACGTGAGGTCACGAAGAGGCAAAGATCACAAGTGATGGATGCACGAGATCAAGGCAAGAGATTGATGCTCAAAGATTGATATCAAAGATCACATCAGCAGGTTCACCAGAAAAGAAAAAGAAAAAGAAAGACGAAGACTACGAGCTCAAGACAAGCATAGTATGCTAGGTTTATTTAATTATTGTAACTTGGGTAACACCCTTGTTTGGAGTGACCTCCCTTAGGGGGAGATTGTTGGAAATACGTTTTACGTATTAGGAAGGATCGGTCACTCCAACATTAGTTCGTGTAATAGCTCGTAGTTTAGTCATTTGCATTTACTTAAACGAAGCCCAAAACCGAGCCCATGTAATGTATGGGCCGGCGGCCAAATGTAAGCCCAAGCCCATGACAAGGGCTTGGGTATATAAACCCTCTCCTTTGATGGAGAGGGTGTGGTTTTCATTATTTTACACATAGTTCTTTCTTAGTTTCTCTCTCTAGAGTGTGAAATCCACCATTTCTCTATCTCTTTCTCTCTCTAAAAACATAAGTATAGATTTACAAATCAACAAGTTATATAAATTGTTTATTAAAGAAAACAAAACCCTAAGCCCAAGAATGTACCTCATTCGTTTGCAAATTTTGAGGACATTGGGCTTTTGGCCCAGGTACAATTTCCCATTTGTGTATATAACATTTCCCTTAGTTTGGGCTTAAAGGCCCAAAAACAATTCAGCCGTATCAATATTTTATCAAATGGGCCTTGATCCACTTAAATAGATTTATCATCCTTCTAAATGGGTTTTTAAGCCCATTTACTCAAATATGGGACCCATTAGGCCCATAAACTCGATAAATGATGAAATTCGCTAAAGTCGAGCTCGAATCTTGGCTTTGTTGATCTTTATCTTCAAACTTGTGTCGATTTTTGCCGGTTTTCGCGAACTTGGTACCTACACACATGAAAACAAGAAACATATAAATGCAAGGCAATAATGATACATTTTATGCACTTTTAAGTTGTTTTATGATATAATTGATATGACTAAAATAGCTCATATCAAATTCCCCCTTGCTAAGCAATTGTCGTGTCCTCACGCAATGAAAAAATAAAACACTAACTACACCATTATTCAACTTTTGACATTTTATTTTGCAAAGACATAATGTATTGCTTTCATTATTTGGAAAATAACTTTTAGGATCATAAAACTCAAATAGGTTCATCGTCCCTGACTTTTCACTTTTCCATGCCAAGTGCAAAAACAAGATCATTGTCAATCATAAGCCCCAAAATTAAACCAACTCAAACAAGTAATTTGTGTTAAACTCAATCTCCTATTATTCCTAATTGTATCTCTAGATTTTATTTGTCATTCACCCAAAGGCTCATTTGACTTTATTTTGATATTTATTAGTCCAAAAATGAAGGCAAGAACGGTGTAAACTCAACACTCAAAACCTAACCTCGACTTCAAAAACCGTTGTCACTAAAGAAAGCCCACATCAAGGATAACTTAACACGATTTTGGGATAAATCCCGGACCCGAAATTTGGCTAATATGGCTACTTAAAGCAACAATAAAAACCTCCAAAGTCAATTATGACCTTATTAATGGAGTTAGCAACAACTACATCATAACACCTAAGGATCCTTGGACAAAAATAAGTGAACTGACTTCACCATCCCACCTTACGGATCATGATGATGAAGCAATTTTTATTCAACACGCCCCTTGACATACACCCAAAGGCTCTAATGACAAGGTTAGTGCTACATGACTCCCACCCGAAGGCTCCTAGAGAGCATGTTTTTATTTATTCTTCTTTATTAATATGATATTTATAGTAAGCCAAATTTCCGCAATCCCATGATCAAAAGTCCATGACCCTGACACCCTTAATGTGTTCTCACTTTAATTACAAGGGAAGAAAAAGAAGGAGTTACGAGTTAAGATAGCAAGCCTAAACCGCTAAAAACTTCATTTATTAAGCAGTTATTATTCAAGCGTGGAAAGTAAGTACGAGGAGATTAAATCAAACACAAAAATACTTGCACAAAGAAGAATTTAACCTTAGAAACTTATGATTGAACTCTATCATCTCTTGTTCTCCATATTGAAAAATTTCAAAAATGTGAAATCAATGGATACTTAGCCTATTAAATCAAAGTTTTGGGTTTTCAAGTCATCTATAGGATCTTGCATCTTCTTATACTTTTTCAAGTTTTAGAATTTGCGTTTTAAAGTTCCCTTAATAAACGACTTTCTAGGATCAATTATAGGAACTTGCGAAAAGTTCTTGTTCTTAATCCGTATGAATTAAGACCTTCGCGTTTTAAAGCTCCCTATATAAAAGCCTAACAAAACTTAATTCAAATACGTTAAGGAAAAGCTAAGGTTAAAAACCGAGTCGAGTCAAAAACTATTCTTATTTTCACCAACGGAAAGCCTACATTCGTGTCAAAAGCACTTATTTTATTTATTAAAACTTAAAACTAACACTAAAAATTTAAAAATTTAATGAAAAATGAGAAAAACAATTACGTTTAGCCACGACAAAAGCAATTGCAAGAGATTATATCGATTGACTCCCCCATGCTAAAACCAAACATTGTCCTCAATGTTTCTTAGCTCAAGAGTAACACCCCTTTGCTAAGACACGAAGAGTCTAATGTAAAATCCTAACATGGAAAGAGCACTCAAATCTATAAGCCGTTGATTAATTATGCCTCAAGATAAAACGTTAGTCGATAAAAATCAAGGGATAGAAAGTGTGCCCGTTTTTGGCATTCAAAGAATGGAAGATCAAGTGGACCGGCAAAAACCGAACACGAGAGTCTTCAAAAATTAGGGTCATACCTAAGATTCACAACACAACAAAACACGAACACGAGCTTGAAAGATCAAGCCTTATTAGTGTTAGAAAATAGATAGAAGATAGAATGTATGGGACTCCCCCACAAGGCACCTCGTTTTTGTTCACCGAGTCATGAGCTCGACTCGATCCCCGCATTCATTGGTCCTTAGGGAAAGTGGTGAAAACCGGCATATTGGAATAGAATCCATGATAAAACACAATACCGGGGTCAAAGATTACATCCTCGTTGTCGGATGACAAACAAAAGGATAAAACTCCAACACGAATCTCTAAAAAGAGACGGTAGTCACAAATAATGGTATGGATGTAGCATGCTCCCCGAGATAAACTCGCACCAAGATGATTAAAAAGTCTTTCAATTATTGCATCGGTGAAAGGCCGAGATTTCCCTAAATCAACGATTCCGGGGTCGAATACCTCGTCCTCGGTGGAGAAAGGAATAGACAACACGGTGTCTTCCCCCATGCTAATCAAAAATCATATGAAGCACATAGTAATGGTGGTAGAAAAGTCTCAACACTCGTGGTATCAACTTGCATGACTTTGTTGACCTTTTCACTCTTATGAATGTGAACAAAAGGGTCATGGTACTCAAAATGAGTCGCATGAAAAACCCGCACATTAAGATCAAAACGAGTGGGAAGGATAATTGGAGCAAAAGTAATTTCTCCCTCCGGGTCAACATTATCGTCATCATAAATCGGGTGATCAAACCAAGAGTCTTCATCACCGTCATTAGACTCTTCCTCAAATTCCGAAGGAATGTCTATATAAAGAAACTCATCAACCTCCTTAAAGAAAAGATCATCATCACAATGGTTGTGAGATGTAGGAGGTATGATGCTCTCAAAATCCTCTTGAAACAATGGATTATTGTTTAATGAAGCTTCAAAGAGAGGATTTGAATAGGTCACAAAAGTGTCGTCATCCTTGTCATCACAAGAAATATCTGACGAAGTATCAAGTGTATCACACTCGGATACAAGATCATCATTCTCACTAGAAGGTAATTCATCGGCGAATTCCTCGAGAATGGTAGGTAAAACACAAGAATCACGTTCGATCTCGAGATCGGAAACGTCTTCACTTCCCCGTGGAAGTGGATCAATGATAGCAAAAAGTTCATCGATGAACTTATCACATGAATAGTCACTAACCTCACTCGGTGTGAAGTTAGGAATCAAAGGCTCTTCAATTGAAGATTGTGCCTTAGGAACATCAATATGATCCTTTGAAGAGAGTGAAAATGAGTCCATTTTCAAAGATTGTTCAATTAAAGCAATATCAATCTCGGGATCAAAATTCTCACAAACAAACTCACTAGCATCAAATGGCTCACTTAAGTAATCATCAATTTGTTTTTCAATCTTAGCACTATCATCCTCGTGTGGAGTGAGTGTAGATGAGGAAAGGTTACAACATGATTCAACAAAACAAGCTTCTTCATTTGAATTTAACTTTTTTCTTTCACAAAATGGAGTTTCCAAAATTGGAAAAACACCTTTATCAAAAAGAGCTTTCTTGTTACTTTCAATTGTTTCAATAAGTTTAACACTTTCAACTTTCTTAGAAGCAAATCCTAGAATCTTTTCCGGTTTAAAAACAATGCTTTTATCTCCATAAAACAATTTAATTTCCTCTTTCCTCATATCAACTTGAATTTGAGCCGTGCACAAAAATGGACGTCCTAAAATAATTGGCACACGAGGATTGGTCTCATAATCGACTATAGCAAAATCGGCTAAGTACAAGAAATTTCCCACTTTCATAATGACATTTTCCGCTATACCAACCGGTCGAGTGGTGGTTCCATTAGCAAGCTCAATGATCATACGAGTGGTACTAAGTGGTGCATAATCAATAGTCTTCCAAAGGGCTAGGGGCATTATGTTAATGCTAGCTCCTAGATCGGCTAGGCCTTTCCAAACCCTAAGCTCATTGAAAACACAAGGTATCAAGAATTGACCCGGATCTTTACACTTCTCGGGAAAGAAATCAAAGAAAACCGAGGTACTAATCACATTCAAAGTAGCCTTAGTGACTTCTAGAAAAGTTTCCTTAGGTGGAGGACTAAACTCAATCACTTCAACTTCATCTAAATTTTCACAATCCTCATAAACGGTTATGGCCTTAAGCTCTCCTTTCGGGTTCGGAATGGTGTTACTAGGTAAGCAACCCGAAGAAGATGATGGTTTAGACATGAATCCCTCAAACATCGAAAGCAATTTATTTTGACTTTGTTCCAAACTTTGGTGCATACGATTTTGACTTTGTTCTAACCTTTGTTGATTAAGCTCAATCTTATTGTTTTGCCCTTTAATCGTATTTTGAAAATCGAGTCTCAAAGTATTAATTTGCCCTTGAATGTTATTTTGTAAAGCTTTCATATTTGCCTCATTTGATTTAATGTAGCTTGACAAATCATTTTGATTATTGCTTTGAAAACCTTGATTGTTTTGATTAGCATTAAACCCATTTCCTTGATTATAATTCCCTTGGTTACCACGGTTAAAATTATTCCCATTATTCCTATTGTTATACCTATTTTGAACCGGTGGAAAACCCGGTGGAGCAACATGATTTTGACGAGGAACTTGACCGTTGGAGCCATAAGTTCCCGTCGCGGCAAAAGCACTAGCTTGATCAAACTCCGTGGTTGAACAAGCATAATTAGGATGTGCTCCACCACATGATACACAAACATTCTCAACCATATTAATGGATCCATGAGGATTCTTCCTAATCTCACTCAACAATGTCGCGAATCCACTATCAATCTTAGAGTCCAATCTAGCAATTTCGGGATTTACATTGGAAACAACCGGTGTGTTTCGTGAATATTGTGCTCTAGACTTATCCTCAATTATTCTCCACGCGTCTCTCGGAGTTTTTCTTAAAAGCTTACCACCCGCGGCGGCATTTAAAGAATCTTGTTCAATCATATTAAGCCCATTATAAAAAGTATTTATTTGATGCAATTCCGAGAAACCGTGGTGTGGACATTGTCTCAACAAATCTTTAAATCTTTCCCAAGCTACCCCAAACGATTCATGCACTTTTTGTTCAAATTTAGTGATCTCGTTCTTAAAGTGTGTTGTCTTAGATGGTGAAAAGAAGTAATCCATAAACTTAGACACTAAATCATCCCATGTTAAGATCGAACCCGGTGGTTCTTTCTCATACCAAAGCTTAGCATTACCCTCGAGCGAGTACGGAAAAAGCATGAGCTTAATCACGTCATTCGGCACATCTCTAAACTTGAGAGTCGAGGTAGTTCGATGAAAATTCCGTATGTGAGAATGCGGGCTATCGGTCTCATTGCCATGAAATTGGTCGGCACGAATGAGCGATAAAAGACCCGTCTTAATCTCAAAATGATCCGCCAAAATAGCCGACACAACGATTGCTTCCCCATACCCTTCGGTGGGTGCACGGAGCAATTCCTCCATTGTTCGGTTATCGGCCATCTCTACAACAATAGGTGGAAGCTCGGGTTCCACTATTCGTTGTTGACGATTTCTATTTCTACGAGGAATATTTTCAAGCCTATTAAAATCAATCACAAGACGAGAAGAACGTAATTGCATACACTACAAAGACGAGAATTTTAGAGGATTGAAGAAAAGAAATTAGAAAAGAAGAAGATTATTTTTGGTATTTTATTTGGTATTGCTCAATCAAAAATGATTGATAAAAAACAAGGAATAAGGATAACTACTATGGAAGTAAATTACCCTCGGTCGACTTTGAAACGATAGGTGAAAACCTAAACGTCTCGAGGTTCAATAAGTAAACAACAAAAATAAGAATTTTTAATACTTGAGTCGGCAAACCAATAATAGGTTGTCCCTCTCAATATACGCACAAGCAAGCGGGGAAACGAGGTGGCACAAAGCACTTAAAAACCTTTTTCCTTAGACGGCTTTTTATAGCACGTCGCCTTATACCCACCTTATAGTTTGTATAAATCGAGTTCAAACTTCTTATTAGTATTAATATATTTTGTCTTTTATTTTTGTTTTGGATTCGACTACAATATCTAGGTGATGAAATCCCAACTAAGGCCTTATTTGAAAAATATGTAAATTTATTGTTCTACGTGATACAATATATTATTCACAAAAACGAGAAAAACGATACATACTATATAATAGAAAATAACAAAACTTTCCGAGGACGGAAAGGGTCTTCAAATCAACGATCAACAAATCTCCACAAAAGCGAATCGTACACAAGATCCCCGGTAGCGGCGCCAAAATTTTTGATGTGATCGTGATAGTATAGTGATAATTAAGATACGTTATAGGGTAAATTAGAAAATTACCTTTAGGAAAAAGTAATAGACTAATATTATCAATGACGAATTTAATTAAACACGTGATGAACCAAGTTCGTTGTACACGAAGATCGTGTGAATTTGAGACGTTTTGATTCGATTTGGACAATTGGTTTGAATTGGTTTTTGGTATTTAGACTAGAAATTAATTCTACCAATTTTAAACTATTTAAAATTAACCTAAAGTGCATGAATCGTAAACCCCGCTATCATTTAACCTAATACAATTACTTAAAATAAAAACTATTTAAAAAATTAACTTTTAAACAATCTATAAAAAAATTAATTCTATTTAAAAATACTTTTAAACTATTTTTTTCTTAGAAATCTAATTAACCTTTTTTTTAACTAATAAACTTTATTAAAATTTACTTATATTAAATCTATTTTTTTTTAAACTAATTTTATCTAAATCTAAAATTATAAAAATCTATTTAGTAAAATAAACTAATTAAACTTTTTAAATTAATAAAAACATTTTTTTATTTAATTTATTTTATTTATTATTTATTTTATTTAAATAAACTAAAATTTTCTTTAATAAAAACATTAAATAAAGGTTTATTTAAAAACGTAACTTTAATTTAAATCACACTTGAATTGCAAAATTTGCCAAAAGAAGATATAGTATATTAATAAATCTTCCAAAAGAAAACTCAAAGAAGCTTGCTAGCCAAGTGGTTATCACGTTTAACTAGTGAAGTGCAGGTCTCGGGTTCGAGACCCGCGAGAGACAAATTTTTGTGAATAATTTCTTTTTAAGACTAAAATAAAGCTGTCACAGAAGGTGACTATTGTAACAAATAATTTGGAGATGAACTGATAAGGATATAAGTTTTGAGTTAAACAGATTAATTGAATCTGTTCACTTGAAATCAGCAAATACAAAATTTAATAACCAAGCTAAAAAAAATAGCTAAACAATACAGAAAAATACTGCTCAACTTATACAGCAAAATACACAAGCAGCAGTTCAGACAAAATGAAAAGATAAATCAGCTTATCACAAACATTCAGCAATTATTAAACAAAGAAAAACTCATAACAGAAAATAGATTACGAGAAAATCACATTCAAGTGTAGCATCTTTATACTCAATCTTGCAGCAAGAACTTAAATCAGCAAGGTTCGAATGCACAATAACAATCATTGAACTTATCGAATAACCTTTCTACAATCAGATTATGCAGCAATATATACCACTAGAATCACAACTTAAAGAAATTTCAGCATCGAATTTAACAACTAATCGTGAGCAGTTAAAACAATTTTAGCAGCAAAAGTTGAAAAGTAAGCTGATTACAACATCAATCAGTTAAAACCTATCACTCTAATATGGTAAATCAAGTTTCATCAAACAGTACTAATATTATTAGAGTAACCAGTTACTATCATAACAATTAAACTCTCAAAACAAATCATTAAGTAAACTAGCTACTCAAATCAAATCAGCCATCCTTAATCATACAGCAACTCATTAAAACTTATCAAAAGAAAAAAAACTAAACACTGAAGTATCATCTAGCAGACTCAAATCATAAACTAAATAGATTCAATTAACAAAAAAATATATTAATCTAAGAAAATTAAAAGAGTTAAAACCTTTTGGCGAAATCCTTTGAGACGAAGGTCAGTGATGTGCTGCCTTAAGAACCGGAAATGAAACCACCATCATCCACCATTATTCGTCAACCGAACCACCATTCGAATCAACATTTATCGAACCAACACTAAGTAATTTTATTTAAAACTAAACAGTTGGTTTAGTTTAATATCCCTTTTTCACTTTTGATTATTCAATTAAACTATTAAATTAGCTTAAACAAATAATCTTTTCATATCATAATATCAAATAGAACATAAGAAAACTGATATAAAATCTCGACAGTAAGTAAATTTGAGATAGAGCTTAAAACTTAAATAACTTTTATTAATATAAAAATCTATTACAATACTGATAAAATTAAAATACATTTTTCTAACACTATTTTGACATTATAACTAGAAAGTAAAAAGAGGGATGAAGATTACAAAAGAAATGAGGGGTTTTTATAGCCATCCCAAGGCTTGCTGAGGAAGAATATCCGCATCTTCAAAAGAATATCCCTTTTTCATCTTAGCCTTTAGATCATATTTCTCTCGCTCTTTGTTGATCGGATGGTTGATAGGACACAACTAGCACACGGATTGCCAACGTGGCATCCGTGTGTGCTAGTTGTGTTTCTTTGAAGCCTCTTGATTTGCTGACTGGGGAGAATGATGTGTTTCCTCCAGTAGTAACCTGCCACGTAGCTCTTTTCTGCCCATCTTCTCTTCCTTAAAATTGGGGGATTTAATTCCCCCACACGTGAATTACACGTGGGATGAAAAGCCCCATTTTATTTTGTTGATTTATTTGGCTAGGGTTTGTGGAACAGTAATATGGATTTACTGGTTATTGGGGATGAAAGGTGAGGGATGAAGATACATAGGTTATATCGAAACTTTTTATTTATTGTGTGAAAAGATGGGAAAACGTGTGTTTGTATGAGAGTAAATGAATGTGAGTGGGTGTGTAACGTTTGACTGAGAATGAGAATAAGTGTGAGTTATATAAATCGTTTATTAAAGCAAACAAAACCCTAAGCCCAAGAATGTACTTCATTCGTTTGCAAATTTTGAGGACATTGGGCTTTTGGCCCAGGTACAATTTCCCATTCGTGTATATAACATTTCCCTTAGTTTGGGCTTAAAGGCCCAAAAACAATTCAGCCGTATCAATATTTTATCAAATGGGCCTTGATCCACTTAAATAGATTTATCATCCTTCTAAATGGGTTTTTAAGCTCATTTACTCAAATGTGGGATCCACTAGGCCCATAAACTCGATAAATGATGAAATCCGCTAAACTCGAGCTCGAATCTTGGCTTTGTTGATCTTTATCTTCAAACTCGTGTCGATATTTGCCGGTTTTCGCGAACTTGGTACCTACACACATGAAAACAAGAAACATACAAATTCAAGGCAATAATGATACATTTTATGAACTTTTAAGTTGTTTTATGATATAATTGATATGACTAAAATAGCTCATATCAATGGTCCCTAATATTTGAAGACTTGTCACTTTTAATCCTCAATGAAGACAAAGATACAAGTAAAGACCTTGAAGAATGAAGATATGTCAAAAAGAGCCCTTGAAGAATCATGAAATTACAAGAAATACCCTTTGAAATACTTTGCAAAAGTATTTGTGGCCAAAGTATAAAAACTAAAACTTCATTTACAAAGGGATTTCAGTTTTGGCTATATAAACATGAAATGACACAACAAGAAGAATAGAGGGGTGAAAACTAGCAGACAACAAATCTTGCCTAGACCAATACCAAGCTGACACCTCACCCACTAAATCCCCACACCCAATCAAAACAATCCATTTTGCCACCTCACTTCCCACTCACCCAGTTTAAACAAATTTATTTAATTAGTTAAATTAGGCGCCTAACACCACATTTAAATATAAATTTGGATCAAAACCACTCCTATTCACCAAGAACACCAAATTGGGTTTTTACTAATCATTGAAAATTAACCCTTAATATAATCCAGATTTATGATTAAGGGCCTAATGATCATAACCCCACCCTTAAACACCTTGCCACCTCATCCCATGAGTCACATGAAACCACCCTACTACACACTTTTGGGGAAAATGACAAAGCATGCAGGGAATCAACGTACCAAAGTGTAGCTTCCTTTCTAAGCTTATTTGAACCCCTTGGATCAAGTTTCACCACTGACATCATCAACAAAACGCCAAGAAGTCAAAATTCAGTCAAGTATATTCAAAATTCAAAGGGTATTATTGGAACTTCAAGCAGCTAGGGTTTTTAGTTTTTAGCTTTGTAGAACACTTGTAAGGCTCTATATAAAGCCATTAGGTCACAACATAGCAACTTGTTCTTGGTTTTCCTAGGTCAAAAATCTGTAAATCTTTATTTCAAAGTGAATGAAAAAGTGTTTGATTTTGTGACGAATTCCAAGTTCCAATCATTTATTCTTGTTGTTATTGTTCAAAGTTTGTGATTTTAAGTTCCAAAAGATTGGTTTTAAGTTACTGCAAATTTGTTCAAAGGTTTCTAAAAATCTGATTTTTTTCAAGTTCTTAGTTCAAACAATTGAACTTTTAGATCAAAAGTTGATCATAGCACCCTAATAAGAATATTATCAAGGTGTGGTGAAGCTTGTGGTTTGGGAGGATTCAAGGAGTGGGGAACAAGGATTGGATAAATCTGTTTGTTTTCATTTTTTCATATAATCTGTTTGTGCTAACCTTGTTCTTCTTAGCATCTTATTGGAAGCTTGTGTCTTGTTTAGCTAGACACATAAGCTCTCAAACTCGTGAGTGTGGATGTACATTCATGAGGTTTGAACTTTTTCTCCCAAAAATCTGTTAAAAAACTTGGTGCTAAGTGTTTTTGGTACCTGCTGGTGTTTGATGCTATTTGATGCATGCAAATGTGTTCTATGTTCTTTGTAATACTGTTATGATGCTTGTTTGAGTTTGGTTAAACCTTAAATATACCTTTGCTTTGTTAAATATTGATTTACAAAGTTTAAGGGGTGTTTGGGCTTACTGAATTATTGAACTTGGTTGAGATTGAGTAGTTGAGTAGGGGTGTTTTATGTTTGTATCTGCTATTGAGGTGTATCTGTAGTTATATTTGCTCACTTTGTGGTTTGAAACATCAAATCTGAAATCTTGGCTTAACTAGCTTGTTTTAGGTCATTTTGGACTGAAATCTTGTGCACACCTAGATTTAATGCTAAACTAGGGTTAACAAGGATAAAAACAAAGTTTTTTTAACCTGAATGATAGATTTAAGCGTTTAAAATTAGATTTGTGGTCAAGTATATCAGCAAATAGGTGTTAGTGTTCATCTGTGTTCATCAGTTAAGTCACATAGGGTTGAATCTAGGTCTAATCTTATAAATAGTGCATGATATGAGTTTCTTTGTGTGTCACTAAGTGTAATTGAGCTTTTGTATGCTTTTGGTGGACTGTGGTCAGCTTATACTAGATTAAACATTAGCTTATATCACCAGATCTGCATTTAACATGTCTGTGTCATGTCTGAGCATTCTTTGAATTAACTATATCATTTGGCTTAGTGATTTTGTGATTTGTCGCTTGTTTGTGACTCCTTACAACCCACTAGTTGTAAGGGTGCCTTGATTGTCCAAAGAAACCTACTAAATCTCTCTAAAAAGGCAAGTAAAAAAGTCAAAGCAGTGGGAACCCTTTCCCACTACTTCTAGCCAACGCTAGTGTTATTTAGCATTCAGCTTATTTATAAGCCATATTAGCTTATTTAAATGTGCAACAACTTTGAATTGATAATCAATCTTCCTTATTTGACCCATTTGACTACTCTGGAGCATTTGAGACTTTAACTTTTAGGTTTTACTAAAAAACGAACTAGTTGACTTTTTTCAAATCAGCTTATTGCTTAGTCCAGCTTATTCAGTGTGCTTATTTGAAATCTTTTTGATTATTAAGCTTAGTTAAGTGATTTAAAACATTTTGCAAAAAGAATCAACACTTGAAACAGCTTTATAATCTCATTAGAAGGATGTGTGTCAAATTTCAGCTTATGGCATTAGCTTATGGCTTAATGGGCCAAAGAGCCCATTAAGAATAAGTTGTTTGCTTATTAAGTTGTGATAAGCACTGATTCAACTTTTGGGCCTTTAGAGTTTTGTGTTTAAAATTGAATTTTAAGCTAGACTGGAAGTTTTGTGATTATTTGGACAACATTTTTCTTATTGGGCCTAAATCACCCTATTAAGCTAACTGTTTGGACTTTTGGCCCTATTGGAGGCCCATTAGGGGTAATTTGGTCATTTCACTTTCATTTTCTGTTTATTTAAGTTAAATTAAACTTGTTTGCAAGTTTTTAGAATTTTTTAGAATTTTTTATTTTTTATTATTATTTTATTATTAAAAATTGTTTTTAGGGTTAAATTAATATTTTTGAAACTTTTTCATTTTTTAGGTTCAATGCATTAAGTTAGGATTTTTTAAACTTTTAAATTAATTTTCTCATCATTTAATTAATTTTTAGGATTATTTTAATATTTTAATAGTTATTAATCATTTTTAAATAGTTTTAATTATTTTAAATTTTTCAAAAATAGTTTTTAGTTTAATTAAGTTATTTTAGAGGTTTACAAATTGAAAAATCTTATTTTGGGATTTTTATTGGTTAAATTGATTTTTTTGGCTTTAATTAGCATTAAAAAATTATTATTTAAATAAAGAAAAGGTTTGAGTAATTTTCGATTTTTTGTAAACTCTAATTGCATTTTTAGGAATTTATTGTGATTTTCTAGGAATTTTTAGGATAAATTTTAAATTTCGTCACGTTTTACGGTTTTACGTTTACGTCTTTCGTCGTAGTTTAATTTTAATTCGTAACCGTCATCATTTTCTTTCTCATTTTCTTTTCATAATATTAATCACAAACTTTAAGCAAGTCTTAACACTTACCACACTAGCCTCCTTAGGAAACGAACTTGAACTTCATTGGGTCATTAACACTTGGTTTTCCTAAATCATTTGTTTAATACTTACCGCTTTTACGCCTTTTTCCTAAAAGGTCGTATTTTACTGGTATCATTTTGGCACCGCTGCCAGGGAGGCGTGTTGTGTTTTGATTTGAACAAATTTTGTTTTTATATTAACCATAAATAATAATTGTGTGTTTTAGAACTCTAAGCACACATATTATCGGTTTTCGTTTTTTGTGTGAATATTATTACTATATTGTATACGTATCACAATAAATTCACAAGTACTCCAAAAGTGTGAAAGCAAAACCTTGATTTGGGATTTCATCACTCAATCATTGTATTCGAATCTCAAACAAAAAAAATGCAAAATAGATAATTACTTTCGAGAAGCTTGATTTTAATTAACACAAACTATAAGGTGGGTATTAGGCGGTTGTATTTCACGACCTAAGGGAAAAAGGCTCTTAAGTGCTTAGCGCCGCCTCGTTTCCCCCGCTTGCTTGTGTGTGTTAAGAGAAAAAGGGCTAATCGAGGGTTTGCCAACCAAAGTATTATCTACGTATCTATATATTTTCTTGGTTTCAAAGATTAAACCCTCTTGAACGTTTTGGTGTTCCACCAACGTTCTAAAGTCATCGAAGGCGTCCACTTCACGTGATCGTTTTCATTCCTTTAGGGTCCTTTAATCGAGAGGTTTGATTTGAGGAGAGATCTGTAAATTTGTGTCTACGTAATACATCACAAAATCCAAAAAAGTAAAAAACAATCAAAAGCACAAAAAAATGGAAAAAATAAAAACACCCAAAAGAATCTTCTTTGCTCATCCCCACGTTGTACGTGACGTTTATGCAAACTCGTAACCGGGCAAGACGTGCACGTAAACGTCGTAATTGAAAGGAACAATCACCAAGTGAGGAACCTTTTATAGAACGAGAAGCTACCATGGATAATCATACTATGATGGAGTTGCTTCAAGCACCCACCGAGGGTTTTGGAGAAGCCATTGTGATTCCCGCCATCCTTTCGGAGAATTTTGAGATCAAGACGGGTTTAATGTCTATGCTTCAAGCAAAAAAGTTTCGCGGAAATGAAAAAGACAACCCACATTATCACATTAGGCAATTCAATCGTCTCACCGCGACTAGCAAGTTTAAGGATGTGCCCCATGACGCCATTAATATAATGTTGTTTCCATACTCGTTAGATGGAACCGCCAAGATATGGCTCGAGAAAGAACCCCCAAATTCGATTTTGATGTGGGGTGATCTCGTTTCTAAGTTTGTGAATCATTTTTTTCCACTATATAAAACAACATATTTGAAAAACAAGATTTCAAGATTTACTCAAAGGTCTAATGAGAGTTTTTCTATGGCTTGGGAACGATTTAAAGAAATGTTACATGAATGTCCACACCATGATTTTTCCAAATTGTATCAAATTGATACTTTTTATAATGGGCTTAATGATCATGAACGAGATTATTTGAACGCCGCCGCGGGTGGTAATTTTTTGTGCAAAACGACCGATGAGGCTTTAAAGATAATTGAGAATAGGTCTAAGGTTTATAACCCTCGAAACACACCGAGTGTTGCCACTATGTGTTCATCATCGTCGTCTCGTAACATGAGTGCCATGCAAGATGAAGCAAGTGAGGAAAATCAGTTTTTTGATAGGTTTTCGACTCTTATGACTCATTGGAAACCACAAGATGCTTTGAATTCCGCATCGGTTAAGGCGGTTGAGAAGAGTTGTATATCGTGTAGTGGAGCTCATGATTTTTCCGAGTGCATTACCACGGATGGTAACACTTCGAGTGCTTATGTAGCAATGGGAACTTACAACCAAAACGGTCAAGGTTCCCGTCTAAATCAAGCTCCACAAAATCAAAATTCTAACAACTATCAAAACAACATCAACCAAGTTGCTTACCAAGGAAATCAAAAGAATTTTAACAAGGGTAATTACAACAATGGTGGGAATAACGGGTAATTGCAAAACAAAAATCAAAACCGTGATTTTCAAAACAATAACAAAGCTTTGCAAAACGTGAAAGATCTTCCAAATGAATTTGTTGATTATGCAAACGGTAATGATGCTAGATTTGATAATATGAAAAGGGAGATCATTAGCCTAGGATCCGAGATTAAGAATGATTTGAAAAATGAGTTGAAAAACGAGCTTGCAAATGAACTTAAGACTCATGCTAACAAAATGGAGAGTAACGTGCAAAGGTTACAACAAAATCAACAAAAGATGGAACATGGCCAACATGAAATTAAACAAGAGATGCTTAAGGCAGATAAAAGGAAATCTAAGTTTGAGGATAGAATTTCAAGCATGTTCGAGGCCATAATGAGTAAACCGTCTTCTTCGGGTGGTCTTCCTAGTGATACCATTGCAAACCCGAAAGGAGAATTGAAGGTTATTACTACTCGTAGTGGTTAAACTTTCAAAGAACCCATCTCTTGTCCTAGTACTTCTACGGAGAAGGAAATCGAGAAAGAACCCGAGGTGGTGGTAGAAAAAGAGCATATCCCAATCCCACGAAGTACCGCTCAAACCACACCTACGGTTGAACCGATACCAATTGTGGAACCCGAGATTCTAAGGCTGATGCCTATGCCCCAACCCAAACCACCCTTACCTTATCCATCGAGACGAAACAAGGAGAAATCGCAAGAACGTAACAATTATCAATTTGAGCTTTTTAGGAAAATGTTTCGTGACTTGCATTTTAACATAAGTTTTGCCGACGCTTTAGTCATGATGCCTCGATTTTCCGCAAACTTCAAAATTATGTTGAATAGCAAACAGAAATTGCAAAAATCGTCTAGTTGTTCATCAGTTTTTCTTAGCCGCATACCTCAAAAAGTCGGTGATCCCGGTAAATTTTTAATTTTGTGTGCTATTCAAGATATGGAAGAATGCTACGCCTTGGCCGATCTTGGTGCTAGTATTAATTTGATGCCTCTTGAAATCTTTAGGTCGCTCAATCTTCCTAATCTTACTCCTTCAAGAATGTCAATCGAGATGGCCAATCATTCTACAATTCTTGCTTGTGGAGTAGCCGAAGATGTTTTCGTGAAATTTGGAAAGGTTTACTATCCTGTGGATTTTATCATTGTAGACATTCCCATGGATCCTAAAGTTCCTCTAATTTTGGGTCGTTCATATTTGGATACGTCAAGAGCACTTATTGATGTTCATGCTAGGAAAATCACTCTAGGCTTCAATGTGGAGGAACTCGTCATAAATGCAATTCAAAACTCCAAGCTTTCTCATGTTTATTGTTGGAAATACGTTTTACGTATTTAGAAAGGATCGGTCACTCCAATGATATTGGGCTCGTGATCCAATATAGCCCATATAGCCCACATGTAGGGTTGGCTATATATACCCCCTCCTAGCATGTTAGGAGGGGTGGGTCATTCATGTTTTCACACACATTCACTTAATCAACCATTCTTTCTTTCTTTCTCTCCTTTCTCTCTCTACCTTTCTCTCTCTAGTTCTTTATTTCCCTTCAATTTAATAGATTAATCCATAACATGCTTAATCCTTAGAAAACACGATCCTACAATTGGTATCAAGAGCTTGGTTGATTCTTCGGATTGGCGCGTTTTAATCTATTGTTTTGTAACCCTTAACGTCATTGTTCATCGACTTTGAATGGATTAATTGGATTCGACATTTCAAGAGGGAGAACTGCAACACATGCAACTCAAAGAGATCAAATTGCGTCGTCAAAAAACATTGAATATCTTTCACGAGCTCAAGACACATCTTGCAATTCTCTATCCGAACAACATGACTGAACTTCCAGCCATAGTTCAAATGTTCTTTGGAAAAGTGGATAATTTCAAAGAGAAGATTTTCAGTAATTTGGATGAATTACAGTTGCCATTTGAAAGGGAGAATCTTCATGAGGTTAAAGCAAAGATATGTCTAGAAATCCTTCGCACATAATTTAAGGATTTCTTTGCCTCAACAATGGAACCTCCTTTTGATTATTCGACTCCAATCCTTCACCAGATTTTCAACTTGCATACGGGTTGCTAGACTGAAACCTTTAGAAGTGGTTTACTCAATCACATCAATATACTTGAGAAGTGTACTGAGGTCAGGTTAGTTAATTACAACGAGATACGGTTGAAAAAGGGTCAGATTCAAAGAATCAAGGAGTCGTATAAGTTATTGAATGCAGCAATACCTCATGAACGTGAGAGAGAGACATGCTTCAAGTTGTCATCAAAATATGATTACATCTGCCCCGTGCAAGAAATAGGTGCCAGTTTGGTCGTCAAGGTAAGCAATGGCAAGGAATCAAGAGGAACGCATGAAAGAAGCAGCAAGTCACAAGTTCCAACTATTCAGGTGCCAAGTTTCAACAATATACAGCATGTTGAGCTTTCTGAACCAAATTATGCCAAACACGGGATGGAAAAGAGTGATAGTGATACCACTTCTGATTCATCCGATGTGAGTCATAATGGGAGAGAAAGTGTTCAAAATGCTAAACATCATGATAAGTGTCTTATGACTGCTTCTTTAAATAATTCGGATTCTAGGATTAAAGAGCTTGAAACGATTTTAGCTCAGTAATCCAAAGAGCTTGAGGATGCCAAAATTGAATTTTCAAAGAAAACGGATAAATTTGAAACATATTTTGAAAAACTTGAAAATTCAAATGTTGTTCTTGAACGAAAATTGGATCAAACTGTTCTAGATTTTAAAGCTGAAAAGGATAATCTTTTGAAACAAATTAAGTTGCTTGAATCTAAATTGGCATCCCAAGATAACTTGCTCAAAGAGAATGAGACTTTAAAAGCTCAAGTACAAGAAAAGGTTTTTGCTATAGCTGCTTTGAGAAATGAATTAAGGAAAACTAAAGGAACTAGTGTGGACACTAAGCTTGAGAAACCATCAATCTTGGGGAAACCGCCTACAAATCAGGTTATTCGACAACCGACTGCATTTAGATCTGAGCGATCACAATCCTCGAGACCACGGTTTGCCTCCTAAGTTGATATGGTTCATCTTTCTAGAACAGTCACTCCACCATCTAGGCCCAATGTGACTAAAACAGCTTTTGCAAGACCTAATCACATGATTGCCTCTAGTTTCCCTAGACATAGTCCAAAGAACACGTCTCGAACTAGTTCAAATGACGTTCGCCAAACATTTGGTCTAAGGGAAGCTAAGCAAAGGACACATATAAGAGATAGAAATATCAAACATAGTCAGATGCCTTCTAGATTACCCAACACTGCTAACCGTAGCATGTCATCTCCTAGGAGCATGGATCATTCATCTAGGAATTACTCGGACATTAAATATGCTACTTGTAAAACATGTAGGAAATGTGTCTTTAGAGCCGATCATGGTTCCTGTATCAAAAAATTGCTTAATGAGGTGAATTCCCGTGCTAGACTTAAATCCCAGTGGGTAGCTAAAATTAAACCCATTTGTAAAATGTGGCGCCCCATTGGTAGAACTTTCACTCTTGTAGGAAATGAGTGCCCTTTAACTAGGATAGTCTCTGATTCTACTAAGACTACTAGGGAGGAAATGGAGAAGGATGATACATCACTTAAGCCTGAACTTAAGGTTTTCTATAAACAGAAACGTTCGCCAGCTAGGACAAGTGAATCATCTCCTCAAGTCACCTCTGGCACTAGAAAAGAAAACTATGAATCCTCGCAAGGTTCTAAGATAGATATCGCTAACCAACATGAAAGCATACAAACTCCTAATGAGAATGTAGGTACCAAAGTCCACGTTCAACAAGAACACAGCTGTCCGATCTTTACATATCGTTCAACTAAGGACACTCTCAGAGTTTGGTTACTGAAGAAGCTGACATCAGATAAACAAGTGACTCAGGGGATTCACAGTTAAACATTGTACAATGGCTTATAGTCAATTACAGACTGTAACCCGAGCTCAAAAGACAGGAAAGTTCATCCCGATGATGGCTTATCCTCAAAACGAGAAATTAATTTTTCTCGGACACGAGCATTCATTAAAACTATTCAACGGTTTTAAGCTCGTGTATATGGCTCCTCGTTCAATGACAGACGATGACCCGGACTTCAAAGAAAGGGAAGTTTATCTCGTCAACGATAACTTACCCTCACAACGAGAAATTAAATTTTCTCGGACACGAGCTTACATTTAAAACTATTCAAAGGTTTTAAGCTTGTGTAATATTGCTCCTCGCTAAATGACAGACGATGACCCGGACTTCAGAGACAGGGAAGTTTATCTACGCAACGATAACTTACCCTCTTAACGAGAAATTAAGTTTTCTTGGACACGAGCTTATCCTAAAACAATTCAAAGGTTTTAAGCTCGTGTACAAGACTCCTCATTAAATATCAGATGATGACCCGTTCTTCAAATAAAGGAAAGTTTATCGTCAATGATAAACTTATCCTCACAACGAGAAATTAATTTTTCTCGGGCATGAGATTATGTTAAAAACATTCGAAGTTTTTAAGCTCATGCACTATGGTGTATAATTATATTTCAAATTATGCCCCGGACTTCAATTAAAGGAAAGCTTATCTTTATTGATAGCTTATCCTTGTAACGAGAAATTAATTTTTCTCGGTCATGAGCTTGTATTAAAACATTCCAAGTTTTAAGCTGATAAAGAAAAGTGTATCGTTTAAATAAGAGAACTTTTCTTCTTAACGAGAAATTCAGCTTTCTCGGTCATGAGCTTTACGTTAAAAGATTCAAAGTTTTTCAAGCTCATGAAAACGACTTCTAAGTAAATGTCAACTTAGAACTCGTTCTTCAACTAAAAGGAAAGTTTATCACCGATGATAAACTTATCCTTACAACGAGAAATTAATTTTTCTCGGGCATGAGCTAATATTAAAAAACATTCGAAGTTTTTAAGCTCATGCACAATGACTTACAGTTAATATCAGACTGTAACTCGGACTTGAATTTTAGGAAAGCTTATCTTTAATGATAACTTATCCTTGTAACGAGAAATTAATTTTTCTCGGTCATGAGCTTGTAGTAAAACATTCCAGGTTTTAAGCTCGTCAAGGAAAGTTTATATTTTAAATAAGAGAACTTTTCCTCCTAACGAGAAATTCACCTTTCTCGGTCATGAGCTTTACTTTAAAACATTCAAAAGTTTTCAAGCTCATGAAAACGACTTCTAAGTAAATGTCAACTTAGGACTCGTTCTTCAGTTAAAAGGAAAGTTTATCGACAATGATAAACTTATCCTCACAACGGGAAGTTTACAACTTCTTGGACTTGAGCTCGTTTTGTAAGATATTCAACATCTTAAGCTCAAGTAATTGGTTTTCAAAACTTTGAACACAATTTTTCGAGAATTTCTCAAAAGGTTTTTCTAAATCTTTCAAAATTGTGCGTTCAAAAATGTTTTGATAAAAAGGGCATGTCTTCTAGAATCGATAATATTTACGAACCTAGAAATGTCATTCAATAATTACACGGGGTTGTAAAAAAAGTTCGAGCAGAAGTTCAAATGTCTTTTAAAACATGCTCAATTATGGCTTGCTATTAATTCTGATAGTAACCCGCTTTTCACATTAAAGTCAAGCATTTCACCGGGAAGCTTTGACTCAACAATAGGAATTAATTTCTCGGGCATGGTTTACTTTATAACCATGTAAGGGATTGTGTTTACGTAATAACACAATCTAACATGAATATATGTACGTGTCAGTGCATTTATTTGTTCAAAAAAGAGAAATCTTGTTTTTATGAAGTTATCATCTCCACCAACCGTATAAATTACAATTGATATCCACATACTCGACGATGCGACTACTCAAACGGCGACTACAGCTCTTTCAATAGAACACGCGTCAACAATTGAGGGGGAGCAATTGTCCAAGCATTCAGAATCCTTGATGCCGAGAGTGCCAAGTTCACATGTTGGTGTCAAGACAATGATATCAATCATACACATGGAGTCAAGAGATAACTTCAGACGTGACGAGGTGACCAACATTCATGAACAAGAACCATGTGAATCTTTCATATGATGTTCTTCATCATTCAGGTCCAACCTCGTAAATTGCTAATCTTGTGAATACATTATCATATATGATCTTTGCACGTGATAAATACCTTACACTTGTGTTTAAAAGGTATTTAATTTAAATTTCAAGGACACCCTCATTAATTTGAGGGGGAGCTTGTGTAATTCATGAAGATAATTGGCTTTGCATTTTTCTTCCCAAATTTTCTTAAAATGCTATTAAATCAATAGATATTAAATACATCGATTGGGTTAATATTTTGAATATGGGGGAGAAAATGTGATTTAATATGGGAAATGATTAATCATAAATGGTTTGACTTAACGTGATAGCTCATCCCGACATGTGCGAAATGTTTTCGGATATCGTGGCATATGTTAAGGGGGAGCAAAATGGACTTGCACTTCAAAATGGATTTCATGGTGACATACACTTACCCAAAACATCTCTATTCACGACGGTGAAGATTGTGGTGACATATGGATGGTAGGATTAGTTAAAGTCCAATGATTCCTCTAGAACCAGAGGAATCTTCCCAAGGACATTCCATAGCTAGAAATAGTAGTCCTTAGGAAAGATGGAGAAATATTGTGAACGTAGCTGAATGCCGACCAAGTACTTAAGTTAGCACTGGAACAATCACAACAAGGTGCTAGTGATGACGTATTGGTAAGCATTGAAGGGGTTGAAGAATGAAAAAGAATTGTAAAGATAAATGGTCTAAAGAAAGAAGCCCTCCTTACAACAATAGGCATAAACCGGGTCAATACATATGCTACTGAGATCATTTTTAATGATGCTTGATATTGAATAAAGACATCATGGACCCAGTGATGCAAGGCACAACCCATCCCAGCTAACTCAAATATCTCTCAAAAGATATTTGTTTTAATCATACGGAGACAACGCATTATCTATTGATTTATTCACTCCGAATAAATTGGTATTGAAATGGTGGCACTCCTCTCCAGCCTCCGATCACTAAAATCCAAAATGCACGATTGAGTCTAGAGCCATTTGAGATCATCAAATATCTCATTAGGACACACTTTCATATTTCCTTGCTTCCTCACACACTGTGAAAAGTAAGAAAGATCTTATGAGTCCTACGCAAAATCTTCATGATCTTGCCTGAAAATCCGAGTAATACGAAAGTATTTACAATGAAGATGGAAATCCTTCTTGAGCGAATATCAAAAAGCTCATGGTCGGTGACTTGTGCGATTCTTTATGAATCAAACTTGTGATAACTGGAAAGCAACAGGGTTTAATTCTTAAATGAACTTAAACATGTTCCAGGCCTCTATGTAATATCTTAGTGATCTTGCCAGAACACTCAGAGTGATACCTTGGTGTTCACAGTGATGAGTGGAAATCCTTCTAGTGTTAACCTCAAAGAGCACTTGGTAGGTAACTTGCAAGATTCTATACGAATCAAGCTCGTGACAACTAGAAAGCAACGATGGTGCGGTTCTTAATTGAATTTCACTTGTTCCAGGAACATGAATTAACGGCTTCAAATCATGCGGATATTATTATCCAAATGATTCACTCTTTATGTTCGCAGTCAGCTTTGGACGGTCGTATAAAGAGAACGGATTTACCCATGAAATCTTGTCAAGGAGGTTCTTAATTGAAACTACCTGTCACAAGTACGATATTTCATATCGTCCAACGGTCTTCACCGACCGGCGGTAAAATGCTACCGAATTAGAATGAAACGTTCAAGGCCATTTCATCCGTGTATATGTTTTGTTGCTAACTGTCTTATGCAGCGTAACAAGAAGGTGGCATTGCGGTGTTCAATCCGGAAGAAGTTGTCAACACATGCTTATGCTTTCTGCACTTAATACTTCAACAAATTCAAGAAAGTCTAAAAGTCAAGTCTTCCGCTGTATCAAACTCTGAAGCTTTCAAGAATTTATAAAAGTATAAGTATGTGGAACATGAAGTCACCAAGAGGTAAATATCACAAGTGAAGAATGCACAAGGTCAAGGCAAGGAAACATGCTCAAGACTAAAGTCAAAGATCTCATCATCATATTCACAAGAACAAGATCGAAGACTCAAGCATAGTATGCTAGGTTTAAGATTTTGTAAAATGGTGTGACCTCCCTTTGAGGGAGATTGTAGGAAATACGTTTTTCCAAGGAAAGTACCGTTCACATCATTATTAGCATAGATCACGATCTATAGACTATTTAGGACATTGTAACTTGGAGTGACCTCCCTTTGGGGGAGATTGTTGGAAATACGTTTTTATGTATTTAGAAAGGATCGGTCACTCCAATGATATTGGGCTCGTGATCCAATATAGCCCATATAGCCCACATGTAGGGTGGGCTATATATACCCCCTCCTAGCATGTTAGGAGGGGTGGGTCATTCATGTTTTCACACACATTCACTTAATCAACCATTCTTTCTTTCTTTCTCTCCTTTCTCTCTCTACCTTTCTGTCTCTAGTTCTTTATTTCCCTTCCATTTAATAGATTAATCCATAACATGCTTAATCCTTAGAAAACAATATCCTACATTTATTCTATCATGACTTTGAACAAAGTTGATTCAATCAATGTCATTTTCAAAGAATTTTCACAAAGAGTTTTAGGAATTGTCGATAAAAATGATTTTCCATCTCCTCCGCCGGTGGAGGTTATGAGTGTTGAACCTACGTCTTCAATCACGGAAGATCTTTCGGATGACGAATATGTTGACCCCGAGGGGGCGGTGTTCCTTATTGATAAACGTTTTGAGAACTTACCACCTCCTAAAAGCGACTTAAATGTGAGAATTTTTAGTGTGCCTAACATCGTCTTAGAAACGCCAAATATTTTTGACATAATCAAATCGGGTTTTCATAAAGAGTTTTCAAAAGTTGAAAAAGGAAAAGATTTTTAATTTGATTTAAAAGATTTTTCTACAAGTCTAACTCCGTCAGCACCGTGTATTTTGAGTACTACAAGCTCGTCTATTCTTTTTGGCGATGCTTTGTGTGGTTTTAGTGTGGGGGAAGCCCCTTATGTTCCATCCCCTTTCTCCAACGAGGACGAGATATTCGATCCTGGAATTGCTTTTAAAGGGAAATCTCGGTCTTCCACCGATGAAATAAATGGAAATCTTATTCATTTTCTTGGTGTGAGTCTACCATGAGTAGCTCATGATTTTAGTGTGTTAGACACGTAATTGTTCAAGTTTTTAGTGCTAATATCCCTTCATTTTTTGTATAATAAATAGCAAAACGTGTATTTTTAGTGCATTTGTCATTTATATGTGTTATTTATTATTTTAGGTACGAATATTAAATAAAAGGAGCAAAAACAAAGAAAAAGACCAAAAACGAGCACGAGAAATGGAAAGAGCACGGAAAAACGAGTCCGGTGGTACTTTGATTTTTTATTGGGCCGGCCCGACATCATTTATATGGGTCGAACAGACCCGATAGTGTTTATATTAAGATCAAGCCCAACAAAGCCACACAGGCCCAATTTGGCTGCAGCCCAACAATAAGCCAGCAGGCCCAGCAGCAAGATAGGCGTAGACAAAGGTCCAACAAAAGACAGATCAGATAATAGCTTCTATGATACGCAACACACAATTGGTGGGATATATGTTGTGTTTGGAGCAGCTTACTTTCTTGAGATATATTTTTTTTCCTTGATTTTGGGTAGCTAGACAAAAAAGAGCAGATCTTCTGTTTCTTAGATATCCTTGCGTTTTATTTTTTTTTCTGCTATTTCCTTTTGTATTCTTCTTTATCTTAACACAGGAAGTAAGCAGTTTGTTTTTTCTTAGATACTACAATAGATAAACATTCCATTTTCTTTCTTTATTAGTTATTGTTTAAGCAGGTATATCAATAGATCTATTACTCACTTTTTTGTTTACTTCTTTTTCATGCGTATTGTTTAGATGTATAGATAAACATATACTGCGTTTGTAGTATTTGAGAATAGATAGATATAAAAAGATTTCTTTTCCATTTTTAGTTTTTTTTATAAACCCTACGTTTGTTATTTAGGATATGACACCGTCGAATACAAGCAGACAACACATTTTTATTTTCTTCATATGATGTGTTTTTTTAAGCAGCTTACAACATTTCAGCTTTAATTAGTTTTTTTTTTATAAAAATCAGTTTTAACTCATTAATTGCATAATTAAATAGTTTTTTTTAATAAACGTTTTAAGTAGTTTTAGTTATATTATTAATTTTTACTTTTACAAATAATTTCTACAAATCTTCCTAAAAATATCGTTTATCTTTATTGTCGTTAACGTTTTATGTTTTATGTGTTATGTTATCTCGGCGTATCCGGTTCATAACTTTTGGCGAGGAGCTTTACGGGTCTTTTAGCTAGATTAAGTTTTAAAGCTTAAAGCTCGATTTGTTTTTATCTCGTTAGTTAGTTGATAAAATTGACAACTTTATCGGCTAATTAGTTTGATAAAAATTTTGAAAGTTATAAGCTTTTGATTTAATTTAGTTATTAGATCGAGTGTTTAATTTTTCATCTCCGGGTCGTCATTACGGTTAAATTCTCTATCTCTTTTCTTATTTTATTTTATTAGCTTAAATATATAGTTATTGTTGCTTTGTTGATTTCTAGCTTTAATATCATGATTAGAGTAGTTTTATTTATGCTTGTTTAGTTTAGCATCTTTATTATTGTTAGTTGATATTTGTAGCTTACATAATTGTTGCTTTTCTCCTTTCATATTTTTTTTATGAATTTTAGTAGCTTAAATATATATCAAAACCTTATTGTTCGAGCATCAAACTTAAGACATAAACGCGGATTTCCATTCACACTTCGTCGGAACTATGATAACCTTTCGGGTGTACGAAAACGACTAAATCAAATGGCGCCGCTGCTGGCTTTGTGTGTAGCGATGTTTGCGTTGTGTTTTTAGTTTGTGACTTGAAGATCCTTTCTTTTTGAAAGTTTATTTTCGTATTTGTATATATATGTATTAAAAAAAAAATTTAAAAAAATAGTAAAAAAAATAAAAAATTAAAAAATAAAAAATAAAAAATTTATAAAAATCAAAAATATTTTCTTATTTTATTTTATTTTCTTTATTACTATATATATCATAAAAATAATAATTAAAAAAAAGAAGTTTTTAAAAATATTCTTCTTTATCCTCTATTGTGTTTAATTCTTTTCTTTACCCCTCTTATTTATAATTCTTCATGGATTCGTCTTGCGTTCGGTGTGGGAGACCATGGCTTGGTTTTCCAATATGTCCATGGTGTACTTGTGCGAAGTGTGGTTCTGATATCGACAATACACAATTTGGATTTTGTCCATTGTGCAATTCAATAAATTCGTACTTCTCCTCTTACACAAATTTCTCCCCCCCTCCCGTCTATGACAATCCCTATCCTCAACAAGCACCGGATTTTTCTCAATACCCGTGTTGCAATCATTGTGGGGGCCCTCACGTTACTTCTTATTGTCAGCCAATGAATTATTATGAGCCAAATCCGTGTTCTCATTTTTCTTCACCGATGGATTATTATGAACCAAATCTGTGTTCTAATTCTTCTCAACCGATGAATTATGAGCCACATCCGTTCTATAATTCCGGTTTTCAAAATTTTGAACCCCCACAAAACTCCGTCGTTCATCAACCTTCTTTTAAGGAACAAATCACTAGTTTGGATGAAATTCTAGAAAGCTTAAAACAACTCGAAATTAGCTTGCATGACGCAAGACAACAAGAGCAAGTATCTACTCTTAGTGTTTCTACTCCTCCTCTTGTGCGTTCTTACTATTATGATGATGATGACGATGAGAATACTATTTCTTAGAATGATCTTTGTGCTCAATGTCCTAGTGCAATTGTAATTCCTTCTCTCGACTTGCCGGCTCTCGAGCCTAAGGATTCAACCATCCTAGGGGATGAGGATCTTAGCACAATTCCTACAAAGGAATCTGACGAATTCATAAAGTCTAGTGCTGATAACCTTGTCCAAATTCCAAGTGAATCTGAGGCAACATTCGACAGTGACGATGAGTGTGAATCTCTTTCTAGTGATGATTCATTACCTCCCACCGACATCTTTGGAGATGATTCTTTGGCTTTCTCTAATCCTCTTTTTGATCTCGATGATGATTTTACTTCTAGTGATGACGAGTCACTATCCGATGAAGACGTTCAGAAGGAAACTTTCAAGATTTATTCGAACCCTTTATTTGATTTTGATGACGCCTACATCTCTAGTGAGGTGAATCCTCTCTTTGAAGAGGGGATTGAGGACATTGATAGCCCTGACTCTATTGCTATTGATGAGCATTCTTTGTTAGCCATGCCACCTCCCATCGTAGAGGAGGTGGAGAGATTTGACCCTACCTTCCGTTTTATTCGGTCTGGAGAGGTGACGCGGGTGGTAGATATGTCTTCTGATATTTCTCATATTATGTTGCCACCCCGTCCTACCACGTGCACACCCAAGGGGGTGATGTATCGCTTTTACTCTCCTCATTTCATACCGGGGAATGAGGATGAGTGTTTTGATCCTGGAGGAGACGTTGATGTTGCTATTTCTTGTGATGTTTTACCGATTACCCCATCGACTCTTGCTTTGAGTTTCTATCAAGTGTCCTCGGGTGACACTTTGATATCTTTTTCTCCCACCCTCCTGCCCTTGGCGAAGACGAGTATTCTTAAGGATCGCCTTTATACCTATTTCTCGTATGTTATAAGAATCCTTCTGCTTTTCTTCACTTATACTGTGGATTCTTCTTCTTTATTCTCATCCGGTAATGAGGATAAGATCTTTGACCCTGGCATATCTGTTTTGAGCCAGTGGTGATTCTTTTGCTCCCTCATGGACCATTTAATTCGGGGTCGAGTCAGGCTCGTGACTCGGTTAACAAAAACAAACGCTTCTCGGGAGGCAACCCGATGATCTATCCTTTTTATTTATTTTCTAACATAAGTGTAGGGGCGTGTGCTTCTCTCCATGTGTGCTTGTTGGTTTTTGTTTTTGTGTGCAGGTTCCCTTGGATCGAGAAGACTTTCAGAGGGTTGATGTTGTTGTTTTCCATCATCTTCTTCATTCACTCTTCGGTCGATCTTCATGTCTATATCAGGGGAGTACTCAGTTCTCATCTTTATCCATACATATTTGATTGTGTTCTCCTCCTTACACTTGGAATTCTAGCATTAACCTTTTGTGTTCTTAAGTGTAGGGGTAGCACCTTATCACTTTTGAACATTGAGGCCAATGTTCGGTTCTAAGTGTAGGGGGTTTATATCATATGGATCATATTCATGCCTACTTGTTTGCCCTCTTGCATCCTATTTTGATCAAATGTCTATTTTTATTTTATTTTATTTTATTAAAAATAATAAAACGTTTTTGACCGTGCGTGATTGACTTGTCCCGTAGGCTAGAACAAAGGGGATCCTGACTCTGCCTGAGTGTTGATATGGCTGCTCCCTTTACTTTTAGACTAAGCTTTTAAGAATTGTGCAAATAAAAATGCTAAACGTGGAGTAGTGGGTTCTCTTTAGAGCTTATATGAGTAACCTGTGGCTTTTCCTCCTAGATTATAACTAGATTAAATAAGTGTGTTTTTTTCAAGCCTTTGAACGTTAAAATTTGTGTTGTTATGCAAAAAATAAATTCTTATGCAATTTTGATATAGAGTCCTAGTTCAACTTTTTATTTAAATTTGAGTGAAAGCATACTTTCTTAAATTTGATATAATGTTGCGTGAATAAATACGTTGAAAAAAAAGAAAGAAGTTTAAAAAAAAGGGCAAGAAAAAAAAAAGCAAAAAAATAAAAAGAAAAAAGAAAATATTTGAAAAAAAATAAAAAGAAGGAAAAAAAAAGAATACAAAAAAATAAAAAAATAAATATGAATAAGAGTTTTATGTTTTTCTTGCTTCAATTATAATTGTGAGAAACTTGCTTTTTCCCAAATTTAAATCCGAAGTTGAACTAGAATTAGTCAATTTTTATAAGAGTTTAGACGGTAATTGAGAATGTAGAAGTAAAAGGTCCCGTGAGCTCTGATACTATTCTCAAGGGTGTAAAAACCTAGCCTCCTAGGCTTTGCTAAAGGACAAGCTGAGAAGAAAGTCGCTACATGGAGTGATCTCTCCTTTGAATCTTCATTCTCTAATTACCGTCGTTGTTTTTCATCTATGTGTGTTTTATTAGCTTAGCGGTGATTTCAAGATCTTTGATTCCAAAATCCCGCCGATCCCGGTACTATTCTTCGTGGGGTGTCAAAAGCCCGGGCACTTAACCGATGAGGTTGAGACGTTCCGAGAAGAAAGCCGCTACATGGGAAAGGCCATTTTTGAAACTTAAATCTCGTCATTTTCGGTGAGTCTAATATTCCACTTAGATGATTAGCAACCATAACAAATGTCGATTTGAACGATCAAAAATTTGAAAATGAACACACTTGCCTAGTCTTTTATAATTATAGGAGTGAAAAGTTATATTTACACAGGTTATTAGTATAAGTAGTGTTAGCATTTTGCCAAAACGTTTGCACAAGGAATCTTAGCTTAGTTGGGAGTAATAAAAAGAGGATGACGATATTTAATCCCTGGAGACACCTAGTTTGCGTGTTTCCCGTTCTATGATCCTTATACCTTGAATAAAAAGTCGAGCATGGCGGGTCACTATGAATTTTTATTTTTCTTTTATTTAAAAAAAAATCGAATAAATTAGTTTTTAAATTGTTTTTGGATTTAACGTTTGTGATGATAGTTGCTTGGGGGCAAGCAACGTGTTTAAGTGTAGGGTTGTGTTAGACACGTAATTGTTCAAGTTTTTAGTGCTAATATCCCTTCATTTTTGGTATAATAAATAGCAAAACGTGTATTTTTAGTGCATTTGTCGTTTATATGTGTTATTTATTATTTTAGGTACGAATATTAAAGAAAAGGAGCAAAAACGAAGAAAAAGACCAAAAACGAGCATGAGAAATGGAAAGAGCACGGAAAAACGAGTCCGGCGGTACTTTGAATTTTTATTAGGCCGGCCCGACATCATTTATATGGGTCGAACCGACCCGATAGTGTTTATATTAAGATCAAGCCCAACAAAGCCACACAGGCCCAATTTGGCTGCAGCCTAACAATAAGCCAGCAGGCCCAGCAGCAAGATAGGCGCAGACAAAGGCCCAACAAAAGACAGATCAGATATTAGCTTCTATGATACGCAACACACAATTGGGGGGATATATGCTACGTTTGGAGCAGCTTACTTTCTTGAGATATATTTTTTTCCTTGATTTTAGGTAGCTAGACAAAAAAGAGCAGATCTTCTTTTTCTTAGATATCCTTGCGTTTTATTTTTTTTTCTTGCTATTTCCTTTTGTATTCTTCTTTATCTTAACACAGGAAGTAAGCAATTTGTTTTTTCTTAGATACTACAATAGATAAACATTCCATTTTCTTTCTTTATTAGTTATTGTTTAAGCAGGTATATCAATAGATCTATTACTCACTTTTTTGTTTACTTCTTTTTCCTGCGTATTGTTTAGATGTATAGATAAACATATACTGCGTTTGTAGTATTTGAGAATTGATAGATATATAAAGATTTCTTTTCCATTTTTAGTTTTTTTATAAACCCTGCGTTTGTTATTTAGGATATGACAGCATCGAATACAAGCAGACAACACATTTTTATTTTCTTCATATGATGTGTTTTTTTAAGCAGCTTACAACATTTCAGCTTTAATTAGTTTTTTTTTATAAAAATCAGTTTTAACTCATTAAGCAGCTCTACAAATCTTCCTAAAAATGTCGTTTATCTTAATTGTCGTTAACGTTTTATGTTTTATGTTTTATGTTTTATGTTATCTCGGCGTATCCGGTTCATAACTTTTGGCGAGGAGCTTTACGGGTCTTTTATCTAGATTAAGTTTTAAAGCTTAAAACTCGATTTGTTTTTATCTCGTTAGTTAGTCGATAAAATTGACAACTTTACTGGCTAATTAGTTTGAAAAAAATTTGAAAGTTATAAGCTTTTGATTTAATTTAGTTATTAGATCGAGTGTTTAATTTTACATCTCCAGGTCGTCATTACGGTTAAATTCTCTATCTCTTTTCTTATTTTATTTTATTAGCTTAAATATATAGTTATTGTTGCTTTGTTGATTTCTAGCTTTAATATTATAATTAGAGTATTTTTATTTATTCTTGTTTAGTTTAGCATCTTTATTATTGTTAGTTGATATTTGTAGCTTACATAATTGTTGCTTTTCTCCTTTCATATTTTTTTTATGAATTTTAGTAGCTTAAATATAAATCAAAACCTTATTATTCGAGCATCAAACTTAAGACATAAACGCGGATTTCCATTCACACTTCGTCGGAACTACGATAACCTTTCGGGTATACGAAAACGACTAAATCATAGTTCCATACCATTGTCTCACCCTTCTATTTCTCACATCTTTTCTTTTACCCCTTTGGGGTTGTTTTGGATTCGGTTGAAGAAGCGTTGTTTCGTCTTTCATCCGAAAACGAGGACGCTAACTTTGACCCCGTTATACGTTTATCGGGTTTTTAAAGTACTCCACATAATTTTGGGCCTTGTTTATCATGTAAGCCCCACCAAAAATTGACCATACCATGGTTATCCCTAAATGATCACATTTATGGGGATTTGAGTCAAGCTTTTGACTCGGTTATCAAACAAAAGGTGCCTCGTGGGGGAGTCCCATGCTTATCCATATACATATTATCGCTTTCTAATGTAGCTAACGTGAGGGGATTTTTGCCCTTCTAACCATTTTTTCGTGGTTGTTTGTGACTTGTGTTTTTAGATGATCATTATCTTCACGATTGGAGCATCTCGTGTTCGTTTTATGTGAGCACTCGATCGTTTGCTTTGACTAATTTCTCAATATCCATATGATATATCCATGATTGTTCTAACCTTAGGTTTTTAGCACACTTCATAAACGGCTATTGATTTAACGGTTACACCTTTTCCATGCTAGATTAAGCATTCGACTTCATCTCTAGTATGGGGGTATCCTACCCTTAGACTCGAAACATTGAGGACAATGTTTAACTTTAGTATGGGAGAGTGAATAGATACTTGCCTTGCCAAACCTTCACGCTTTCCAAAGTTTATCTTTTTTTGTTTATCGTTTTGTTGCTAAATAAGGCTAAAAATGGCCAAAATTTTAAACTTTTTCTTGTTTTTCATAAGTGTTTGAAGACACGAATATAGATTTTCTGATGGTGAGAATAAGAGTAATTTTTGACTCGACCTTGCGTGTTGAGCACTTAGCTTCGATTCCTTAACTTATATTAGGCTGAGTCTCTTAAATGAGGACGAGAAATGATAGAGTTAATTATAAGTTACTATGCTACACGTAGAGTACTCGTATTCTTTCAAAAACTCATGTGTTCTCGTTGTTTGCTTATTCTCCCTTCGCTTGTATATATATTGCTAATAAGTATTGGCTTAGCAATTTAGTCTTGATTGTTGGTTTCTAGTCTTTTCTAGTAGCTTCCATGTAACTAAATTGGGAAAACAATAAGGTATCGCCAGCGTCACGGTTTTGAAGTATTGGCAACCCGAATAATAGAAAGCTTCACCCAATAATAAAATTTCAAGTGCTCAGCTAAATTAAGCAAAAATTCGAAGCTCACAAGGCCGAAAAATCTATGCCCGAATTGAGTGAATCAAGCCTTAATCTTTGAAGCTTTAAAGATCCAAAATTCGCTTTAGCGTGAGGATATACGTCTTTGGCCATAATAAACACCTCATGGCGAGGTTAAATAAAAGGCAAGGCAAGACCGAAGTCATAATAAAAGCTCCATGGCGGAGTTGAATAAAAGATGGAGGTAAACCTATGATAATGAGGCCCATCCGGTAAGGAGCGTATAAATATCTTGGTAATAAGTCTCATGTTCAATACCGTTATAAAACCGTGTTTATCGATCCTTCTTGTTGACTTATTTTTTTGACATCGTTGTCTATTACGGGGGGTTATTAATTCGATGGTCTTGGTTACACCGTTATGACTCTATTTTTGGACCTAAATCTCTATCATCGCATAAGTAAAAAATTTATCCTCGTGAACATTCAAGACAAAAATAAAATATAAGAGATACAACTTAGGATTAAGGGAGTCTAAGTACGTGATTAGGGCATATGAGTAGTGTTAACATTACTAACTTATAATGACAATGATCTCGTTACACGCTTGGCATGGAATTGGGTGAAAATCGAGGACGATGAAATTATTTCTAACGAAGCATTCATGTGTTCTTGTTCAATGAACCTAAACGTCCCATTTTCTGATGAAAATCATACATTATGTCTAAAACACAAGTAGTAGCAAGTAGTGGTAGTGTAGTGTAGTTTATGATTCAATAAAAGTGCATAAAAATTAATTTTGGAGGTGCTACGATACTTAATTCTAGCATTGCGTGAAGACACGACAATAGTTTAGTATGGGGGAGTGATGACACTGCTTTTTTACATAGTCTCATCGTCCAAAACGGGCTTAAAACGGTTAAAATATCATAAAAAGTGCCAAATATATGCTTGTGTTTGTTCAATGTGTATTTTAAGTATGGATATTGAGAAAATGACAAAAGATCACAAGAAACAAGCAAAAACAAACACGGGAAACAAAGCCGCACAATGAACCGGGCCCTAGAGTTGATTTTCCAAGAAAAGTCCTTGAAGAATTGAAGATTGTACAGGAAGGGTCCTTCATTATTGAAAAATTGACACTTTATACCCTTTTTTATTCATAATTACAAGTTTGGTCCCTAAAGTTTGTCAAATTTACAAAAAGTACCCTCAACTTCGAAGAATTGGCAAGAATGGTCCCTCAAATTTGAAGACTTGTCACTTTTAGTCCTCCATGAAGACAAAGATACAAGTAAACACCTTGAAGAATGAAGATATATCAAAAAGAGCCCTTGAAGAATAATGAAATTACAAGAAATACCCTTTGAAATACTTTGCAAAAGTATTTGTGGCCAAAGTATAAAAACTATGACTTCATTTACAAAGGGGTTTTAGTTTTGGCTATATAAACATGAAATGACACAACAAGAAGAATAGAGGGGTGAAAACTGGCAGACAACAAACCTTACCTAGACTAATACCAAGCTGACACCTCGCCCACTAAATCCCCACACCCAATCAAACACTCTATTTTGCCACCTTACTTCCCACTCACCCGGTTTAAATAAATTTATTTAATTAGTTAAATTAGGCGCCTAACACCACATTTAAACATAAATCTGGATCAAAACCACTCCTATTCACCAAGAACACCAAATTGGGTTTTTACTAATCACTGAAAAATTAACCCTTAATATTGTCCAGATTTATGATTAAGGGCCTAATGATCATAACCCCACCCTTAAACACCTTGCCACCTCATCCTATGGGTCGCATGAAACCACCCTGCTACATACTTTTGGAGAAAATGACAAAGCATGCAGGGAATCAACGTACCAAAGTGTAGCTTCATTTCTTTGCTTATTTGAACCACTTGGATCAATTTTCACCACTGGCATCATCAACAAAATGCCAAGAAGTCAAAATTCAGTCAAGTATATTCAAAATTCAAAGGGTATTATTGGAACTTCAAGCAGCTAGGGTTTTTAGTTTTCAGCTTTGTAGAACACTTTAAAGCCATTAGGTCACAACATAGCAACTTGTTCTTGGCTTTCCTAGGTCAAAAATCTGTAAATCCTTATTTCAAAGTGAATGAAAAAGTGTTTGATTTTGTGACGAATTCCAAGTTCCAATCATTTATTCTTGTTGTTATTGTTTAAAGTTTGTGATTTTAAGTTCCAAAAGATTGGTTTTAAGTTATTGCAAATTTGTTCAAAGGTTTCTAAAAATCTGATTTTTTTTCAAGTTCTTAGTTCAAACACTTGAACTTTTGGATCAAAAGTTGATCATAGCACCCTGATAAGAAGATTATCAAGGTGTGGTGAAGCTTGTGGTTTGGGAGGATTCAAGGAGTGGGGAACAAGGATTGGATAAATCTGCTTGTTTTCATTTTTTTCATATAATATGTTTGTGCTAACCTTGTTCTTCTTAGGAGCTTATTGGAAGCTTGTGTCTTATTTAGCTAGACACATAAGCTCTCAAATTTGTGAATGTGGATGTACATTCATGAGGTTTGAACTTTTTCTCCCAAAAATCTGTTAAAAAACTTGTTGCTAAGTGTTTTTGGTACCTACTGGTGTTTGATGCTATTTGATGCATGCAAATATGTTCTAAGTTCTTTGTGAAATTGTTATGATGCTTGTTTGAGTTTGGTTAAACCTGAAATATACTTTTGCTTTGGTTGAGATTGAGAAGTTGAGTAGGGGTGTTTTATGTTTGAATCTGCTGTTGAGGTGTATTTGTAATGATATTTGCTCACTTTGTGGTTTGAAACATCAAATCTGAAATCTTGGCTTAACTAGCTTGTTTTAGGTCATTTTGGACTGAAATCTTGTGTACACCTAGATTTAATGCTAAACTAGGGTTAAAAAGGATAAAAACAAAGTTTGTTTAACCCGAATGATCGATATGAGGGTTTAAAATTGGATTTGTGGTCACGTATATCAGCAAATAGGTGTTAGTGTTCATCTGTGTTCATCAGTTAAGTCACATAGGGTTGAATCTAGGTCTAATCTTGTAACCAGTGCATGATATGCGTTTATTTGTGTGTCACTAAGTGTGATTGAGCTTTTGTATGCTTTTGGTGGACTGTGGTCAGCTTATACTAGCTTAAACATTAGCTTATATCACCAGATCTGCATTTAACATGTCTGTGTCATGTCTGAGCATTCTTTGAATTAACTATATCATCTGGCTTGGTAATTTTGTGATTTGTTGCTTATTTGTGACTCCTTACAACCCACTAGTTGTAAGGGTGCCTTGATTGTCCAAAGAAACCTACTAAATCTCTATAAAAAGGCAAGTCAAAAAGTCAAAGAAGTGGGAACCCTTTCCTACTGCTGGTAGCCACTGCTAGTGTTATTTAGCATTCAGCTTATTTATAAGCCATATTAGCTTATTTAAACGTGCAACAACTTTGAATTGATAATCAATTTTCCTTATTTGACCCATTTGACTATTCTGGAGCATTTGAGAATTTGACTTTTAGGTTTGATTAGAAAACGAACTAGTTGACTTTTATTAAATCAGCTTATTGCTTATTCCAGCTTATTCAATGTGCTTATTAGAAATCTTTTTGATTATTAAGCTTAGTTAAGTGATTTAAAACATTTTTCAAAAAGAATCAGCTTTTGAATCATCCTAGAACTCGAAAACGACTATTTTGTCGTTTTGTGTAGAGAGATTTGGCTTATTTCTGGCTCATTTATTGAGCTTTTGCAAACTTTCTTTTTACAAAGAGCTTTATAATCTCATTAGAAGGATATGTGTCAAATTTCAGCTTATAGCATTAGCTTATGGCTTAATGGGCCAAAGAGCCCATTAAGAATAAGCAAAGAGCTGAAATAATACACACACTTTCCTTCACCTCTCTCTAACTTTCTCTCACTAGAACACCAATGGCTACCATGTTCTTTGATCATCCCCGACCCCCCGAACCAAGGTGGCTTTTTAATGATTGTTGATAACTAGCTTTTAGTTATAAAAATTGTTCGTTGAAATCGGTCTAATCGAATTGATTACTGGTTTAAAGTGCGACTCAGCTGTTTTTAGTGGAAACAAATATTGTGTCGTTGTAGTAAAATTAAAGGTGCAAAAACTTTAAAGTAAAGAGAAAGAAAAATAAATATAAATCTAAGTGAAAATAAATGACAAGAATTTAAAGCGTGACGAAAAGTAAATGGGCAATTAAAAATAACTAACGCAAACTTAAAACTATCATAAGGCAAACTTAAAACGCAACTAAAACTTAAACTAAGGCAAGGCTTAAAATAAATCTAAGGCAAGTAAACTTAAAGTGCGATTAAAATAAAAAGGCGGGAAAAGTAAAGCTTAAAAAATTAAAATAAACTAAAACTAAAAATACCTCACTTGGAATAATTACTCGTTCGGAATGTCACCTTCACCCGGAATAATTCTTCTTCGTTCGGAATAATCAAAATAAAACACTCATTCGGAACAATTGGCTCATCCGGAGTAATCACTCCTTCATCCAGAATATAAGCTCATCCGGAATATTGATTCATCCGGAATATGTCACTTATCCGGAATAAATCATTCACTCAGAATAATGCTTGATCCGAAATAAAAGCTTGATGCGGAATAAATCCTTCATTCGGAATGTGTCACTGATCCGGAATATCTTCCGATTCGGAATACCAAGTTGATCCGGAATAAATCACAATAAACCCTTCATTCGGAATATTCCGAATGAACAACCAAAACCTTGATTCGGAATATATGATATTCCGAATGACGACTCTTGATTCGGAACACCAGCTTGGTTCGGAATATCCACTCTGATCTGGAATATTTGGCTTTATTCGGAATGTTCACTGATCCGGAATACTGATTATTCCGGATGAACACCCCTTGATCCGGAATATTCCTCTAATTCGGAATATTCCACTGGTTCGGAATATTCCCAACAAAACCTTGATCCAGAATAATTTGGGCTTGATTCGGAATAACCTGGAAAATCAGAAACAACGAAGAACAAGGAGAAACAAAAATAACACGAATCTAATCTAAATCAATCAAATCAAACCAAAAGATTAAACAAGACTAATCACAAATAATCAAATAATGATAATCTATCAATCCTAATAAAAAAAATAACAATAATAATCAAAATAATCAAAACCCCGTTAATCAATTTAATAAAAACTAAATAACATGAACATAAACAATAAAGCATAAAAATTAAAGATTAATCAAGAAAGGTAGATAGGAGATTAACAAGAAAAAGAAAAGATTAACAATAATAAAAAGGAAACTTACTTGAATTAAAGGAATTAAAGGTGCAAGACAAGTATATAAATTTGACAATTAAGTAAATGACATGTATTTAAATGTGAAAGGAAATGAAAATGGAAGAACTAGTGTCACTCTAGCCAACAAAATGAAATGAAATGAACTAAGGCCTATTTATAGGAGGATTAGGGAGGTGCTTAGAGGAAGCTTCCTCCCCTCTTTCTTCTTTCTTTAATTGTCATTAAGTTCTTAATCTTCTTAATTCTTTGACTTTAACGACTTTGTCTCGGGATTTCTACTCTCGTCTTGTAATTTCTTCAATAAATTAGACTTGAGTTCTTCGTCTTTTAGTAAACTTCCGTATTTTGACTTTTTCTTCGATAAATCTTCAGAATTGGTCTTGGACTTCCGTTCTTTTTGCACTCTTGATTTCTTAACTTCGTCTTTTGTATTTTTCTTCGATAAAAGCCCATGAATGCCCGTGTTTTCTCCCCTTTTCACACTTTCGTCCTAAATCACAACAAAAACACAAACCACGCATAACTGCGACATTTACGACATAAAATACACGTTTTGGCTTGGTTTATTATTGTAGTTAAGTGGTAAAAGGATGGGTGTTTACACACCTATCAAATCCCCTACACTTGACCATTGCAATGTCCTCATGCAATGCATTAGTTACAAAGCACGATTACATTTTCCATCATAATCAATCCATATTGGCCTTTATTAAAGAGATAGAAAATTATAAACATTCAAAGTAAATAAATCAAAAACATACCTTCGGGTTTTGAAAATGTCATGAATGAGCATCATCCTCAAGTTTTCACTTTCTCCAAACCAAGCTTAAAAACGAGATCATTGTTATTATAAGTTAGCAAACTAACACGAACTCATGTGGGCCAATTATTTACTTAGACTCCCTTATTCCTAGGTGTATCTCTTATATTTTATTGTTGTATTGAATGATCAAGAGGATGCATTGTTGACTTTTTTTGATAGTTATTTAGGCTGAAAATAAAGTGGGACGATTTAATCAATAGTTAGCTAAAGGACAAAATCTTTTAAAACTTCTTCTCGGGACCTCATAAAGTTCATATCTTGGCATAACCCGCTTCGCGATTTGAGACCTTTCTCTGACCGATATTTGGCAGTGACTTCATACTTCAAATCTTGAGAGACGTTCATGAAATAATGGCCTTCTCTTCATAATAGGAATTTCTTCACTTGAAGTTTTGAGAGATTCTTCATATTTGGACCACGACTTCTTCATTTTTCTCCAATCTTTATTTGGGATTTTGATATACAACGATCCGCCTCCTTTTAGGACTTGGATCTATTTATCATCATACCTTGCTAGGGTCTTTTCGGATAGACTTCTCCATGATCTTTTGGGGAGTACTTGCTTTTCGTCGTGTGTCTCGATCCTTCATATTAATTTTTGATAAATGATTCTTCACATCACTTGGGATCTTTAGCAACAAAATGTATCCCTCATGCCTTGTTGTGGCCTTTTCGGACTCGCCAATCTTCGCATCCCGCTTCAATAAGTTATGCCTTGGCTATGAACTCTAATCCATACCGAGCAACTTTTAAACGATCTTGGGCTAGAAGCTAAGTAACTTTTCAAATCGTACAACCTTATTTATTGCAAATAAATTTATTAACAAGCGATGGGAGAATAGGCTTATAATTAACTCACATAAATTCACGAAAGGATACCAAACTTATAATTGACTCTATCATCTCTCATTCTCCACAGTTTAAAATCTCAAGGAATGAAAATCGTGGATGCTTAGCCTATTAAATCATAGTTTTGGGTTTTCGAGTCATCTATAGGATCTTGCAAATTCTTAGGCTTTTTCAAGTTTAGAAAGCGCATTTTAAAGTTCCCTTTATAAAAAACTCTCTAGGATCAATTATAGGAACTTCCGAAAAGTTCTTGTTCTTAACCCGTGAGAGTTAAGACTTTCGCGTTTTATAGCTCCCTATATAAAAGCCTAGCAAAACTTGACTTAAACACGTTAAGGATACTAGCTAGAGTAAACTTAGATAAGTAAACTCGGGTTGAGTCAAAAGATTCACAACGTTTGAAAATTAAAACCACTTTATTAAAATTTGTTCTAGAAAAGAAAGAAAATAACTATACAAAGGTAAAACTAATAGGCCAAAATAGATCAAAAATTTTGAAAAAGTCGAAAAATTGATTTTCCGGTTAAAATGAGGACAAATACAAGGAAAAGGCCACTTAACTTCGATAGAAGTCCCCCCTACACTTAATATAAACATTGTCCTCAATGTTTATGCATGTGGGAGTAAACTCCCCTACACTTAGGACATTGTGCACGTTGTTTAAATCTTGCTAAGGAAAAGACAACTAACGAGATTCCATTTTAATATTAGAAAATATAAAATAGTGAATCGAAAAGAGTTTAGGATAGAACCGGGAAGAATGGAACACGGAATCACGGTTCGTCAAAAGTCATCAAGAGTGTGTCTTTGAAGCTCTAATCCCTGCACATGATAAGAAAGAAAACAAGAAACACCACAAAGCTCCCCTACACTTATGGTGAAAATAAGGAAAGATAGATAAATAATTGGGTTGCCTCCCAAAAAGCGCGTGTTTTTGTTAACCGAGTCACGAGCCTGACTCGTCCCCAAATTAAATGATCCATGGGGAAGCCTTGAATGTAATACCGGGATCAAAGACCTTGTCCTCGTTCCCCGTTGACATCAACAAAAGGGAGGCGGGAGGATAAGTCTTAAATGGTAGAAAGGTCCTTTCAACATACGAAAAGTATGTGAAGTCTTGATCCACGGGAGGTGGGGTGGGTAAAGGAGACAAATTGTCATCCCCCAAAGACAATGGATGGTCACTATTCGGCAAAGCCGTAAAGGTATCAATCATAGAATGGTCATTGTCACCTCCCGGGTCAAAGCACTCATCCTTATTTCCCGGTACGTAACGAGGAGAGTAAAAGCGATACATCACCCGCTTGGGTGTGCACGCGGTGGGAGGAGGTGGTAATATAATATGAGAAGTATGAGAACAATTACCTTCCACACACTTCACCTTTCCAGTAGAGTTAAATCTCTCCACCTCTGCGATAGAAGGGGGCATGGCTAACAAAGTATGCTCATCAATAGCAGGAGAATCAGACCTATCAATGTCCTCAATCCCTTCATCAAAGAGAGGATTCACCTCATTAGATATGTAAGCGTCATCAAAATCAAATAAAGGGTTCGAATAAATCTTGAAAGTTTTCTTCGGAACGTCTTCATCGGATAGTGACTCGTCATCGCTAGAAGTAAAATCATCATCTTGATCAAAAAGAGGATTAGAGAAAGCCAAATAATCCTCTCCCAAAGTGTTGGTGGAAGGAACATAACAGTAGAAAGCGCATCATACTCATCGTCACTGTCGGATGTCAACTAAGATTCACTTGGAATTGGGACAAGGTTATCAGCACTAGACTTTATGAATTCGTCGGATTCATTTGCAGGAATTGTGCTAAGATCCTCATCCCCTAGGATGGGTGAATCCTTAGGCTCCAGAGCCGGCAAGTCGGGAGAAGGAATAGAATTCTCATCGTTTCAAGAAATAGGACTCTCATCGTCATCATCATCATAATAAAATGGAGGCACAAGAGGAGGGGTGTAAGCACTAAGGTTAGATACTTGCTCTTGGTGCTGATTCGCTTGACATTTTTCGATGATCTTGTTGCAAGCTTCTTGATGTTGTTGACCTTGCTTAACAAGAGTGGCCCATTGTTCGTGGGAGCTCAAATGTTCAAAGGAAGGTTGATGATTGACGGTGTGACATGGGTGCTCAAAATTTTGAAAACCAGAATTATAGTACTGATGTGGCTCACGATAATTCATTGGCTGACAATAAGAAGTATCGTGAGGGCCCCCACAATGATTGCAACACGGGTATTGAGAAAAACCCGGTGCATTTGGTAGATAGCTAGGACCATTGTCGTAACTGTAACCCGGTTCTTTCTCGTCAAGAGACGGGTATCGAATAGGACATACAATACACCAATGAGAATCGTTGCCACAATATATGCAAGAGGGAGGAATAGGTGGATTAGAAGAAAAGGATGAATTAGTCGAATTGGACGATGGACAAAATCCAAAATGGGAAAATTGTGAATCGGAAACGGTTGGAAGATCTTTTCCGCATTGCTCGCAATAACAAAATTCACATAATTCGCCCTCAAATAATGGTCCCCTACACCTCCCGCAATGGACATAAAAACCATGAAGAATAATAGATAAGAAAGAAGAATATTTTGGGTGCAAAACTTTGAAAAAGAAATGCTTTTTATGATTTTTTAAATGTTTTTTGGATTTTTGAAAATTTTTGACACGAAAAATAACGTTCACAAGTGAACGGATCCCAAAAGCCAACGCGTCTCTCACAAAAAACCGTCAATCTTCACGAAAAGAGCCGGCAGCGGCGCCATTTGATAACTAGCTTTTAGTTATAAAAATTGTTCGTTGAAATCGGTCTAATCGAATTGATACTGGTTTAAAGTGCGACTCAGCTGTCTTTGGTGGAAACAAATATTGTGTCGTTGTAGTAAAATTAAAGGTGCAAAAACTTTAAAGTAAAGAGCAAGAAAAATAAATCTAAATCTAAGTGAAAATAAATGACAAGAATTTAAAGCGTGACGAAAAGTAAATGGGCAATTAAAAATAACTAACGCAAACTTAAAACTATCCTAAGGCAAACTTAAAACGCAACTAAAACTTAAACTAAGGCAAGGCTTAAAATAAATCTAAGGCAAGTAAACTTAAAGTGCGATTAAAATAAAAAGGCGGGAAAAGTAAAGCTTAAAAAATTAAAATAAACTAAAACTAAAAATACCTCACTTGGAATAATTACTCGTTCGGAATGTCACCTTCACCCGGAATAATTCTTCTTCGTTCGGAATAATCAAATTAAAACACTCATTCGGAACAATTAGCTCATCCGGAATAATCACTCCTTTATCCAGAATATAAGTTCATCCGGAATATTGATTCATCCGGAATATGTCACTTATCCGGAATAAATCCTTCACTCGGAATAATGCTTGACCCGGAATAAAAGCTTGATGCGGAATAAATCCTTCATTCGGAATGTGTCACTGATCCAGAATATCTTCCGATTCGGAATACCAAGTTGATCCGGAATAAATCACAATAAACCCTTCATTCGGAATATTCCGAATGAACAACCAAAACCTTGATTCGGAATATATGATATTTCGAATGAAGACTCTTGATTCGGAACACCAGCTTGGTTCGGAATATCCACTCTCATCCGGAATATTTGGCTTTATTCGGAATGTTCACTGATCCGGAATACTGATTATTCCGGATGAACACCCCTTGATCCGGAATATTCCTCTGATCCGGAATATTCCACTGGTTCGGAATATTCCCAAGAAAACCTTGATACGGAATAATTTGGGATTGATTCGGAATAACCTGGAAAATCAGAAACAACGAAGAACAAGGAGAAACAAAAATAACACGAATCTAATCTAAATCAATCAAATCAAACCAAAAGATTAAACAAGACTAATCACAAATAATCAACTAATGATAATCTATCAATCCTAATAAAAAACAATAACAATAATAATCAAAATAATCAAAACCCACTTAATCAATTTAACTAAATAACATGAACATAAACAATAAAGCATAAAAATTAAAGATTAATCAAGAAAGGTAGATAGGAGATTAACAAGAAAAAGTAAAGATTAACAATAATAAAAAGGAAACTTACTTGAATTAAAGGAATTAAAGGTGCAAGACAAGTATTTAAATTTGACAATTAAGTAAATGACATGTATTTAAATGTGCAAGGAAATGAAAATGGAAGAACTAGTGTCACTCTAGCCAACAAAATGAAATGAAATGAACTAAGGCCTATTTATAGGATGATTAGGGAGGTGCTTAGAGGAAGCTTCCTCCCCTCTTTCTTCTTTCTTTAATTGTCATTAAGTCCATAATCTTCTTAATTCTTTGACTTTAACGACTTTGTCTCGGGATTTCTACTCTCGTCTTGTAATTTCTTCAATAAATTAGACTTGAGTTCTTCAGCTTTTAGTAAACTTCCGTCCTTTAACATTTTCTTCGATAAATCTTCAAAATTGGTCTTGGACTTCCGTTCTTTTTGCACTCTTGATTTCATGACTTCTTCTTTTGTCTTTTTCTTCGATAAAAGCCCGTGAATGCCCGTGTTTTCTCCCCTTTTCACATTTTCGTCCTAAATCACAACAAAAACACAAACCACGCATAATTCCGACATTTACGACATAAAATACACATTTTGGCTTGGTTATTATTGTAGTTAAGTGGTAAAAAGGATGGGTGTTTACACACCTATCAATTGTCAATTGGTATCAGAGCTAATCGGGGGTGTTTTGTATCCGTGTGTTTGTGTCGTGTTATCAGATTCGTACTACTATGTTTCACGGTTGGTATTCGAAGTTCATTATTATCTATTTTTTATCAATTCAAATCTCGATATAACAACCTTTTTGTTCGAAATCTGTGTCTATCAAGCCTCGTCATAATTCTTTTGTCCATTTTGTAGTACCCATTTATTGGTTTTTTTGTCATTCATTGAATTGATCTGATTAATTTTTTGGGAAAAGGACAACTGCATTTGGACCAGATCCAATTTTTTTGGTTCAAGTGCCTATGGATTCGATTTCAAAATATTGCGGAATCTTGCAGTTCAAAATATTGCGGAATCTTGCATTCTAATATATTGCGGAATCTTGCATTTCAAAATATTGCGGAATGTTGCAGTTACACTTTGCGGAATCGAATGCTATTTACCTTTGCGGAATCGAATGTTGATTCGCATTGTGGAATCATATGACTTCTATTTTGCGGAATCATATGACTTCCACTTTGCGGAATCATATGACTTCCTCGTTGCGGAATCATATGTATTCCACTTTGCCGAATCATGGTTTCGGAATCGAATGCATTGCGGAATGATGACTTGAGAAAAAAATATTGCGGATTCATGCCACTGTATAACTTATCAAAACCTTTTACTTGACAACCAGCCAAATCATAAAGGACAAAACCGGGTTAACCAATCTATTTTCAAACCGACACACACCCATTTTTATCAACCATCTCCAATCTATCCAAATCCAATTTAATCCTATCCCATCAACTCTTCTACTCAGCCTACATCTCATACCGTGTCAACTCAGTAATTACCGAGTTAACCGAGTCAACTCACAGAGTTCATTAACTTTTATCAAGAATATATCAGTTTTAAAAACCTACATCATCATCATACTCGAAACCATTTCAGTTAAATGAGATCTCAGAATTGTTAACACGTTTTTTTCAATCTTTTATAAGATTTTTTTGCGTTTAACATACCTTCTTCATAGATCTTGACTGTGATGGTTTTCTACCATCTTTTTAATATTCGAATTCAAATCTTGATTGATAACAATCATGTTATAATCAGTAGATTTGATTCGATTGTGACTCATGCAACAAATTATGTAACCTACCCGAGACCATTATATGATCTTGAAGACTTGTTTCTACTCGTCTCGTCTCGTGTTCTTGACTAATTGTATGGGTTTTGGTTTGAATAACATAAATTAATCACAGCTTTTCGTGATTAATTGATATCAGATGATCTTCGTGAGTGTTTATTTGATTCGGATTGAAGATGAGATTGGGATTTGATGGTCAGCGTTTGTTTTGAGATGAGAGTGGAGATGGGAGCAGTTGAGTTGTAGATGATGGTCTGAGTTGGTTGGGAAGTTTTCAGATTGAATATGTGGGGCGGATATAACGAGATAAGAGATTTGGGTTTGGTGATTTTTGTCAGATGGATGATGGGATAATAGAGACGGAGTTAACAATGTGGATACGGTTTTTTGTAGATTAGATATGACCTAATTCTTAGGATTTAGGGTTATATATCTTATGTCAACAGATCGGGTTGTTTAATCTCAAATGGGCCAAATATAATATCCAGCAGGTGATAATGGGTTCAGGGTTATATCAATTGTCACGTGGGCCACATTTGAGTTTCCCGTGTTCACCAATTCATCAAGTGGGCCGTTGGAATGCATAAGGGCCGAACAATTCATATTCATAGCCTTTTGTTATATAATTTGAGGACGACTTTGGTTTTTATTCAGTTCATGGGACGATCACTATTCTGAACGAAGACATTTATTGGGCCGATTATTTTTGCAATTTAATTCGAGATGACCGTTTTTATATCCGAATTGTGAAAAATTAATTATGATGAATTATGTGGTTTACGGGAGTTATTATTGGATTGAGCCGGATATTTCGAAAGAACCGACTAGTAAAATATTTGTCGGGTTAAATGCTTATGTGACAGGATTTTATTACTTCGGCGGGCCGTTTAATCAGTGACATTCAAGTCCGGGTATCCGTTTTCGATCATAACCTTTCTTCTCGATCTACAAACACAACAAACACGCTACATTACACTAAAACGATCCTTATCAAAAATTCACCTAAATTCCTATCATCTATTGCGGTTTATGTGATTACGAACATGATTCGATGCTACTTATTTGAGGTTGAAGTGTGATTTCTCAAAGGCGTTCTTATTTTATCTTTAAAGGAGTACTTACGACTTTATAAGATAACTTGTTCAAGCATATACGGTTATGGATAAGACTTGAAGTATCTAATTTCCAGTGTCAAACGGAGGATGGTCGACGACATGGATAACTATCATTTTTTGGGAGCTTCGTTGCGGTTCTTAGTGTCACACGCACTTGCTGTTGTGGATATCTTCAAGAGGTGTGGTACCTTTTCTTATACCGCCTGTTTTGGTATAGGGTACTTTAGAGAAGTTGTACCTTTTTTTCTACCGTCTTTTGGTATAGGGTACGTTTAAGACTTCTCTGCATCGCTCTTTATTCGACAATAGTGCAAGCTTAAGTTCAATTTTGGGGAATTCTACTTAAGATTCAAGTTAGGATATCAGGTTATCTTCATCAGTGGTCACTATCAATAGCCAACATAATTGATAAGGGGATTCTGTTCGGGGTGATCAAGAGATAATTTTTGTTTAGAGAGATATTGTTGACATCTTCTCACATAGTATTGGTTACTAAGTAAGCAGTTCCAGTTGGCATACCACGTACACACATGAAGGATGATTCCCTTATTAGGTATCATCCTAGAGGGAGAAATGTGTACATGAGGGGTCACTTGACTTTGGAGTTACCGTTTCTACATAAAGGGATAAGTTGTCTACATTCAGGACTTAATTGACTTTGATGTGGCAACTTTATAGCATCACTGTCCTGTCAGAAGAAATGTGCATTTCCGGGACTTAATTGAATCTGGTGCTACAGTTTGACTTCATGTTCGGGATAGAGTGTGTACTTCTAGTAATCTTTCATAGAATCAAGACTGGGATTGCTTCAAATTGTGAGAAAATGTTGATGACGTTATCACCTCCCACAGATTTCCTCTAAAGAATCTGTTTGGGAGGGAGCAGTCTTTACTGCTTGTTTAATGAAAGGCCTTCTATGGGAGGGAGTAAAACTCAACTAGATTCTACAAAGCTGAAGAAATAGAGCTGGAGTATTCAAGAAGATGAAGGTCGCTGAAGACTGCCTTAAGGAATGCTGGAATTCAAGCTTATCATTTTTCTTTATTTTTGCTTGTAGGAATCATTGTAACCAACTCACGTGAGTCACCATCTTGGAGGGAGATTGTGAGACTTAATTTTTGGTAAGCTGGCGCCTTTCAACGTGAGTTGGACTAAATATACATTCATTTGTTATATGCAGGGACTTATTATGTAAAGGATAGATTGTCTAGTTAAGTTAGGCCTATAAACACCCCCATGACTCTCCATGGGGGTGTGGAAGTTTAGTGTTTTTTCCTTTGTATTGTTTTCACATGAAATAATACACACACTTTCCTTCACCTCTCTCTAACTTTCTCTCACTAGAACAACAATGGATACCATGTTCTTTGATCATCCCCGACCCCCTGAACCAAGGTGGCTTTTTAATGATTGTCAGTTTAATACTTACCGCTTTTACGCCTTTTTACTAAAAGGTCGTATTTTACTGCTATCACTATGCCATATGTTTTCCTTGTAGTCATGTGTCTTAAACACGTCAGGAAATGTTATGTTTATTTTAATTGCCTGGGCTATATACAATCATGCCATGTTTCACCTAGTTACGGAGGTACCGTAACCATAGCACTGGAGGCACCGGTGTTATGACTCTTATGAGGTGAGAGTGATTTCTCGCAATGTCCCTTTACAGTTAGACCATTTATATATATTATTATGTGCGGCGTATGGGTGCATCCTAGTTACAAGTTTTCAGACAAGTATTTTCATGGTGAATGTTGTGTGTGCCTTGCATCCTTCACAAGGAGTTGATCCCTCCTACCCAGACCAGTATAATTAGAGGCATCCCCTCTACATGTATGACGAGGTCACCCCTCCATATATTCATGCACGTTGATATATTCATGACCTATATGGGCTCTTGGGCATTTAAAATACAGTTTTCATGATACAAACTTAATCTTTTCAGAATAAACCAGTTTATTACATGTCACCATGTTTCCTAGGACTTACATTATTCCGCTTCATTTTCATCCTTATGTTTCCCTTTCAGTCTTTACTTATGTTTATGTTATTCCATGTCATTGTTATATATCCGCACACTGAGTGTACTTCTCAACCGTTTCTCTTTCCATGTTCCCAAACGACAGGTACTAAAGAGAAAAGCTAAGAATCAAGAGTACGTGCATGGAATGAGGCACCAGTCTTCTTTCATTCTTTAATGCATTTACATACTTTTTCTTTGCTAGACATCGTTTTGTCCTTTTCCTTTACATTCTACTTACGAATTCGTGTGTGGAGCTTATGTTGGATCTGATGTTTGCTTCTGGATTCCTTATGGTCATTTAATGTTTTAGACATTTACCTTGCATGCTTTGATGATACGCCATAATTATCTTGTGATATTCCATTTATCAAAATGGGGTGTTACAATTATGGTATCAGAGCCTGGTTCTCGACTTGTAGACTCTTAAAATTGTCTTGTGACTAGTGGGTAGTCATCAACGTCTTCCTAGAACGGATAATTTGTTTTCATGAATTCATTTCATGTATCATTGTTGTGGGAATTTTGACTAAGTAATGGTTGGGACAGGACTGGCCTTATTTAGTCGCATGTGCTTTTAATAGAATCGTTTTGCTTGGTAAACCGACCCATAGGCGTTCACATTAGCTTATGGCTTTCGGTTTTGATGAACCGAACCACAGGCGTTCATCTTCGCTAGATCATTTTATTTTCATGTCATTTGCATCTGGCTATGCATTAATAAACTGTTTTCATGCATCATTTCATTATGTTTACCATATGTTCTAATCAGATTAATCATTTCATTTTCATTTTAAACCGTCAAATGGTCATGATACGCGAACAAGAGCTAGCAACAGCTGTCCAAGAAGCACTACAAGCCATGCTTCCCCAAATCAGGAACCAAATTCGGGCTGAATACCATAACGAACAAAATCAGAACAACAGTCCTCCTCCTCCTCCACCGGATAATTTGCATACTTGGCTTGCGAGGTTTAACAAGCAGAAGCCAAGATCTTTTGACAAGGCTGAGACTTCATCTGATGCAGAAGAATGGATTTTGCATATGGAGAAGATTTTTGATGCTATGGGATGCGGTAGTGTCTACAAGGCAAGGTTGGTTTGCTATAAGTTTGAGGGTGATGCCCTACATTGGTGGAGATCTTACAAGTTAACTAATGCAGGCGATGATTGGCTAGCTCCATTGACTTGGGATCGGTTCAAGACTTTGGTTTTATGCGCAGTTATTTCCGACTTCTAAGCAGGAAGGACTCAAGAGGGAGTATCACTCCATTCGTCAGAGAAATGGAGAGACTAACACTGAGTTCATGCATAGGTTTCTTAGGTTGGCTAGATTCTTAGGTGCGGCTGCGGGTACTGCGGAGGAAAAAGCCAAGCACTTCCGTTGGGCTCTGCACGCCTCTACGGCGGCTCGTTTACTTAGTGCTACTTATGCTAATGTGGCTCAAGTTAATGATATAGCACGTAGCTTAAAAATGCTACATGAGCGTGATGACTACGAGGAACAAGCTCGTCCTAAGAAGAGGTATAAATTTCAGCCATCAAGCGTTATCATTTCATTTCAATCTTTATGTTCATTTATACCTTTTCTTATCCAATTACATCTTCAGGCAGAAGGGTGGAGACCGGTCCCAACCGGCCACCCAGCAGAATGCCAACAAGAGCCATGGTCAATCTAACAACTGTAACACTCTCAATTTTCGTATCGGTACAATGGAAGGGTCTTTTAGAGTGTTACGGGATAGCACAATAACTCCAATCATAGACAACACATAAAAATGGTTGTACAAGGTTCAACATACATTCATTCGATAAAAAGTTTTAAAGTGTACAACAGGTCCCAAATTATACAGGTCATTAAGTTTACAAAACATAGATCGAATGAACATTTTTAATATTATGTGGGCCAGCAGAGTCGATCTCCATCCGGATTACCTTCAATCACCTGAGATAAAAACATGCAAAAATCATATCATCGAATGCCGAGTGAATTCATAGAGTTTAATAAAAACCGTTATATAAAACAATCGTTAAAATCAGAACACAAGTATAATATCAGAAGTAAGTCCTCGTATTGCTAGTCAGGCAATATATAAATCAACCATACATCTTAAACCGTCCATGAGACCGTAGCCTCAATATTACCATTATAGGTAATATTATCATCGTTATTTGCATCGTTATTGTATTGCATATAGGATTATTATTAGCCACATGACATTGTTACCTTACTATGAAAACAACGGGCCGCGAACCCGACAAACAATTTGCCCATCTAAGTTAGCGTGTCGTCACAAAAATCACGCTATGTAATATTCTCATACATAAATTCGCTTACCAATCAATGTGGTACGACGGGGATCAACCGTCAAGGCGCGAACTGGGGTGATCGTCCCTAAATAGTACTATCATATGCATAAGCGTCTACCAAATCCCGGTATTTCACAATTCATGCTAATGGGAATTTAAGTGACATAACCTAACTACTAATAATCCTTTTTATCTCGTTTATAGGGTCATAGCATCATTCGGGTCCATATCATTAAGCATACCATCGGGACTACTTGTGTTCTATTTTTATCAAAAACTAGCATGTTATCTCCCTCGCAGGTTTACAAATCATTTTATAAAACATTTAAAAGAGTGTGAGGCTATGAACTCACGTTGATAATGAAAGGCGGATTATCGGCTACGGGCGTGCTTCGGTCACGGAAACCTATATAAATAATAATCGGTCTTAGACTCTTGTCCAATGACGTTTATCAAAATAACAATATACATATGATGATTTTGTACATATGATGATGATCAAGTGGGTTTATATATCCTTGTTTACTCATTTTAGCATTCATGTATTGGTAACTTTTTACTAGTTTACTAGTTTTACCTATTTACACGTTTTATGTCCAATAAACTTATTATAAGTTCTTTAACTTGTATTAGTTCATTTTATACTTCAGTATTCACACTTTACATGTTGGGCCCAAATGGGTTAAGCCCAATAAGTACTTTTTATAAGTGTTTAACTTATTTAATCCAATTATTAGTCCAATATGCTTACTTAGCTCGTTAATGTCCGTATGTCCTATAGTTCGGGTTTTATCGGTTTTTACTTGTATTAGATACTTATATATCAGTATATGACTTTTAAAAACTTTACATTAGACGGGTTTGATCGTCTAAGTTTTAATTGGCGAAAAACGTTAATTTTACGGTAATAGCCGAAAAAGTCGTAAAAATCATGTTTATAGTTTTTATAACTTATAAATCTTATTCAACTACCATTTTTATAAATTGTCCATTTATTAAACCTTATAAATATTTATATAAATGAAATTCATAAGTTAGTGGGTTTTAATTTCACATTTTATAATATATAATTTGAGTGCTTATATAATAGTATTAAACATTAATTCTTCAAAATCTGATTTTTATTTTCATCTTCACCATTTTTATCATATCTAGAGTTCTACAATGAATTAGAAGCTCATTTTTGGATGGCATGAACTTCATATTATGTTCTACAATTAACTTAGATATAGCTACTGCTCATTTTAAGTTTAACTATCCTTAACAGTCCCTACAAAACAGTCTATCCAGATTAGCACACTCATCTTGTTTTGATCATATCTCACTCATTTTAATGATTCCATTGCATGGCCAACTCTCACATGTGTATGACATCTTGTACTTACTGTAAATGAATTCCACCATGAAAATTTATCAGTTTATGTTTTGGTTACATACTGTTTTTATACAGCCAACAAATTAAGCATGATTTTAGCCTTGTTTCTTATGGTTATTAATCTTTTTAAGCATATTTATTAACACTTGATCCCCACACAACATTTTTATCATCATATATTCATCATGTACATATACAACAAGAAATAAAATACATCTGATCTTTACAAAAATAACAAGAGAAAATGGAAAGGATGATCTTCTTTACCAACCAAGAGTATATCTTGTTTTTGGAAGACAAGAACTCGATGAACACCAAATGGATCCCCAAGATCATCAAACACCAAGAAAGAAAGTTGAGAAATCAGCCCTAGGACACAAGCAAATCACCTCCTTTGTTGTTAAAATGGCCACCAAATAATCAAGGCTTCAAGGTAACTCCATAATATAGCTAGATAACAAGCATTTTGTGGCTAGAAAAGATCAATGGTGGTGTTTGTTCTTGAAGTGGGACGGCAAAAGGGGTGGAGTTGAGAGAGTTTGAGTTGTTTTTGCATGAGTGAATGGTAGTATGTGAGAAGGTTGATGGTTTTTGTGTTAGTGGTAGCTTAAGTGTAAGGCTAACTTACACTTGTTAAGCTAAGTGTTTACATGATGCCACATCTTTGATATGGTGTGTCATGTTTGGCCGTCCCTTTTGTGTAGTGGGGTGGGATGATTTATTTTGTCCCACCTCACTAATTTACGGGTATTCCTCGATTCTAGTTTCCTCGATTTGTGTGCCCTCGGGTCGTTTCACAAAAAACATTTTTATAAATTATGAATCAATGGCACAAAACGAATCTAATAAAAATTGTCTCATCAAAAACAGAGTTCAAAAACGTAAATACGTAATCCTAAGGTTTCCGGTTTAATCATAAAGGACGCTAAATTATACACGTAAGCCCAAATTTAAATCCGTAAATTGTGAGTTCATCAACCAACACAAAAATAAGTTTCAAAATATTATACTAGAAAATAATTCACTACCTGAAGATGTTAGATTGTCACAGCTTTTCCTCCTAAAAGGGATCAATGTCATCGTGATCCATTTTATTTTGATGTCCATTTCTTATTGAAATCGAAGAGTTGCGGATATTTCTTCCACATTTCATCCTCTCGTTCCCAAGTATATTCCGGTCCATGCTTTGAATTCCATCGGATCTTGACAATAGGTATCCGACTTTGTTTCAGTCTCTTTACCTCATGATCCATAACCTCTACGGGTCTTCGATAAAATGCAACTTCCCATCTATTCGAACCTTATCCAACGAAATTTTCTCATCACTCACTGCTAGACATTTCTTCAGATTAGATACATGGAATGTGTTGTGAACACCATGAGGTTCTAGGGGTAACTCTAGTTTGTAAGCTACCGGACCTACTCTAGATAAAATCTTAAAGGGTCCAATATAACGGGGATTCAATTTTCCTCGCTTTCCAAATCTTATAACGCCTTTCCATGGCGATACTTTCAACATTACTCGGTCACCCACTTCAAACTCCATCGGCTTCCGCCGCACATCCGCGTAATTTTTCTGTCTACTACGGGCAGTCAACAACCTATTCTTAATTTGAACTATCATCTCCGTAGTCTCCCAGATCAATTCCGGTCCCGTGAGCTGGGTATCCCCAACTTCACTACAACATTCAGGAGATCTACACTTCCTACCATACAAAGCTTCAAACGGTGCAGCCTTAATACTAGAATGGTAACTATTGTTATACGAAAACTCTGCTAACGGCAAATGTTTATCCCAATTCTTACCAAAATCTAACACACAAGCTCTCAACATATCTTCTAGTGTTTGTATCGTCCTTTCACTCTGCCCATCAGTCTGGGGGTGATAAGCAGTGCTCATGTCGAGATTCGTTCCCAAAGATCTTTGGAGAGATTTCCAAAAATTCGATGCGAATCTAGGATCTCGATCTGAAATGATCGATACAGGCACTCCATTCTTGCATACAACATTCTCAAGGTATATACGAGTCAGCTTCTCCAGTGAGAACTGCTCTTTAACCGGAATGAAGTGTGCTGATTTGGTTAGTCTGTCGACAATAACCCAAATCGAGTTGTTTCCAGATGATGTTCTAGGAAGCTTGGTGATTAAGTCCATCGTAATTGGCTCCCACTTCCATTCAGGAATCTTTGGTTGTTGAAGTAGTCCTGATGGCTTTTGATGTTCAGCTTTAACTCTAGCACAAGTCAAGCATTAAAGAACATACATAGCAATATCAGCTTTCATATTCGGCTACCAGTACAACTTCTTCAAATCATGGTACATTTTATCAGATCCCGAATGAATGGAATACTTAGATTTATGGGATTCTAACATAATCAAGTCTCTTAAGCCTCAAAACATGGGTATCCACATACGACCTCTTAAGCATTTCACTCCATCAGCTCTAACCTCTAAAGGATCTCCTTCTCCTCGGAACCCTTCATTAACAAAATTTTCCTTGTTACAAGCTTCTATTTGCGCATTTCTAATTTGCTCAGGAAAGTTATTGTGCATGGTCAAGACTAGAGAACGTACCCTGATAGGCTCTCTATCTTTCCAGCTTAACGCATCGGCAGCAACATTGGATTTTCCTGGGTGATATTTTATATCACAATCATAATCACTTAACAACTCTATCCATCTTCGTTGCCTCATGTTCAATTCCTTCTTGTCGAGAATATACTATAGGCTTTTGTGATCGGTGAATACCGTACACTTGGTGCTATACAGATAATGTCTCCACAACCTAAGAGCAAAGACTACAGCTCCTAACTCAAGATCATGAGTAGTATAATTCTCCTCATTCTTCATTAATTGCCTAGAAGCATAAGCTATCACTTTCTCTCGCTGCATCAAAACAGCTCCATAGCCTCTAAGAGATGCATCACAATACACTACAAAATCTTCACTCCCGTCGGGTAATGATAAGATTGGCGCACTACATTATTTTTGCTTCAATGTCTGAAATGCTCCATCTTCATCACTTCCCCAAACGAAAGGTTTGTTCTTCTGGGTAAGCTTAGTCAAGGGTTTAGCTATCAAAAAAAATTCTTTAATGAATCGCCTATAATAGTCAACCAATCCTAAGAACTGTCACACTTCCGTTGGCGTTGTCGGTGCAGACCAATTCTTAATGGCTTCAACCTTTGCAGGATCAACATGAATTCCATCTTTGTTAATCACATGACCAAGAAATTGCACAGAATCTAACCAGAAATCACATTTCAAAAACTTAGCATACAACCTTTCATCCTTCAACAAATTCAAAACAATCCTTAAATGTTCTCTATGTTCATCTTCATTCTTAGAATAGATTAGAATATCATCAATAAACACAATCACAAATTTATCCAAGTAGGGCTTGCACACTCGATTCATTAAATCCATGAAAACCGCAGGTGCGTTAGTTAACCCAAATGGCATTACTTGAAATTCATAGTGTCCATAACGAGTTCTAAATGCAGTTATAGGAATATCTTCTTCACGGACGTGAAGTTGGTGATATCCTGACCGCAAATCTATCATAGAATACACACTAGATCCTTGTAGTTGATCAAACAAATCATCAATCCTAGGTAAAGGATATCGATTTTTAATTGTCAACTTATTCAGTTCCCTATCATCAATGCACATACGGAAAGATCCATCCTTCTTCTTAACGAACAAGACTGGATCTCCCCAAGGCGACGAGCTCGGTCGAATAAAACCTTTATCAGACAACTCCTTAAGTTTTCCAGATAACTCCTTTAATTCAGAAGGGGCTAATCGGTAAGGCGCACGTGCCACCGGTGCAGCACTAGGAATTAAATCGATTCGAAACTCTACTTGCCTTATCGGCGGAAGTCCGGGTAAATCTTTAGGAAATACCTCAGGAAATTCACAAATAATAGGTACATCTTCCAATCGTTTTCCCTAGACTCATTCCCGGTCACTTGAGCTAAGAATAACTCACAACCGTTCCTGATGTACTTTTAGACTTTAATACATGAAACGATTTTCAAACGGGATTCACCTCGATTACCATCAATTACTAACGTCCTATTCCTAAGAGGAATCTTAACCTTCTTCTCTCCACATAAAATAGTAGCATTATTCAACGACAACCAATCCATACCAATAATAATATCAAAACTACCTAATTCTATCAACATCAAATCAATCGGAAAGGAATAGTTCAAGAGATTTAGAGAGCATCCTTCTAATAGCTTATTAGTTTTCACTAATTTACCATTAGCCAATTCCACCTTGTAACTGGTATTTATCTCAACAGGTTCAATGTCAATAAGGGCACTAAATTTAGTGGATACAAAGATCCTATCAGCACCCGAATCAAATAAAGCAACAACATAATGATTGTTGAGTAAAAACATACAGGTAACGACATTCGAATCCTCTTTCATCACCTTAATTGTTCCAAGTTGATAGACACCACCCTGGGGGTTTCTTCCAGGTACAATCGCTTTCAACTTGGGGCATTCCGATTTCCTATGACCTTCTTCATTACAGTTGAAGCAAATGGTTCCCTTCTTACACCTTTCAACCTTGTGTCCAAGCTTTCCGCAATTTCGGCACTTCCAGCAGTCGCCAGCATGCCTCTTGTTGCCACACCTAGGACATCTATCATCGTTGCGCGGTGTGTTGTTGGTAAGAGCATTTTCATTCCCCTTTCTCTGGTTCTGACGGCGATTGAATTCATAATCAAGATACAAATAAGGCACAATATGGAATTCAAGACAAGATACATATTTCATTCGATTTGAAACAAAAGAATTGTCTTAGTTACATCCCATATCAAAGTTCTAGCACTATATATATACTCAAAATTCGTGCCAAGTCTACTACTAACAAGTCGGTTCAGTCAAAGCTACAAAAGTACAAAAGATACAAAGGTCACTACTAAATACAGACTGGTCTACTGAGAACCGCCAGATGGTCCATCATCCATCGTCTTCTGTATCTTTCTCGGACGATCACTAGACACATCTTCATCTGGGCGCTTACGGATCACTCCTCTTTCAACCATGTCAGCATAAAATCTACTTTTCCAACCCACAGATATATTCAACTCCTTTTCAGCTTTCTCACACATCGCACGAGCTACACTCAACTGAATCTCCATAGAATTTACCTTTTTTTCATAGCAGCAAACTCACCACTTTCTAACACCGATAACCTCCTAAAAGCCTCATTCAAACCACGCTCTACATCAGTCAAATCCAAACTAAGCAATTCCCGCTCTTTCTCACCAACCTTAGTCTTCGACTCCAAATAAGAAACTTGAGTCTGAACAACACCTAATCCAATCTCTGTCATACTACTCTTAACACGGGAAGCATCTAGATCACGTCTCAAGGCCCATGGTGCAAGACCATCAATATGAGTAGCCTCTCGAGTACTAGACGACTCTCTTATCACACGTCTACGAGTAGCAATACCATCAGTACCTTCAGGTACATTATCATCCGCATCCTCCTCTGATTCAGAATCAGATTCAAACGATTCAGACATTTCATCCCTAGGTAGCTCAACCTCAAAATCAGACAAATCAACTGGTGGGGGTAAAGGCCCGCCCTCTGGAACATCATAAGGATAAATAATCTCAGCTTCCTCATCGTCATCAACCTCATCGTCTATACCTACATCCTCCTCGACATCCTCGTCGTCAATCTCATCATCTAAATTATCTAACCCAATCTCCTCATCATTCTCAATAACAACATTATCAATCTCATTTTCTACCATATCAACCTGAGGGGCAATCTGATCTACTAGTCCTATCTCGGGCTCGGGATCCTCGAATGGTTCCTACTCATCATCCATATCATAATCTACTAAGTCTAAATAAGGATCATCATCTACATTAGGTTCGGGAATAGCATGGTTCTCTACAGGAATATTAGGGTCAGCCATGACAATCTGCATTTATATATATCTCGTATTAGGATAACATAATATTTAAACAATTACATACTGAAATCACGATATATACATATATATAAATTAAATTATATATATCAACATATATATCTTCTCAATAGGGCTTGTTGGTAACGTCGGAGATCTCTGGCACCGTTATAGTCAAAAGATCTTTCAAATATTTTCTCAAATGTTCATTGTCAAAACATTTTGAAAAGTTTTGTTCAAAACCTTGGTTTTTAAAATCTTTTGTTCTCTATAACGAGAGCTCTGGTAGAAAACTGTAACACTCTCAATTTCCGTATCGGTACAGCAGAAGGGTCTTTTAGAGTGTTACGGGATAGCACAATAACTCCAATCATAGACAATACATAAAAATGGTTGTACAAGGTTCAACATACATTCATTCGATAAAAAGTTTTAAAGTGTACAACAGGTCCCAAATTATACAGGTCATTAAGTTTACAAAACATAGATCGAATGAACATTTTTAATATTATGTGGGCCATCAGAGTCGATCTCCATCCGGATTACCTTCAAGCACCTGAGATAAAAACATGCAAAAATCATATCAGCGAATGCCGAGTGAATTCATAGAGTTTAATAAAAACAGTTATATAAAACAATCGTTAAAATCAGAACACATGTATAATATCAGAAGTAAGCCCTCGTATTGCTAGTCAGGCAATATATAAATCAAGCATACATCTTAAACCGTCCATGAGACCGTAGCCTCAATATTACCATTATAGGTAATATTATCATCGTTATTTGCATCGTTATTGTATTGTATATAGGATTATTATTAGCCGCATGACATTGTTACCTTACTATGAAAACAACGGGCCGCGAACCCGACAAACAATTTGCCCATCTAAGTTAGCGTGTCGTCACAAAAATCACGCTATGTAATCTTCTCATACATAAATTCGCTTACCAATCAATGTGGTACGACGGGGATCAACCGTCAAGGCGCGAACTGGGGTGATCGTCCCCAAATAGTACTAGCATATGAATAAGCGTCTACCAAATCCCGGTAGTTCACAATTCATGCTAATGGGACTTTGAGTGACATAACCTAACTACTAATAATCCTTTTTATCTCGTTTATAGGGTCATAGCATCATTCGGGTCCATATCATTAAGCATACCATCGGGACTACTTGTGTTCTATTTTTATCAAAACTAGCATGTTATCTCCCTCGCGGGTTTACAAATCATTTTATAAAACATTTAAAAGAGTGCGAGGCTATGAACTCACGTTGATAATGAAAGGCGGATTATCGGCTACGGGCGTGCTTCGGTCACGGAAACCTATATAAATAATAATCTGTCTTAGACTCTTGTCCAATGACTTTTATCAAAATAACAATATACATATGATGATTTTGTACATATGATGATGATCAAGTGGGTTTATATATCCTTTTTTACTCATTTTAGCATTCATGTATTGGTAACTTTTTACTACTTTACTAGTTTTACCTATTTACACGTTTTAAATCCAATAAGCTTATCATAAGTTCTTTAACTTGTATTAGTTCATTTTATACTTATATTATCAGTATTCACACTTTACATGTTGGGCCCAAATGGGTTAAGCCCAATAAGTACTTTTTATATGTGTTTACCTTATTTAGTCCAATTATTAGTCAAATATGCTTACTTAGCTCGTTAATGTCCGTATGTACTATAGTTCGGGTTTTATCGGTTTTTACTTGTATTAGATACTTATATATCAGTATATGACTTTTAAAAACATTACATTAGACGGGTTTGATCGTCTAAGTTTTAATTGGCGAAAAACGTTAATTTTACGGTAATAGCCGAAAAAGTCGTAAAAATCATGTTTATAGTTTTTATAACTTATAAATCTTATTCAACTACCATTTTTATAAATTGTCCATTTATTAAACGTTATACATATTTATATAAATGAAATTCATAAGTTAGTGGGTTTTAATTTCACATTTTATACTATATAATTTGAGTGCTTATATAATAGTATTAAACATTAATTCTTCAAAATCTGATTTTTATTTTCATCTTCACCATTTTTATCATATCTAGATTTCTACAATGAATTAGAAGCTCATTTTTGGATGGCATGAACTTCATATTATGTGCTACAATTAACGTAGATATAGCTACTTCTCATTTTAAGTTTAACTATCCTTAACAGTCCCTACAAAATAGTCTATCCAGATTAGCACACTCATCTTGTTTTGATCATATCTCACTCATTTTAATGATTCCATTGCATGGCCAACTCTCACATGTGTATGACATCTTGTAATTACTGTAAATGGATTCCACCATTCAAATTTATCAGTTAAAGTTTTGGTTACATACTGTTTTTATACAGCCAACAAATTAAGCATGATTTTAGCCTTGTTTCTTATGGTTACTAATCTTTTTAAGCATATTTATTAACACTTGATCCCCACACAATATTTTTATCATCATATATTCATCATGTACATATACAACAAGAAAGAAAATATATTTGATCTTTACAATAATAACAAGAGAAAATGGAAAGGATGATCTTCTTTACCAACCAAGAGTATATCTTGTTTTTGGAAGACAAGAACTTGATGAACACCAAATGTATCCCCAAGATCATCAAACACCAAGAAAGTAAGTTGAAAATCAGCCCTAGGACACAAGCAAATCACCTCCTTTGTTGTTAAAATGGCCACCAAGTAATCAAGGCTTTAAGGTAACTTCATAATATAGCTAGATAACAAGTATTTTGTGGCTAGAAAAGATCAATGGTGGTGTTTGTTCATGAAGTGGGACAGCAAAAGGGGTGGAGTTGAGAGAGTTTGAGTTGTTTTTGCATGAGTTGATGGTAGTATGTGAGAAGATTGATGGTTTTTGTGTTAGTGGTAGCTTAAGTGTAAGGCTAACTTACACTTGTTAAGCTAAGTGTTTACATGATGCCACATCTTTGATGTGGTGTCATGTTTGGCCGTCCCTTTTGTGTAGTGGGGTGGGATGATTTATTTTGTCCCACCTCACTAATTTACGGGTATTCCTCGATTCTAGTTTCTCGATTTGCGTTCCCTCAGGTCGTTTCACGAAAAATGTTTTTATAAATTATGAATCAATGGCACAAAACGAATCTAATAAAAATTGTCTCATCAAAAACGGAGTTCAAAAACGTAAATACGTAATCCTAAGGTTTCCGGTTTAATCGTAAAGGACGCTAAATTATGCACGTAAGCCCAAATTTAAATCCGTAAATTGTGAGTTCATCAACCAACACAAAAATAAGTTTCAAAATATTATACTAGAAAATAATTCACTACCTGAAAATGTTAGATTGTCACAACAACCGTTAAGGATCTGACAAGAGGAACGATAATGACAATTACCGTAACAACAACAGCCAGTCCAACAACAACAGGTCCCTAAATTCTTAAACTTTTTCTATGTTCAGTTGTTGTATATTTTTACATACTAACAGATCAGCATCATCAAAAGGAACTCTACGAGTGGACGTGACCAAAATTCTAAGGATCAACAGTCCAACAACTCATCTTCATCTGGCTCTCAGGTAGCAAGGGTACCTCCAGGAGGTTACACCTACCCCATCTGCACGACTTGTAGTCGTAGACATCTCGGACCATGCCGTAAGTCAGCTGGTGTCTGTTACAAGTGTGGACTACCCGGACACATGTTGAAAGATTGCAAGAAGGGAGATATTGCTGGTACTTCTAGTGCTCCTCTTCCTAAGCCACCAGCCTCCGGTCGTGTCTAGACTGCCACCAGGGAGCAAGCTAATATGTCTTCAGGTACTATCACTGGCATCCTCTTTATGAACGGTCATGATGCGTGCGTTTTATTTGATACTGGGGCTACTCATTCAGTTATATCCCCTACGTATGCTACTAGTATTAATAAAATACCTACGCCATTAGAAAATATTTTAAGTATATCCACGTCTATGCGAGACTATCACCCATGTGTACAGAGATCTTCCACTAGAATTCGATGACAAGATTCACCCAGTAGACGCACTTCCTTTGGATATGTGCGAGTTTGATCTCATCTTAGGAATAGATTGGTTATCCAAGCATCATGCTACTATTGATTGCCATAATTATGGGGTTATCTTCGGTGATGTTCACGCACTAGAGTACGTTCACAATGGTTTTATACCAGGAAAGTCCGTACAAATCATCTCTACGTTTGAAGCTCGTGCATTACTGTTAAGCTAAGTGTTTACATGATGCCACATCTTTGATGTGGTGTCATGTTTGGCCGTCCCTTTTGTGTAGTGGGGTGGGATGATTTATTTTGTCCCACCTCACTAATTTACGGGTATTCCTCGATTCTAGTTTCTCGATTTGCGTTCCCTCGGGTCGTTTCACGAAAAACTTTTTTTATAAATTATGAATCAATGGCACAAAACGAATCTAATAAAAATTGTCTCATAAAAAACGGAGTTCAAAAACGTAAATACGTAAGCCTAAGGTTTCCGGTTTAATCGTAAAGGACGCTAAATTATGCACGTAAGCCCAAATTTAAATCCGTAAATTGTGAGTTCATCAACCAACACAAAAATAAGTTTCAAATTATTATACTAGAAAATAATTCACTACCTGAAAATGTTAGATTGTCACAACAACCGTTAAGGATATGACAAGAGGAACGATAATGACAATTACCGTAACAACAACAGCCAGTCCAACAACAACAGGTCCCTAAATTCTTAAACTTTTTCTATGTTCAGTTGTTGTATATTTTTACATACTAACAGATCAGCATCATCAAAAGGAACTCTACGAGTGGACGTGACCAAAATTCTAAGGATCAACAGTCCAACAACTCATCTTCATCTGGCTCTCAGGTAACAAGGGTACCTCCAGGAGGTTACACCTACCCCATCTGAACGACTTGTAGTCGTAGACATCTCGGACCATGCCGTAAGTCAGCTGGTGTCTGTTACAAGTGTGGACTACCCGGACACATGTTGAAAGATTGCAAGAAGGGAGATATTGCTGGTACTTCTAGTGCTCCTCTTCCTAAGCCACCAGCCTCCGGTCGTGTCTAGACTGCCACCAGGGAGCAAGCTAATATGTCTTCAAGTACTATCACTGGCATCCTCTTTATGAACGGTCATAATGCGTGCGGTTTATTTGATACTGGGGCAACTCATTCAGTTATATCCCCTACGTATGCTACTAGTATTAATAAAATCCCTACGCCATTAGAAAATATGTTAAGTATATCCACGCCTATGCGAGACTCTATACGCATCACCCAAGTGTACAGAGATCTTCCATTAGAATTCGATGACAAGATTCACCCAGTAGACGCACTTCCTTTGGATATGTGCGAGTTTGATCTCATCTTAGGCATGGTTTGGTTATCCAAGCATCATGCTACTATTGATTTCCATAATTATGGGGTTATCTTCGGTGATGTTCACGCACTAGAGTACGTTCACAATGGTTTTATACCAGGAAAGTCCGTACAAATCATCTCTACGTTTGAAGCTCGTGCATTACTGTCTCATGGCTGCGAGGGATTCTGGTGAAAAGAAAGAATAGGTCGTTGAGTATCTAAAAAATCCAAACTTTAACGTAAATAACAAAATAATAAAAGCGATAAACTAATTAAAACTTAAATAAAAGACTTTAAAAGAAATTAAGATAAAAGCTTGAAAAGATTAAACTAAAAATAATAGTTTAAAAGAAATTAAGTAAATGACGAAAATATAAAAACTTTAAAAGTAAATGACGAGAAATTAAAGCTTAACAAAACGTAAATTTAAAAATTTATAATTAAATAACTCTGAAAATAAACTAAGACGAACAAGTTGAAATAAAGCTAAGTAAAAATAAGACAAAACAATTAAAATAAAGTTATGTAAAAATGGCGAAAAAAATAAATTTAAAAATTAAATTTAAAATAAAAACAATTAATTTCGCAATTATATTAAAACTATGAATTAATTTCGCAATAAAACAATTAATTTCGCAATAAATAGTGTAATTTCGCAATGCTGCGAAATTATACCCTAATTCCGCAATTAAAATTGCACTAAATTCGCAATAATTGCGGAATTTGCACTAATTCGCAATAATTGCGGAATTTGCACTAAATTCGCAATAATTGCGGAATTTGCACTAAATTCGCAATAATTGCGGAATTTGCACTAAATTCGCAGTAATTGCGGAATTTGCACTAAATTCTCAATGTTGCGAAATTTGCACTCAATTCTCAATGTTGCGAAATTTGCACTATATTCTCAATGTTGCGAATTTTTGCCAGATTTTCCTAAAAAGTAGGAACTCGAAAAAGGACGAAAATAAGCACAAAAAACCCAACTTTTTTAGTTTAATAAGCAAAGTAAAACACCAATAAGCTAACTAAAAATCCTAGATTAATGCTAAAACTTATAAAAACTTTTAAACACGCGAATCAAAAACAAAAAGGTAAGAACTTTATGTAAAAAGATGAAGAAAATGAAGATTAATAACACGAAATCAACACGAACAAAGGTTATGAAAAAGATTAAGATTAAGCAAAGCAGAAAGGTAGAATGAGATGATTAAAAAGCTAGAATTTAAAAGATTAAAGATTAAAGATTCAAAACAAGATTAAAGATTAAAGCTTTAGAACATGAAATAAAACTAGAGAGAGAAAGTGAAAACTAGAGAGAGAAAGTAATCTACTCCTACTCCTAAACTAATCTAACTAACCACTTCCTAATGACACATTAGGAGGGTATTTATAGGATGAGTAAAATGTTGGTGCTTTCTTCCTTCTTTCTTCTTGTTCTCGACTCGATTTAAATTCTTTATCTTTCTCGACGTCGTCTCGGGATTTGTCGATATAATTTGAACTCTTCTTATAACTTTCTTCTTATATTAGACTTGGTTCTTCGACTTCATTAAACTTCCGTCTTTAGACTTTTTCTTTGATAAATCTTCAGAATAGGCCTTGCACTTCCGTTCATTTTGCACTCTTGATCTTTTGACTTCGTCTTTTCTCGTTTTCTTCGATAAAAGTCCGTGAAAGCCCGTGTTTTCTTCCTTTTTCATCTTTTAGTCCTAAAACATAATAAAAACACAAACCAAGCATAATCCTGAAATTTACGACATAAAATACACATTTTGGCTTGGTTATTATTATAATTAAGAGGTAAAAGAATGGGTGTTTTTACACCTATCAAATCCCCTAATCTTGACCATTGGAATGCCCTCATGCAATGCATTAATTACAAAGCAAGTTTTACATTTTCCATCATAATTAACCCACCTTGGCCTTTATTAAACACAAGACATTAAAGAGATAGAAAATTACAAAATATTCAAAGGAAGAAAACAAGTAAAAAGATCAAAGACTTACCTTAGGGTTTTGGGAATGTCATGAATGTTTATCACCCTCAAGTTTCACGTTCCCCGTACCAAGCTTAAAAACGAGATCATTGTTATTATAAGTTAGCAAACTAACACAAAATCATGTAGCCCAACTATTTACTTAGACTCCCTTATTCCTAGGTGTATCTCTTATATATTATGATTTTCTTGAATGATCACGAGGATGTATTGTTGACTTATTTCGATAGTTTATTTAGGCTGAAAATAAAGTGGGACGATTTAATCAATAGTTAGCTAAAGGACAAAATCTTTTAAAACTGCTTCTCGGGACCTCTTAAAGTTCATATCTTGGCATAACTCGCTTCAAGATTTGAGACCTGTCTCGGACCGATATTTGGCATTGACTTCATACTTCAAATCTTGAGAGACGTTCATGAAATAATGGTCTTCTCTTCATAATAGGAATTTCTTCACTTGTACTTTTTGAGAGATTCTTCATATTTGGACCACGACTTCTTCATTTTTCTCTAATCTTTATTTGGGATTTTGATATACAACGATCTGCCTCCTTTTAGGACTTGGATCTATTTATCCTCATACCTTGCTAGGGTCTTTTTGGATAGACTTCTCCATGATCTTTAGGGGAGTATTTGCTTTTCGCTGTGTGTCTCAATCCTTCATATTGATTTTTGATAAATGATTCTTCACATCACTTGGGATCTTTAGCAACAAAATGTAGCCCTCATGCCTTGTTAGGGCCTTTTCGGACTCGCCAATCTTCGCATCCCGCTTCAATAAGTTATGCCTTGGCTATAAACTCTAATTAATACCGAACAACTTTTAAACGATCTTGGGTTAGAAGCTAAGTAACTTTTCAAATCTTACAACCTTATTTATTGCATATATATTTTTTAACAAGCGATGTGAGAAAAAAGCTTATAATCAACTCACATAAATTCATGAAAGAATACCAAACTTATAATTGACTCTATCATCTCTCGTTCTCCACAATTTAAAATCTCAAGGAATGAGACTCGTGGATGCTTAGTCAATTAAATCACAATTTCGGGTTTTCAAGTCATCTATAGGATCTTGCAAATTCTTAGACTCTTTCAAGTTTAGAATTCGCATTTTAAAGTTCCCTTGATAAACGACTTTCTAGGATCAATTATAGGAACTTGCGAAAAGTTCTTGTTCTGATCCCGTAAGAGTTAAGACTTTCGCGTTTTAAAGTTCCCAATATAAAAGCCTAGCAAAACTTGACTTAAACACGTTAAGGATACTAACTAGAGTAAACTTAGATAAATAAACTGGAGTAAGGTCCCCTACACTTAGGACATTGTGCACTTTTTTTAAATCTTGCTAAGGAAAGGACAACTAAAGTGATTCATATTTCAACATAAATGATAAAATAATGAATCAAAAGAGTTTAGGATCGAACCGGGAAGACGGGTACACGGGATCACGGTTTGTCAAAAGTCATCAAGAATGGATCTTTGAAGCTCCCATCCCTGCACATGATAAGAAAGAAAACAAAAAACGCATACTAGAGTCTCCCCCTACACTTATTAGAAAAAACAGAATAAAAGGATAGATAATCGGGTTGCCTCCCGAGAAGCGCTTATTTTTATTAACCGAGTCACGAGCCTGACTCGTCCCCGAATTAAATGGTCCATGGCGAAACCTCGAATGTAATACCAGGATCAAAGACCTTGTCCTCGTTCTCGGAGGACATTAATAAAGGAGTGGCCGGAGGATAAGTCTTGAAAGGTAGAAAAGTCCTCTCAACAGACAGAAAGTATGTGAAGTTGCGATCCACGGGAGGTGAGGTGGGTAAAGTAAGCAAATTGTCATCCCCCAAAGACAACTGATGTTCAAAAAGCGGCAAAGCGGTAAGGTTATCAATCATGGAATGGTCAATGTCACCTCTCGGGTCAAAGCACTCATCCTCGGTAATGGTTTCTAAAGGTTGGGATAAAAGGTGCTCGGGAGGGGGACTTGGGACAATATCTTCATGCAGCAAATTATCAAAAAGAATATTCCCCTCCGTGTCATCATCATCAATACCCGGAGGTATTGAGATAATGTCGATTTCCTCCATAGCTGTATCATTATTCTCAACTGAAGTAATAGACGGAGGTAAAGACTCAGAACTAGGAGCAGAATTCAACGCTTCAATTTTAGCTATAAGAAGATGAACTTTCAGTAATTTGTCGCGAAGAATAACGTCTTCCACCTCATCTACAAGACCAAGCTCAGTGGTATACTTCTCGTAGGTCGGAGAGAATAAATGAACATCGCCCTCATCTCCCGAAGGAGATTGAGAAATTTCAAAGGTGAAATTCTCATAGCATGGAGAAAAATCATCATTAAGAGCGACCTCTTCCGTAAGCTCCACAAAAGTCGGCACCTCACAAACCTCATCAAAGAATTTGTCGAGACCAAAATCACTAATCTCACTCGATGTATCACGATCCTTAGACGCATTTGGGATATTGAGAGTAGGAGTAGTAATATCATAAGATGGGTTGAGATCATAGATATCATCCTCGTCATCATCATAATAGTAGTATGGACGCACAAGAGGAGGAGTATAATAACTAAGATTAGATACTTTCTCTTGTTGCTGTCGCTTTTCCCTCTCCCTTGCTTCTTTTAGTTGAACTACGGCTTCTTTACGTTGCAAAAGAAGGGCGTGTGATTCGTCATTCGGATTCAAAGAAGGTTGATGGTCGAGGTTGTATTGTGGGGGCTCAAAATTATGAAAACCGGAAGTAGAGCACGGATGTGGTCCATCATATATCATCGGTTGAAAAGAATTAGAACACGGATTTGGCTCATAATAATTCATCGGCTGACAATAAGAAGTATCGTGAGGGCCCCCACAATTGTTGTGATACGGGTATTGAGAAAAACTCGGTGCGTCATGTGGATAGCTATTACCATTGTCATAATTGTAACCCGGTTCTTGCTCGTCATGAGACGGGTATCGAATCGGACACGAAACATGCCAATGAGAATCGCTTCCACAATATATGCAAGAGGGTGGAGTAAGTGCATTAGAAGCAAAGGATGAGTTAATCGAATTGCATGAGGAACAAAATCCAAATTGTGTATTATCGATATAATTCCCACACCGCTCACATGTACACCATTGACTTGTTTGAAAACCATACAATTGTCTTCCACACCCTACAGCACAAGCAACATATGAATTCATTAAGAACAATAGATAAGCAAGAAGAATATTTTTGGTGCAAAACTTTTGAAAAAGAAATGCTTTTTATGATTTTTTTAATTGTTTTTGGAATTTTTGAAATTTTTAATTTTTATGGATTTTATAAAATTTTTGGCAAGAAAAATAACGTTCAAAAGTGAACGGATCCCAAAATCCAACGCGTCTTTGACAGAAAACCGTTAATCTTCACGAAAAGAGCCGGCAGCGGCGCCATTTGATAGTGAGATTTTACTAGGTTAAAAATTCGTTGTTCTCGGCGTCTAATCGAATTGATCTCCGGTTGAAAGTGTGACTCAGTTGTTCTTGGTGAAAAGAAAGAATAGGTCGTTGAGTATCTAAAAAATGCAAACTTTAACGTAAATAACAAAATAATAAAAGGGATAAACTAATTAAAACTTAAATAAAAGACTTTAAAAGAAATTAAAATAAAAGCTTGAAAAGATAAAACTAAAAATAAGACTTTAAAAGAAATTAAGTAAATGACAAAAATATAAAAACTTTAAAAGTAAATGACGAGAAATTAAAGCTTAACAAAACTTAAATTTAAAAACTTTAAAATTAAATAACTCTGAAAATAAACTAAGACGAACAAGTTGAAATAAAGCTAAGTAAAAATAAGACAAAACAATTAAAATAAAGCTAAGTAAAAATGGCGGTAAAAATAAATTTAAAAATTAAATTTAAAATAAAAACAATTAATTTCGCAATTATATTAAAACTATGAATTAATTTCGCAATAAAACAATTAATTTCGCAATAAATAGTGTAATTTCGCAATGTTTCGAAATTATACACTAATTCCGCAATGAAAATTGCACTAAATTTGCAATAATTGCAGAATTTGCACTAAATTCGCAATAATTGCGGAATTTGCACTAAATTCGCAATAATTGCGGAATTTGAACTAAATTCGCAATAATTGCGGTATTTGCACTAAATTCTCAATGTTGCGAAATTTCACTAAATTCTCAATGTTGCGAATTTTTACCAGATTTTCCTAATAAGTAGGAACTCGAAAAAGGACGAAAATAAGCACTAAAAACTCAACTTTTTGTGTTTAATAAGCAAAGTAAAACACCAATAAGCTAACTACAAATACTAGATTAATGCTAAAACTTATAAAAACTTTTGAACACGCGAATTATAAAACAAAAAGGTAAGAACTTTATGTCAAAAGATGAAGAAAATGAAGATTAAGAAAACGAAATCAACACGAACAAAGGTTATGAAAAAGGTTAATATTAAGCAAAGAAGAAAGGTAGGATGAGATGATTAAAAAGCTAGAATTTAAACAATTAAAGATTCAAGATTCAAAACAAGATTAAAGATTAAAGCTTTAGAACATGAAATAAAACTAGAGAGAGAAAGTGAAAACCAAAGAGAGAAAGTAATCTACTCCTACTCCTAAACTAATCTAACTAACCACCTCCTAATGACACATTAGGAGGGTATTTATAGGAGGAGTAAAATGTTGGTGCTTTCTTCCTTCTTTCTTCTTTTTCTCGACTCGATTTAAATTCTTTATCTTTCTCGACGTCGTATCGGGATTTGTGGATATAATTTAAACTCGTCTTATAATTTTCTTCTTATATTAGACTTGGTTCTTCGACTTCATTAAACTTCCGTCTTTAGACTTTTTCTTTGATAAATCTTCAGAATAGGCTTTGGAATTCCGTTCTTTTTGCACTCTTGATCTTTTGACTTCGTCTTTTCTCGTTTTCTTCGATAAAAGCCCGTGAAATCCCGTGTTTTCTTCCTTTTTCATCTTTTGGTCCTAAAACACAATAAAAACACAAACCACGTATAATTCCGACATTTACGACATAAAATACACGTTTTGGCTTGGTTATTATTATAATTAAGTGGTAAAAGGATGGGTGTTTTCACACCTATCAAATCCCCTACACTTGACCATTGCAATGCCCTCATGCAATGCATTAATTACAAAGCGAGTTTTATATTTTCCATAATAATTAAACCACCTAGGCCTTTATTAAACACAAGACATTAAAGAGATATAAAATTACAAAATATTCAAAGGAAGAAAACAAGTAAAAAGATCAAAGACTTACCTTAGGGTTTTGGGAATGTCATGAATGTCTATCACCCTCATGTTTCACGTTCCCCATACCAAGCTTAAAAAGGAGATCATTGTTATTATAAGTTAGTAAACTAACACAAATTCATGTGGCCCAATTATTTACTTAGACTCCCTTATTCCTAGGTGTATCTCTTGTATTTTATGATTGTCTTGAATGATCACGAGCATGAATTGTTGACTTATTTCGATAGTTTATTTAGGCTAAAAATAAAGTGGGACGATTTAATCAATAGTTAGCTAAAGGACAAAATCTTTTAAAACTGCTTCTCGGGACCTCTTAAAGTTCATATCTTGGCATAACTCGCTTCACGATTTGAGACCTTTCTCGGACCGATATTTGGCATTGACTTCATACTTCAAATCTTGAGAGACGTTCATGAAATAATGGTCTTCTATTCATAATAGGAATTTCTTCACTTGTACTTTTTGAGAGATTCTTCATATTTGGACCACGACTTCTTCATTTTTCTCCAATCTTTATTTGGGATTTTGATATACAACGATCCGCCTCATTTTAGGACATAGATCTATTTATCCTCATACCTTACAAGGGTCTTTTTGGATAGACTTCTCCATGATCTTTAGGGGAGTATTTACTTTTCTCCGTGTGTCTCGATCCTTGATATTGGTTTTTGATAAATGATTCTTCACATCACTTGGGATATTTAGCAACAAAATAGCCCTCATGCCTTGTTAGGGCCTTTTCGGACTCGCCAATCTTCGCATCCCGCTTCAATAAATTATGCCTTGGCTATGAACTGTAATTAATACCGAGCAAATTTTAAACGATCTTGGGTTAGAAGCTAAGTAACTTTTCAAATCATACAACCTTATTTATTGCAAATATATTTTTTAACAAGCGATGGGAGAAAAAGCTTATAATCGACTCACATAAGTTTATGAAAGAATACCAAACTTATAATTGACTCTATCATCTCTCATTCACCACAATTTAAAATCTCAAGGAATGAGACTCGTGGATGCTTAGCCAATTAAATCACAGTTTTGGGTTTTCAAGTCATCTATAGGATCTTGCAAATTCTTAGACTCTTTCAAGTTTAGAATTCGCATTTTAAAGTTCCCTTGATAAACGACTTTCTAGGATCAATTATAGTAACTTGCGAAAAGTTCTTGTTCTTATCCCGTAAGAGTTAAGACTTTCGCGTTTTAAAGTTTCTTATATAAAAGCCTAGCAAAACTTGACTTAAACACGTTAAGGATACTAGCTAGAGTAAACTTAGATAAGTAAACTCGGGTTGAGTCAAAAGATTCACAACGTTTAAAAATTAAAACCACTTTATTAAAAATTTATTCTAGCAAAGAAAAATAACGATAACAAAGGTAACAAAATAGATCAAAATTTTTGAAAAATGTCGAAAAATCAATTTTTCGGTTAAAATGAGGACAAATACAAGGAAAAGCCCACTTAACTTCGATAGAAGTCCCCCCTACACTTAATATAAACATTGTCCTCAATGTTTAATCATGTGGAGTAAGCTCCCCTACACTTAGGACATTGTGCACTTTGTTTAAATCTTGCTAAGGAAAGGACAACTAAAGTGATTCGTATTTCAACATAAATGATAAAATAATGAATCAAAAGAGTTTAGGATAGAACCGGGAAGACGGGTACACGGGACCACGATTTGTCAAAAGTCATCAAGAATGCATCTTTGAAGCTCCCATACCTGCACATGATAAGACAGAAAACAACAAACACATACTAAGGTCTCCCCCTACACTTATTAGAAAAAAATAGAATAAAATGATAGATAATCGGGTTGCCTCCCGAGAAGCGCTTGTTTTTGTTAACCGAGTCACGAGCCAGACTCGTCCCCGAATTAAATGGTCCATGGGGAAGCCTCGAATGTAATACCAGGATCAAAGACCTTGTCCTCGTTCCCGGAGGACATTAATAAAGGAGAGGCCGGAGGATAAGTCTTGAAAGGTAGAAAAGTCCTCTCAACATACAAAAAGTATATGAGGTCGCGATCCACGGGAGGTGAGGTGGGTAAAGTAAGCAAATTGTCATCCCCCAAAGACAATTGATGTTCAAAAAGCGGAAAAGCCAGAAGGTTATCAATCATGGAATGGTCAATGTCACCTCCCGAGTCAAAGCACTCATCCTCGGTAATTGTTTCTAAAGGTTGGGATAAAAGGTGCTCGGGAGGGGGACTTGGGACAATGTCTTCATGCAGCAAATTATCAAAAAGAATATCCCCCTCCGTGTCATCATCATCAATACCCGGAGGTATTGAGATAATGTCGATTTCCTCCATAGCTGTATCATTATTCTCAACTGAAGTAATAGACGGAGGTAAAGACTCAGAAATAGGAGCAGAATTCAACGCTTCAATTTTAGCAATAAGAAGATGAACTTTCAGTAATTTGTCATGAAGAATAACGTCTTCCACCTCATCTACAAGACCAAGCTCAGTGGTATACTTCTCGTAGGTCAGAGAGAATAAATCAACATCGCCCTCATCTCCCTGAGGAGATTGAGAAATTTCAAAGGTGAAATTCTCATAGCATGGAGAAAATCATCATTAATTGTGACCTCTTCCGTAAGCTCCACAAAAGTCGGCACATCACAAACCTCATCAAAGAATTTTTCGAGACCAAAATCACTAATCTCACTCGACGTATCACGATCCTTAGATGCATTTGGGATATTGAGAGTAGGAGTAGTAATCTCAGAAGATGGGTTGAGATCATAGATATCATCCTCGTCATCATCATAATAGTAGTATGGACGCACAAGAGGAGGAGTATAATCACTAAGATTAGATACTTGCTCTTGTTGCTGTCGTTTTTCCTTCTCCCTTGCTTCTTTTAGTTGAACTACGACTTCTTTAAGTTGCAAAAGAAGGGCGTGTGTTTCGTCATTCGGATTCAAAGAAGTTTGATGATCGAGGGTGTATTGTGGGGGCTCAAAATTATGAAAACCGAAAGTATAGCACGGATGTGGTCCATCATAGATCATCGGTTGAAAAGAATTAGAACATGGATTTGGCTCATAATAATTCATCGGCTGACAATAAGAAGTATCGTGAGAGCCCCCACAATTGTTGCAATACGGCGGTAATTAATTTATTTTAATTTACTATTATTAATTGTTAAAGTTTTATTATTTTGTTATTTACGTTCCCTGGCAACGGCGCCATTTGATAGTAGGATTTTGCTAGGTTAAAAGTCCGTTGTTCTCGGCGTTAATCGAATTGATCTCCGGTTGAAAGTGTGACTTAGTTGTTCTTGGTCAAAAGAAAGAATAGGTCGTTGAGTATCTAAAAATGCAAACTTGAACGTAAATAACTAAATAATAAAAGCGATAAACTAATTAAAACATAAATAAAAGACTTTAAAAGAAATTAAGATAAAAGCTTGAAAAGATTAAACTAAAAATAAGACTTTAAAAGAAATTAAGTAAATGACGAAAATATAAAAACTTTAAAAGCAAATGACGAGAAATTAAAGCTTAACAAAACGTAAATTTAAAAACTTTAAAATTAAATAACTCTGAAAATAAACTAAGACGAACAAGTTGAAATAAAGCTAAGTAAAAATAAGACAAAACAATTAAAATAAAGCTAAGTAAAAATGGAGGAAAAAATAAATTTAAAAATTAAATTTAAAATAAAAACAATTAATTTTGCAATTATATTAAGACTATGAATTAATTTCGCAATAAAACAAGTAATTTCGCAATAAATAGTGTAATTTCGCAATGTTGCGAAATTATACACTAATTCCGCAATGAAAATTGCACTAAATTCGCAATAATTGCGGAATTTGCACTAAATTCGCAATAATTGCGGAATTTGCACTAAATTCGAAATAATTTCGGAATATGCACTAAATTTGAAATAATGCGAATTTTTGCCAGATTTTCCCAAAAAGTAGGAACTCGAAAAAGGACGAAAATAAGCACGAAAAACTCAACTTTTTGAGTTTAATAAGCAAAGTAAAACACTAATAAGCTAACTAAAAATCCTAGATTAACGCTAAAACTTATAAAAATTTTAAACACGCGAATCAAAAACAAAAAGGTAAGAACTTTATGTAAAAAGATGAAGAAAATGAAGATTAAGAACACGAAATCAACACGAACAAAGGTTATGAAAAAGATTAAGATTAAGCAAAGAAGAAAGGTAGAATGAGATGATTAAAAAGCTAGAATTTAAAAGATTAAAGATTAAAGATTCAAAACAAGATTAAAGATTAAAGCTTTAGAACATGAAATAAAACTAGAGAGGGAAAGTGAAAACTAGAGAGAGAAAGTAATCTACTCCTACTCCTAAACTAATCTAACTAACCACCTCCTAATGACACATTAGGAGGGTATTTATAGGAGGAGTAAAATGTTGGTGCTTTCTTCCTTCATTCTTCTTGTTCTCGACTCGATTTAAATTCTTTGTCTTTCTCGACGTCGTCTCGGGATTTGTCGATATAATTTGAACTCGTATTATAATTTTCTTCTTATATTAGACTTGGTTCTTCGACTTCATTAAACTTCCGTCTTTAGACTTTTTCTTCGATAAATCTTCCGAATAGGCCTTGGACTTCCGTTCTTTTTTCACTCTTGATCTTTTGACTTCGTCTTTCTCGTTTTCTTCGATAAAAGCCCGTGAAAGCCCGCGTTTTCTTCCTTTTTCATCTTTTGGTCCTAAAACACAATAAAAACACAAACCACGCATAATTCCGACATTTACGACATAAAATACACGTTTTGGCTTGGTTATTATTATAATTAAGTGGTAAAATGATGAGTGTTTTCACACCTATCAGCTTCTTAGCTTCAATTCAGGATATTACTGTTGATGTTCCATGAACCCAAGATCAACCAGTTGTTTCAGAATTTCCTGATGTATTCCTAGAAGAATTTCCGGGTATACCACCTACTCGAGAAGTAGAGTTTAACATCGAGCTCATCCCAGGAGCTCAACCAATCTCTAAGGATCCTTATCGCATGTCTCCCACAAATATCAAGGAGTTAAAAGATCAGCTGCAGGAATTACTGGAGCGAGGTTTCATCCGACCGAGTGTACCACCATGGGGTGCAACGGTACTTTTCGTCAAAAAGAAGGATGGCGGCATGCGTTTATGCATTGATTATCGTGAGCTGAATAAGATCACGATTAGGAACCGTTATCCATTACCAATGATCGATGATCTGTTTGACCAACTTCAAGGTGCCAAACATGTCTCCATGATTGATCTAAGATCCGGTTATCATCAACTGCGAGTTAAAGAGCAGGATATTCTCAAGACTGCTTTTCGCACCAGATATGGCCATTATGAGTTCGTAGTCATGCCTTTCGGACTCACTAATGCTCCTGTGGTTTTAATGGACCTTATGAACCAAGTCTTCCACGAGTACTTACACAAATTTGTAATCGTCTTCGTCGATGACATCCTCGTCTTCTCTAAATCCAAAGAAGAACATGAAGAACATCTACGCATTGTGCTGTAGATTCTTCGTCAGAAACAGTTGTATGCCAAATTTTTTAAGTGTGAATTTTGGCTAACCAAGGTGGCGTTTTTAGGCCATGTTGTCTCCGTAGAAGGGATTACTATGGATCCTACGAAGGTTGAAGCTATCACTAAATGGCCAAGACCGATGTCTGCAACTAAGGTTCGTAGTTTTCTTGGCTTAGCTGGTTATTATCGCAGATTCGTGGAGAATTTTTCAAGACTAGCCTTACCTTTGACCAAGTTGATGCGAAAAGGAGAGAAATTTGTTTGGATTGATGAGCAGGAGAAGAGCTTTGAAGAACTCAAGAAGCGGTTTGTATCTACACCTATCTTACTCTCCCATCAAGTACATGTGGATTTCAGATCTACAACGATGCTTTGGGTAAAGGATTATGATGTGTACTCATGCAACATGGGAAAGTGATTGCATACGCATCACATCAACTAAATTCATATGAGGAAAATTATCCTACACATGACTTGGTGTTGGAAATTCACTTTATGTGATGATATTTAAGAATTCCCATTAGTTATCATAGTCACACACACGCATAGACTAGACTAGGAAACGCTGTATAGTTTAAGTGTCGTGTGTGACTATATATACCCCTTCCAAGGCTTCCAAGGAGGGGTGTTGTTTGTGTTTCATTTGTATTTTCATTTTGTTTAATACACTTTTCTTAACTTTCACACACAACCTCTCTTTCTCTCAACTCATCCATGGCTTCCACCTTCCACCACCCATCTAGACCACCGGATTACTAAAAAGCAAATCCACAATTGGTATCAGAGCCTCGGTTCAATCCTTGGATCATTCGTGTTTTTATTGTTTGATTCGGCGGTCTATTTTTTCTTTTGGGTCTCCGATTTGTCATAACAGTTTCTTATTACTATTTTTGTTACAAATTTATGTCTCATCATGTCATTTGTCTTGTACTATTGTCTCAAAAAATGTATCATTTTGGTGTTTTTATTCGTGTAAAGTCTTTTGGTCATAAATTTTTTTGGGACCATGGTCTTTCTGTTTCACTGGTATCATCAAATCAGATACATCTGGTCAAAACTGGTTATTATATCTTGGTCAAATGGTTTTCCAATGGTCAAGGTTTACTTATCTGTTTTTTAACAGCATTTACATGTTTTTTCTGGTAATTTTATGAAGATGAAGATGAACCCAGATTTTCCCAGAAAAACAGATTTAGAAAATGCATGTTCCTAGAAAAACGGAAAAAGTACACTTGGATAAGGTTTCTGCTTTACAGTACGATCGCATTGATTGCGATGACTCGCCTACGATGACTCGCCTGCGATGACTCGCCTGCGATGTCTCGCTGCGATGGGTACCATCATGTTACGATGGGGGTACTAGACTGCGATGGCTTAATCATTTCTTATGTTGCGATGGGTTTAAAAGTTAGACTGCGATGGCTTCATTTTTTTTATTTTGCGATGGGTTAACTCAAAAAAAAAACATTGCGATGTGTTTATTGAAAAAGTTTGACCAGTTTAACAAAACCAGTAACAATTTTTGTAAAAACATTCGAGACCCACACCAACATATCCATCCATCCTTATAACTCCACAACACTGACTCGATCTAACCTACTCCCATCGTCTCCTAATCCCCCCTCGCATCTAGACTCAATCCGAACCAGAAATATATTTATGATCTCAGTTTATTTCGCTGTGCATGTGTAGATCTGTTAAGATCTAACATGAAATCGAAAATATTATCCATCACAGATTTGTACTTAATTTTCGAGTATTAAGAATAACTAATAACAACTATGTTATTATTATTCCCAGTCTCGTTGACAACACAAAAAACCAACATGTAGTCACGAAATCATATCTTACCCGAGACCTTATATTACAAAGATCTTGAAGACGCACTTGTAATCAATATATCAATTGGGGATTTTGATAAGATGTGTGATTCGTTTCTTCTTGTGGTTGAAGTGTTTGAATCAGTGGATTTGATGTGGGTAATTTTTTGTATGTTAGAGATCTTAGATAGATGGGGTGTGTCGTATTTAATCAGCATGACATGGTCATTTCTGATATTGAAATTAGATGATACGAGTATTATTTTTGGGATGGTTGTGTGTTTATTTGTAAGACACAGGATGATTTGTGGAGTTTGGGACTGTTGATGGGAGAAAAAAGAGAGGACGGATGTTACGAGGTGTTGGTTTAAGTGTGGCTGCGTGTGTTTTGTGATAAGGATTAGGGTTAGGTGGTACTTTATTACCTCTAAATTTGGATCGTGTATTGGCTGGAATGGGCTTCAACATGGCCACGTGGGCATATGCATGATATATCACATGATAATACATCACGTAGGACTCTTGATTTGTTTGGTGGCCACGAATATAAATTGATATGAAAAACGGGCCATATCTGATATAGTTATGTTGGGTAGGTAAGTGGAATTGGTTAAATGTTAGGATGGGTCCACAACTTATTTGTAAAACCCCAAAAAATTTGAACTTTTGACACGTCACCGGCCTTATTATTATTATCGTTCATCATATAATATTTTTATGGATCACTTTCATAATATATCAGCACAAGGACTAATATTGCCATTTTATGAAAGTTTAGCAAGCCCTAGGGGGCTGTGTTGGTAACTATATTAAAACCAAGGACTCATGAGCAATTTAACTTAAGTTTTATTAATAATATTTATTTAATAAACTTTAAGGGCTATATTGTAATTCGTCAAACGTGGAGGACTAATTACGAACATTTGAAACTTCTAGGACTTTTATGAAATATTATATAAGTCTTAATTAAATAAAAATCATTTTTATTTAATTCATTTATACTATTACAATTCGAACGAAGTAAATACACTTTATTAAATTAAAAGTGTACATGTTACGATAACAACTTATTAAATCCGTGATCATGCATTTTCATCAACTGCATTTATATGTGCATTATATTTGTACATACAATGAGACCCAATTAATTACTTAGGTAATTAACTGTAACGTGAGCATACTATCTGGACTATCTGTGATATTATCCGGACACTGCTATTCAGGTGAGTTCATAGCCTCGCATTTCACAACTATTTATGTTTTTACTAACCTGCGAGGGGGAGACATGCTATAACTTGTTTTGACTATATGATTTTGATATCTTATATTTAATAAATTGTTGATCGAGGAAACGCAAACTGAACTGTTACCCTTAATTACGATTGCCTATTGTAGATGAACAGCATGACCCCTGCATCTGAAACTGTTAGAATTATTGAATTACCTGAATGTTATAAATAGATCTATTTGGGATTGACCGTCCCCATCTGGGTGAGTCATGCTCACTGTGCCTCGGCTGGGACAACAGATGTTTCACATGTCAGCACTTATTTTTGTTATGGGTGACTTATATGGCGAAGGGTCCTCATCTGTCGAGGACTTAACTCTCAAGTCTCAGTTTCGGGCAATATGGGAATGTAATTACTTTATAGTATTTGGCTTTGTGCGATACTATGTTTATAATGTTTGTGGTTCTAAACTCAACCTTTTATTATTTGGTACATTAATACATGGAACATACTGATATATCTGAATTTGATTTTTATCAAACCTTATGAAATACTATATGGGATATGGAGATCCTACACTTGATTTTTATATCAAACTTGGTGTAACACTATGTAGGACAAATTACTGTCCTGGACTATGAATTTACAAAACTCTATGAATTCACCAACTTTATGTTGACTGTTTTAAGCATGTTTTTCTCAGGAAATTAAGCTGGATTATTTGAGCATGGTCTGAGCATCATATAGGAGCATCATAATAATTGGGGGATCTGTTTTCACTGGGATATTTGTAACAACTGATATTTAACATTTCCACTGATTGTACTAAAACCATATTTGTATCAATTGTATTTCAAATCATGTAATTATGATCAATGCTTTGTATGCCATTTGTTCTGTGATCCACTTACTGACACCCAATTACTATTCCGCTGCAAACCTGATTTGGGGGTGTCACAGAATGGTATCAGAGCTAATGGTTATAGAGAATCAGATCAAAAATAAAATTGTTTTTCTATTTTATTAACTAAACTATAACCGGATTAAAATTTCAAAAACTTAGATTTCAAAAACTGGGTTTTTGACGGGACATACTTAGAGAGCATATAGCATAGAGAGCATGCATAACTATATGATTTAAATGCAATTCGTTATCCTATGCATTTATATTTATGGTAGTACTAGGTGCTAACCATTTACGCACTTTACGTATTACGACTATTTAATATCTTTATGAAGATATTAAAATATTAAAATACTTAACGTATTTAATGAAACTTATAAACATGTCATGTTAGTAGGGAGCTTTATACTAAAGATGTTCCATCTCGATATTACGTTTTGACTGAGTGGTTGGGTTTACGATTTAAAGTGCCCTCGCTCCTCAAACGTTTATAGAATGGCTTTTGAAGTATGATGGCCCGAACAATAAATTATAACCACAAACAACCAAATACATAACAAACCCTTGGAAATGTCTAAATGGATACCTAAATAAAATCTTTGGAAATCTTTGGAAGATCTAAATTTGATTTTATAAATCTTGGAAAATCTAAAATAGATTTTTACAAATCTTGGAATAATCTAAAATAGATTTTGGAAAATCTTGGAAGAATCTATTTAAATTTTGGAAAAAAAAATCTAAATTAGATTTTTAATCGTGAGAAATCTTGTTTAATCTTTGGAAATCTGTTTTTGATCTTCATCTTATTTGAGCTTTGGAAATCCTATTTTATCATTGGAAATCTAACAAAAAGCATTTAGTACTTAACTAAATCTTTACAAATCTCATACTAAAGTTTACAGCTAATATTGCTAGCAAATATTGAGATTACTCTCTATCTCGTATTAAACCTTGTACAATTATTACCATTTGACAACAATACTTGATATTGTAATAATATCTAAATAAGTCATAAAATCTTATACAAAGATTTTCGAATCCTTCATGACTACTTGCGGTATCTATTTATGCTTATACGCTGATAGTTCCTTATACAACTATTATAATATATCATTATATTATATACAAGATCCCTGTTTGATACGTATTTTAACGCACGTGATTTGAACATCCACGAAACACAACTTAGTAACGACTCATACTCTCGCTTTTGGTATGTGATATTATTTAGATAAGTTTACATGTTAAAATAATGCGGTGGGACCCAAATCAAGGTATGACTCTATATTTAGATGACGTTTAAATATGGAACCTGAGTCTCTTGATCCTAAGTTAATTATGATTCCGTCTCTAGATGGAATGGGACGTCTAAAGGTGAAATCATAAGCCACCGGATTAGAAGTTCATTTATACATTCATATTAAGGTGGAATGGGACGCCCAAAGACGAAAGTTATAAATAAACAGGCTGTAAAGTATCTTAATAATATCTATTTTCTTTGATATTATATTGGTTTTAAATGGTATGCCTTGCCGGGAATATTTGAGTAGGTTGGGCTATGGAATCCTTATTGAGACGAATTAGGACGCTTTTTCGTTTGAATAAAGAAATCATAGGTCACCGAACCATGAAGTTATAAATTTTTAATTTACGTGGATGAGGACGCTTATCAATGTAAATAGAAATTTATAAACAAGTGGGCTTAAATATATTCGACGTGACTCATTATTGATATTATTTTATTAATCCAGCTATGGAATGTATTCCTTTTGATTCGTTATTTTTTCCAAACATATATTATCACTATTACATCCTCATCAAGAAACCTAAGGTAGATTCGTGTTCATCTCTCTGGGATCATAGCATTGTGTTATTGATTCTCGGTTTATTTTTGACCCAACATCGCGTAAGCTTATTGAAGCTTAATAGACTTAAAATCTCTTGAAGAACTATTAAAACGTTAATGAACCTTATCTATGCATATCAGGGGCCGATAAGGCCCATGAAACATATTTAACAAAGCCAAGACTTAAAACGAGCTTGTACTATTTTATCCAACCTTGTAAACCATCAGGGACTTGTTTGGCCATTTGTCAAACATATTAAAAAGTCCTAGGATAATAAGACAAAACTCTAAGGAATAAACATGGATTTCAATGAAATTAAAAGAAGCCCTAGATGATTTAACACGGATTAAAAACCCTAGGGGTTGAAACTGCCACTTTTGAAACTCAATTTGAACCCTAAGATATTTTCTTTGAAAACTATTTGTGCCTTAAGGGCTACATTACAAAAATAGAAGAACCAAATGTGTAAATTGTTGAAACATAATAGACAAGTTACCTTGTGCATTAAAATTTACTCATCGGAGGCATACGATCAATAACTACATCTTAAATATCACCTATGATTTTAAACTTGAGTTCACAAGATTACACGTTCAAGAAAAAGTGTCCTCACTTGATCCCTGGACGAGTAACTTCATCTTAAGCTTTGAGGACAAAGCTAAAATAACGGGTAGGTGCTGTAAAACCCCAAAAAATTTGAACTTTTGACACGTCACCGGCCTTATTATTATTATCGTTCATCATATAATATTTTTACGGATCACTTTCATAATATATCAGCACAAGGACTAATATTGCCATTTTATGAAAGTTTAGCAAGCCCTAGGGGGCTGTGTTGGTAACTATATTAAAACCAAGGACTCATGAGCAATTTAACTTAAGTTTTATTAATAATATTTATTTAATAAACTTTAAGGGCTATATTGTAATTCGTCAAACGTGGAGGACTAATTACGAACATTTGAAACTTCTAGGACTTTTATGAAATATTATATAAGTCTTAATTAAATAAAAATCATTTTTATTTAATTCATTTAAACTATTACAATTCGAACGAAGTAAATACACTTTATTAAATTAAAAGTGTACATGTTACGATAACAACTTATTAAAACCGTGATCATGCATTTTCATCAACTGCATTTATATGTGCATTATATTTGTACATACACTGAGACCCAATTAATTACTTAGGTAATTAACTGTAACGTGAGCATACTATCTGGACTATCTGTGATATTATCCGGACACTGCTATTCAGGTGAGTTCATAGCCTCGCATTTCACAACTATTTATGTTTTTACTAACCCGCGAGGGGGAGACATGATATAACTTGTTTTGACTATATGATTTTGATATCTTATATTTAATAAATTGTTGATCGAGGAAACGCAAACTGAACTGTTACCCTTAATTACGATTGCCTATTGTAGATGAACAGCATGACCCGTGCATCCGAAACTGTTAGAATTATTGAATTACCTGAATGTTATAAATAGATCTATTTGGGATTGACCGTCCCCATCTGGGTGAGTCATGCTCACTGTGCCTCGGCCGGGACAACAGATGTTTCACATGTCAGCACATATTTTCGTTATGGGTGCCTTATATGGCGAAGGGTCCTCATTTGTCGAGGACTTAACTGTCAAGTCTCAGTTTCGGGCAATATGGGAATGTAATTACTTTATAGTATTTGGCTTTGTGCGATACTATGTTTATAATGTTTGCGGTTCTAAACTCAACCTTTTATTATTTGGTACATTAATACATGGAACATACTGATATATCTGAATTTGATTTTTATCAAACCTTATGAAATACTATATGGGATATTGAGATCCTACACTTGATTTTTATATCAAACTTGGTGTAACACTATGTAGGACAAATTACTGTCCTGGACTATGAATTTACAAAACTCTATGAATTCACCAACTTTATGTTGACTGTTTTAAGCATGTTTTTCTCAGGAAATTAAGCTGGATTATTTGAGCATGGTCTGAGCATCATATAGGAGCATCATAATAATTGGGGGATCTGTTTTCACTGGGATATTTGTAACAACTGATATTTAACATTTCCACTGATTGTACTAAAACCATATTTGTATTAATTGTATTTCAAATCATGTAATTATGATCAATGCTTTGTATGCCATTTGTTATGTGATCCACTTACTGACACCCAATTACTATTCCGCTGCAAACCTGATTTGGGGGTGTCATAGAACGGTATCAGAGCGAATGGTTATAGAGAATCAGATCAAAAATAAAATTGTTTTTCTATTTTATTAACTGAACTATAACCGGATTAAAATTTCAAAAACTTAGATTTCAAAAACTGGGTTTTTGACGGGACATACTTAGAGAGCATATAGCATAGAGAGCATGCATAACTATATGATTTAAATGCAATTCGTTATCCTATGCATTTATATTTATGGTAGTACTAGGTGCTAACCATTTACGCACTTTACGTATTACGACTATTTAATATCTTTATGAAGATATTAAAATATTAAAATATTAAAATACTTAACGTATTTAATGAAACTTATAAACATGTCATGTTAGTAGGGAGCTTTATACTAAAGATGTTCCATCTCGATATTACGTTTTGACTGAGTGGTTGGGTTTACGATTTAAAGTGCCCTCACTCCTCAAACGTTTATAGAATGGATTTTGAAGTATGATGGCCCGAACAATACATTATAACCACAAACAACCAAATACATAACAAACCCTTGGAAATGTCTAAATGGATACCTAAATAAAATCTTTGGAAATCTTTGGAAGATTTAAATTTGATTTTATAAATCTTGGAAAATCTAAAATAGATTTTTACAAATCTTGGAATAATCTAAAATAGATTTTGGAAAATCTTGGAAGAATCTATTTAAATTTTGGAAAAAAAAAATCTAAATTAGATTTTTAATCGTGAGAAATCTTGTTTAATCTTTGGAAATCTGTTTTTGATCTTCATCTTATTTGAGCTTTGGAAATCCTATTTTATCTTTGGAAATCTAACAAAAAGCATTTAGTACTTAACTAAATCTTTACAAATCTCATACTAAAGTTTACAGCTAATATTGCTAGCAAATATTGAGATTACTCTCTATCTCGTATTAAACCTTGTACAATTATTACCATTTGACAACAATACTTGATATTGTAATAATATCTAAATAAGTCATAAAATCTTATACTAAGATTTTCGAATCCTTCATGACTACTTGCGGTATCTATTTATGCTTATACGCTGATAGTTCCTTATACAACTATTATAATATATCATTATATTATATACAAGATCCCCGTTTGATACGTATTTTAACGCACGTGATTTGAACATCCACGGAACACAACTTAGTAACGACTCATACTCTCGCTTTTGGTATGTGATATTATTTAGATAAGTTTACATGTTAAAATAATGCGGTGGGACCCAAATCAAGGTATGACTCTATATTTAGATGACGTTTAAATATGGAACCTGAGTCTCTTGATCCTAAGTTAATTATGATTCCGTCTCTAGATGGAATGGGACGTCTAAAGGTGAAATCATAAGCCACCGGATTAGAAGTTCATTTATACATTCGTATTAAGGTGGAATGGGACGCCCGAAGACGAAAGTTATAAATAAACAGGCTGTAAAGTATCTTAATAATATCTATTTTCTTTGATATTATATTGGTTTTAAATGGTAAGCCTTGCCGGGAATATTTGAGTAGGTTGGGCTATGGAATCCTTATTGAGACGAATTAGGACGCTTTTTCGTTTGAATAAAGAAATCATAGGTACCGAACCATGAAGTTATAAATTTTTACTTTACGTGGATGAGGACGCTTATCAATGTAAATAGAAATTTATAAACAAGTGGGCTTAAATATATTCGACGTGACTCATTATTGATATTATTTTATTAATCCATCTATGGAATGTATTCCTTTTGATTCGCGATTTTTTCCAAACATATCTTATCACTATTACATCCTCATCAAGAAACCTAAGGTAGATTCGTGTTCATCTCTCTGGGATCATAGCATTGTGTTATTGATTCTCGGTTTATTTTTGACCCAACATCGCGTAAGCTTATTGAAGCTTAATAGACTTAAAATCTCTTGAAGAACTATTAAAACGTTAATGAACCTTATCTATGCATATCAGGGCCCGATAAGGCCCATGAAACATATTTAACAAAGCCAAGACTTAAAACGAGCTTGTACTATTTTATCCAACCTTGTAAACCATCAGGGACTTGTTTGGCCATTTGTCAAACATATTAAAAAGTCCTAGGATAATAAGACAAAACTCTAAGGAATAAACATGGATTTCAATGAAATTAAAAGAAGCCCTAGATGATTTAACACGGATTAAAAACCCTAGGGGTTGAAATTGCCACTTTTGAAACTCAATTTGAACCCTAAGATATTTTCTTTGAAAACTATTTGTGCCTTAAGGGCTACATTACAAAAATAGAAGAACCAAATGTGTAAAATGTTGAAACATAATAGACAAGTTACCTTGTGCATTAAAATTTACTCATCGGAGGCATACGATCAATAACTACATCTTAAATATCACATATGATTTTAAACTTGAGTTCACAAGATTACACGTTCAAGAAAAAGTGTCCTCACTTGATCCCTGGACGAGTGACTTCATCTTAAGCTTTGAGGACAAAGCTAAAATAACGGGTAGGTGTTGTAAAACCCCAAAAAATTTGAACTTTTGACACGTCACCGGCCTTATTATTATTATCGTTCATCATATAATATTTTTACGGATCACTTTCATAATATATCAGCACAAGGACTAATATTGCCATTTTATGAAAGTTTAGCAAGCCCTAGGGGGCTGTGTTGGTAACTATATTAAAACCAAGGACTCATGAGCAATTTAACTTAAGTTTTATAAATAATATTTATTTAATAAACTTTAAGGGCTATATTGTAATTCGTCAAACGTGGAGGACTAATTACGAACATTTGAAACTTCTAGGACTTTTATGAAATATTATATAAGTCTTAATTAAATAAAAATCATTTTTATTTAATTCATTTAAACTATTACAATTCGAACGAAGTAAATACACTTTATTAAATTAAAAGTGTACATGTTACGATAACAACTTATTAAATCTGTGATCATGCATTTTCATCAACTGCATTTATATGTGCATTATATTTGTACATACACTGAGACCCAATTAATTACTTAGGTAATTAACTGTAACGTGAGCATACTATCTGGACTATCTGTGATATTATCCGGACACTGCTATTCAGGTGAGTTCATAGCCTCGCATTTCACAACTATTTATGTTTTTACTAACCCGCGAGGGGGAGACATGCTATAACTTGTTTTGACTATATGATTTTGATATCTTATATTTAATAAATTGTTGATCGAGGAAACGCAAACTGAACTGTTACCCTTAATTACGATTGCATATTGTAGATGAACAGCATGACCCGTGCATCCGAAACTGTTAGAATTATTGAATTACCTGAATGTTATAAATAGATCTATTTGGGATTGACCGTCCCCATCTGGGTGAGTCATGCTCACTGTGCCTCGGGCGGGACAACAGATGTTTCACATGTCAGCACTTATTTTTGTTATGGGTGCCTTATATGGCGAAGGGTCCTCATCTGTCGAGGACTCAACTGTCAAGTCTCAGTTTCGGGCAATATGGGAATGTAATTACTTTATAGTATTTGGCTTTGTGCGATACTATGTTTATAATGTTTGCGGTTCTAAACTCAACCTTTTATTATTTGGTACGTTAATACATGGAACATACTGATATATCTGAATTTGATTTTTATCAAACCTTATGAAATACTATATGGGATATTGAGATCCTACACTTGATTTTTATATCAAACTTGGTGTAACACTATGTAGGACAAATTACTGTCCTGGACTATGAATTTACAAAACTCTATGAATTCACCAACTTTATGTTGACTGTTTTAAGCATGTTTTTCTCAGGAAATTAAGCTGGATTATTTGAGCATGGTCTGAGCATCATATAGGCGCATCATAATAATTGGGGGATCTGTTTTCACTGGGATATTTGTAACAACTGATATTTAACATTTCCACTGATTGTACTAAAACCATATTTGTAACAATTGTATTTCAAATCATGTAATTATGATCAATGCTTTGTATGCCATTTGTTCTGTGATCCACTTACTGACACCCAATTACTATTCCGCTGCAAACCTGATTTGGGGGTGTCACATTATTCATTGGCATTACCAATTTGATGTAAAGCAAATTGGTCTAATTTTGCTTTTAACGTGGCACTATCCGACCAACATATTTTTTTATGTCCAAATCATGATAAAATTCACATGCTCACATTTGTTAAAACTCATTGACATGTTTTAATAAATGGCATATTGAGATCATGTAACAAATGTCTATTCTATTAAGTCAGATATATTTTTTATCGAACTCGGGTCATTTTATCATGTGTATGACTGTAATTTTTAAAGTGCCGAGTTTTTAAAACAAAGTGACGAGACAAAAAGTCGAGACAAAAGTGACAAGATTTGAAGGCAAGTGATGAGACAAAGTGATAAAAAATTTAATTTGACGAGGCCAAGAAAAAAAAATGGATAAATTTTTAGTGGCAACAGATTTTTTTTGATCGGATATTAATTATGTGAAGTTGAAGACGGATTTTTCGAAGGCGTGTACTTATTTTATCTTTCATAGATAACTTGCTCGTGCTTAATCTTAGAATGAAGACTTGTTTATCTAGTTTTCGGGTTCGGGGTGGTTGGTCGATGACTCGGATAACTATCACTTAAAGGGGTTACATTTTTGTACTCAGTGTCACGCGCATAGTCGACATGGATAAGTTTAAGAGGTGTTGTGCTTATAGACTTTTTTAGTGATGCATTGGGTACTTAGAGATTTCTCCACCATTCCTCATTCAACAATTGTGCAAGCTTAAGTCACAAGATCGAGGGATTCTTATTCAGTTTCACGTTTGATGTATCTGGTTCATTCCATCAATGGTCACTTCAAATAGCCTACAAGGGGGTTGGTAAAGATGGCCATGGAGAGTTTATGAGTAGAGAATTTCGATCAACAACTAATTCTCACAAAATATATAATTCATCTTATTTATTATTCTCACGAGATTTCAGGTACATGTGCGTACGATTTATTGCTGGTTCCGAGTTTTGAAACCATCAAGGGGGAAGAAGAAGACACATTGAACGCACAACGAGTACACGTGATGAACTTCATACCTTCTTTTGATTTGAAGACATTCCGGGAAGACAATTGTCCTAACCGCAAAGAAAATCAGTGTTTGAACTCGTGGTGTTATCAATCTCTAAACGGTACACTACTGATTCGATGTTTAATTGTTTTGTTGTTGAAATTATTCATCATCATTATCCTATATGGAGATATATGCACTTCCGGGACTTAATTGACTCTGGTGCATCTCCGGAAGAAGATATGTGCATTTTCTGGACTTAATTGACTCTGGTGTTACAATGTCAACTTCATGAATGGGATAAAGTGTCTACTTCAGTATTTGAGCTTCATACTTGGGATTGATTTATTTTCTTCAACTATGTGGGGGAAGAAATGTCTTGATTCTTTCTAGTATGCATAACTTGAACTCTCAGGGGGAAGAAAAATTCAGAAGAATTATTCAAGCGTGAGAAGAGAAGTTGTTGATCTACTTGGTGTGGCCCTTACTTTCAATCCCTCATAGCAACATTATCATGTTATATGATGGGGTTTGCTTTTTAAATTCCATTGTGCGCTTAATCATTCTAAGCTTTATTGAAAGCTTTGAAGTTGCTTACGAGGATTGTCGGTTTAGGGGGAAGCTATTTAAAAGCTTCTACATCAAGTTTATGTGGCATGATTTAGGGGGAGTTAATTCAGAAGCTTCTCCTAAACCAAAAGTATATGGATTACTTAGCTCGTGCCGTTACAATATTTCTACTACAAGTTACTTTAAAGATGAGTCGTTTTGAAGTGAAGACTTGAAGTCAAAGGCCTCAAAAGACATCATCAGCTTTGGACGCTTCATGAAAACTTTTGTTCTTAATCATTATGTACTTGTTAGGAATAATATTGTAAGGAATTCTACACGTCGTCCCATGGGGGAAGATTGTTGGAAATTCACTTTATGTGACGACATTTAAGAATTCCTATTAGTTATCATAGTCACACACGTATAGACTAGACTAGGAAACGCTGTATAGTTTAAGTGTCGTGTGTGACTATATATACCCCTCCAAGGCTTCCAAGGAGGGTTGTTGTTTGTGTTTCATTTGTATTTTCATTTTGTTTAATACACTTTTCTTAACTTTCACACACAACCTCTCTTTCTCTCAACTCATCCATGGCTTCCACCTTCCACCACCCACCTAGACCACCGGATTACTAAAAAGCAAATCCACACTTGGAGCTAGCAGCAGTAGTCTTTGCACTTAAAATCTGGAGATACTATCTTTATGGTGAATCATGTGATATCTTCACTGATCACAAGAGTCTCAAGTATATTGTTGGAAATACGTTTTACGTATTAGAAAGGATCGGTCACTCCAACAATAGATATAGTAGAAGCTCGTAGTTTAGTTTATTTACATTTATGAAACAAAGCCTAAACCGAGCCCATGTGTTGTATGGGTCGGCGGCTAACATGTAAACCAAGCCCACTTTGTGGACTTGGTATAAAAGCCCTCTACTTTGATGGAGAGGGTGTGGTTTTTACTACTTTTCACATAGTAAAAGGTGTAAACTTTTATTCTCTCTCAAGTGTGTGTGAAATCTACCATTTCTTTCCCTCTCTACTTTATCTCTAAATAAGCATAGATTTACAATATCTTACAAATCGTATCAAGAGCTATGGGATGATTGTATTGTTTTTGTGTTTGTGTTCTTGATTTTGTGTCTATTTTAATCCAAAATCCATTGATCCAATTTTTTTTGTGTTTTTTATGGTTTATCCTTGATACAAATCATCTACATAGTTGTGGTTGAGATTTGGTATTGTTATTTTGGCTAAAAACACAAAATTTTTGGGTGTTTGGATCATTTTTTGGCTTGAAATCACGTATTTAGTGTGTTAGATCCGAGATAACAGGAAGTCTGCTGAAGAAATAATTCAACTTTGGAATATTCTTGTGATTATTGCGAAGTAGCCACGAGGGTTTTGTTTATTCCGAAGTGGTCTCAAGGGTTTTGTTATTGCGAAGTGATGTGATCGTGATAGTATAGTGATAATTAGATACGTTATAGGGTAAATTAGTAAATTACCTTTAGGAAAAAGTAATAAACTAAAATTACCAAAGACGAATTCAATTAAACACGTTGGTGAACCAAGTTCGTTGTACACGAAGATCTTATGAATTTGAGACGTTTTTGTTTTGAATTGGACAATCGATTTGAATTGATTTTCGGTTTTTAAACTAAAATTTAAATCTACCAATTTAAAACTATTTAATTTTAACCTAAAGTGCATGAATCGTAAACCCCAAATTATTTAAACTTTTAAACTATATAAAATAAACAATCTATTTAAAAAAATCAATTATCAATTTAATCTTATCAATTAAAGTAATTTTACTCTACTTAAAAACCTATTTAAAATCTACTTTACTTTTTATTAAACAAAATATACTTTTAAAACCATTTTTATTTAAATCTAAAATAATAAAAATCTAGAAATTTAAAAACTAATTAAACTTTTTTTTAAAAAAATTAATAAAAACATATTTTTTTATTATTTTTATTAAAACTGATAATATATAAAAGTATATAAACTCTTTTAAAAAATGGAATAAAAATTAAAATTAAGTATTTATTCAAAATCTAACAGCTCAAAAGTAGCTGTCTATATTAATGACGTAAACAGAAATAAAACTAAGAAGAGCAGTAGCTCAGATGGTTAACACGTTATGTGTTTACCCTTGAGGTCAAGGGTTCGAGTCCCTCAAGGGACCTATTTTTGTGATTATTATTTTGGAACACAGATATAAAGAATACAGCCCACCAAAGAGTTTGTTTGGTTAAGCTGATTGTACATAACATCAATAATGCAGAAATATACGAGTAAATCAGTAAACAAAATAATCAAAGATAAAACCGATCAGTTATATAGCTCCCAGTTACTTTTAAGCAAGTTTTAAATCCAAACAAAATTAAATTCAACACAAATAACAAACAGATCAAATTTTATTCACTTCAACTTCTAACGATTACACTACTATACGTAGACTATCAGCAAATACAAATTCACTTAACAAAGTCCTATAGAGAAAATCAGCAGCTATCAAACGTGGCAGCAAGAAAGGAAGAACTTACACATAACAAATCTTAATCTAGCAAATCGAAATAACAAGACTACAACTAATCATAGCAGTACAGTAACTTCAAGAACATTATTCAGCTAAAATTCATTCTAACTCTCCTATAAGAGCAAGAATACTACAATTATAAGAAGAGAATAAAAAATATAATAATTTCAGCAACAATCTTAAGAGTAAAATGTGGCAGCACTGAAGACTACGAAAACGTCTAAGGCATCAGTCGCTTAAGCAACAAAAAGCAAAGCTACATTAACAGATATCAAGAATACTATCTCATACCATTTAAACAGCCATAAACTCACATATTCAGTTAACTGAAAATCTCCTAAAGAGATAAACTATATAACATATCCAATATCATAAACATGTTGAAAACAAGCAGATTCGTAGATTATTAATCCCAAAAATCAATGACAGAAACTTAATTTAAGCATATTAACCTAAGCATAACATAAATAGCTTTAAATTTAATAAAAAAATTGTAAAAGGATAAAAACCTTTTGTAGATCCCGTTGAGCAGAAGGTTAGCGATGTGCTACCTTAGAACCGAACGACACCACCATCATCTTAACCATCGAACGCCATCGAACCCAAAACAACAATCTTCGAACCAACAAATAATTCGTACCAGCAACTTTTATTATTTTATTTTTAATTATCCAGTGGAATAATTAATGTTTCCTTTCTCTAACATAACTATTCAGTCAAGCTATTATTCGAGCTCAATGAACAATTTCATCAATTATTATAATCAATTTGTATAAAGAAAATTGCAAGTTACTTTAACTCCGTAAAATTAAAATGTGAACCAGGAAGATAATAAACTAAAAACAACTTTTTATTAATCAAACTAACATTACAAGATTTAATAAAAGAAAAATACAAAGTTCTAACTAAATTTAAACATAATAACAGTGCTAGAAAAAGGAATGATGATTACAGATTTAGAGTGGGTTTTTATAGGCTAAGTGAGGTGAGGGGTGTAGGTTGTTTGTTGGTGATGAGGCGAATCTCGACCCTCGATTTGGCATCTAACTTCTCTCTTTCCTGTTTGTTATGATCCAAGGGTGTAGGCTTGCCCAACTTCACTCGGATCTCCAGCATGGCATTCCCTTGTGCTTGTTGTGTTTCTTGGATGATGATGTGTCCACAAGTGATTGGCTGATTGAGAATGAATGATGTGGTACGCCCAATGATTTGCTGCCACGTCTCTTGCTCTTTTCCATCTTCAACATCCGAAAATATGGGGCTTTTATTCCATTTCGTGTGAATTAAACGTGTGAATAAAAACCCCCAAAAGTTACTTGATATTAAAGTTAACCATGTTTAATTAGGGTTTGGAAAGGGAGTGTCTGGTTTATTTGTTTGAGAGAAAAGAAAGGTGATGATTTCTTGGATGTATCTAAAGTAAATGGGGATGGGATAAATAAAATGTTTATTTATTTTATTGTGTGAGTGGAAATGTAACACGTTTGTGGGTTTCTGATTTGTGAGTAAATAACAACTTCCCACGCGTTTATTTTATTTACTCTTTATGGGCTTTCCATTTGTTGATAAATTCACAAGTAACTTTGGGCTTGATTTGGGCCCATTACACACTTTTCATCCGTCTTATGAAACTTGGGCTCTTGTTTGGGCCTCTGGTCCATTATATATTTATTTCCCAACTGAAACTCCAAATTTGGGCTTTCTAGCCCATTAAGCACATGTGGGTCCCACTTGGCCTCAAACTCTGATAAATCCGCGAATAAAATCGATCTTGTCTTTTGGCCTTGATTAAATCTTCAAACTCGTGTCGATCTTTGCCGGTTTTTGTGATCTTCGGTACCTACACACATGAAACAAGAAACAAGCGAATACAAGGCATTTTCTATTGATATTATGCAATTATTATTTGTTTCTAGATACAAATGATATGAATAATTTAACTCATATCAAATTCCCCCTTGCTAAGCAATTGTCGTGTCCTCACGCAATGATAAAATGAAACACTAACTACACCATTATTCAACTCTTGACATTTTATTTTGCAAAGACATAATGTATTGCTTTCATTATTTGAAAAATAACTTTTAGGATCATAAAACTAAAATAGATTCATCGTCCCCGACTTTTCATTTTTCCATGCCAAGTGCAAAAACAAGATTATTGTCAATCATAAGCCCCAAAATTAAATGAACTCATACAAGTAATTTGTGTTAAACTTAATCTCCTATTATTCCTAATTGTATCTCTAGATTTTATTTGTCATTCACCCAAAGGCTCATTTGACTTATTTTGATATTTATTAGTCCAAAAATGAAGGCAAGAACGGTGTAAACTCAACACTCAAAACCTAACCTCGACTTCAAAAACCGTTGTCACTAAAGAAAGCCTACATCAAGGATAACTTAACACGATTTGAGGGATAAATCCCGGACCCAAAATTTGGCTAATATGGCTACTTAAAAGCAACAATAAAAACCTCCAAAGTCAATTATGACCTTATTAATGGAGTTAGCAACAACTACATCATAACACCTTGCGGCTCTTTAAGATGCAATTGTGCTCCTTATTTAAAATCCACACCCTAAGGCTCCTTGGAAAAAAATAAGGGAATTGACATCACCATCCCACCTTATGGCTCATGATGATGAAGCAGTTTTTATTCAACACGTCCCCTTTCCATACACCCTAAGGCTCTAATGACAAGGTTAGTGCTACATGACTCCCACCCGAAGGCTCCTAGAGAAGATGTTTTTATTTATTCTTCTTTATTAATATGATATTTATAGTAAGCCAAATTTCCGCAATCCCATGATCAAAAGTCCATGACGCTGACACCCTTAATGTGTTCTTACTTCAATTACAAGAGAAGAAAAAGAAGGAGTTACGAGTTAAGATATCAAGCCTAAACCGCTAAAAACTCCATTTATTAAGCAATTATTATTCAAGTGTGGAAAGTAAATACGAGAGATTAAATCAAACACAAAAATACTTGCACAAAGAATAGTTAATTTTAGAAACTTATGATTGAACTCTATCATTTCTTGTTCTCCATATTGTAAAATTTCAAAAATGTGAAATCAATGGATATTTAGCCTATTAAATCAAAGTTTTGGGTTTTCAAGTCATCTATAGGATCTTGCATCTTCTTATACTTTTTCAAGTTTTAGAATTTGTGTTTTAAAGTTCCCTTGATAAACGACTTTCTAGGATCAATTATAGGAACTTGCAAAAATTTCTTGTTCTTAACTCATATAAATTAAGACTTTCGCGTTTTAAAGCTCCCTATATAAAAGCCTAGCAAAAGTTAATTCAAATACGTTAAGGAAAAGTTAAGGTAAAAACCAAGTCGAGTCAAAAACTATTTTTATTTTCACCAACGGAAAGCCTACATTCGTGTCAAAAACACTTATTTCCTTTATTAAAACTTAAAAATAACATTAAAAATTTAAAATTTTTATGAAAAATGAGAAAAACAATTACGTTTGGACACGACAAAAGCAATAGCAAGCGATTATATCGATTGACTCCCAAGCTAAAACCAAACATTGTCCTTAATGTTTCTTAGCTCAAGAGTAACACCCCCTTGCTAAAACACGAAGATTCTAATGCAAAATCCTAACATGGAAAGAGCACGCAAATCTATAAGCCGTTTATTAATTATGCCTCAAGATAAAACGTTAGTCGATAAAAATCAAAGGATAGAAAATGTGCCCCTTTTTGGCATTCAAAGAATGGAAGATCAAGTGGACCGGCAAAAACCGAACACGAGAGTCTTCAATGATAAGGGTCATACCTAAGACTCACAACACAACAAAACACGAGCACGAGCTTGAAAGATCAAGCCTTATTAGTTGTTAGAAAATAGAAAGAAGATAGAATGTATGGGACTCCCCCACAAGGCACCTCGTTTTTGTTAACCGAGTCATGAACTCGACTCGATCCCCGCATTCATTGGTCCTTAGGGAAAATGGTGAAAACTGGCATAATGGAATAAATTCCATGATAAAGCACGATGTCGGGGTCAAAGATCTCATCCTCGTTGTCGGATGACAAACGAAAGGATAAAATTCCAACACAAATCTCTAAAAAGAGATAGAAGTCACAAATCACGATATGGATGTAGCATGCTCCTTGAGATAAACTCGCACCAAAATGATTAAAAAGTCTTTCGATTATTGCAACGGTGAAAGGCCGAGATTTCCCTAAATCAACGATTCCGGGGTCGAATACCTCGTCCTCGGTGGAGAAAGGAAAGGATAACACGGTGTCGTCCCCCCATGCTAATCCAACATCATATGAAGCACATGGTAAAGGTGGTATAAAAGTCTCAACACTAGTGGTTTCAACTTGCATGACTTTGTTGACCTTGTCACTCTTAGGAATGTGAATAAAGGGGTCATGATACTCAAAATGAGTCGCATGAAAAACCCGCACATTAAGATCAAAGAGAGTGGGAAGGATAATTGTAGCAAAAGTAATTTCTCCCTCCGAGTCAACATTATCATCATCATAAATCGGGTGATCAAACCAAAATCTTCATCACCGTCATTAGACTCTTCCTCAAATTCTGAAGGAATGTCTATATAAAGAAACTCATCAACCTCCTTCAAAAGAAGATCATCATCACAAAGGTTGTGAGATGTAGGAGGTATGATGCTCTCAAAGTCCTCTTGAAACAATGTATTATTGTTCATTGAAGCTTCAAAGAGAGGATTTGAGTAAGTCACAAAAGTGTCATCAATCTTGTCATCACAAGAAATATCCGACAAAGTATCAAGTGTGTCACACTCGGATACAAGATCATCATTCTCGTTAGAAGGAAACTCATCGGATAATTCCTTGAGAATGGTAGGTAAAACATGAGAATCACGCTCGATCTCGAGATCGGAAACGTCTTCACTTCCCCGTGGAAGTGGATCAATGATAGCAAAAAGTTCATCGGCGAACTTATCGAATGAATAGTCACTAACCTCACTCGGTGTGAAGTTAGGAATCAAAGGCTCTTCAATTTAAGATTGTGCCTTAGGAACATCAAATCGATCCTTCGAAGAGAGTGAAAATGAGTCCATTTTCAAAGATTGTTCAATTGATGCAATATCACTCTCGGGATCGAAATTCTCACTATTAAGCTCACTAGCATCAAATGGTGCACTTAGGTATTCATCAATTTATTTTTCAATCTTAGAACTATCATCCTCGTGTGGAGTGAGTGGAGATGAGGAAAGATTACAACATGATTCAACAAAGCAAGCTTCTTCCTTTGAATTAAAATTTCCTTCATCACCAATTGAGGTTTCCAAAATTGGAAAAACACCTTTATCAAAAAGAGCTTTGTTATTACTTTCAATTGTTTCAACAAGTTTAACACTTTCCACTTTCTTAGAAACAAATCTTGGAATCATTTCCGGTTTGAAAATAATGCTTTTATCTCCATAAAACAATTTAATTTCTTCTTTCCTCATATCAACTTGAACTTGAGCCGTGCACAAAAATGGACGTCCTAAAATAATAGGCACACGAGGATTGGTCTCATAATCAACTATTGCAAAATCGGCTAAGTACAAAAACTTTCCCACTTTAACAATGACATTTCCGCTATACCAACCGGTCGGGTGGTGGTTCCATCAGCAAGCTCAATGATCATTCGAGTGGTACTAAGTGGTGCATAGTCAATAGTTTTCCAAAGGGCTAGGGGTATTAAGTTAATGCTAGCTCCTAGATCGGCTAGAGCTTTGCACACCCCAAGCTCATTGAAAACACAAGGTATCAAGAATTGACCCGGATCTTTATATTTCTCCGGAAAGAAGTCAAAGAAAACCGAGGTACTAATCACATTTAAAGTAGCCTTGGTGACATCTAGAAAAGTTTCCGTAGGTGGAGGATTAAACTCAATCACTTTAACTTCTTCTAAATTATCACAATCATCATAAACGGTTATGGCCTTAAGCTCTCCCTTCGGGTTTGGAATGGTATTACTAGGTTAGCAACCCGAAGAAGATGATGGTTTAGACATAAATCCCTCAAACATCGAAAGCAATTTATTTTGACCTTGTTCCATACTTTGTTGCATTCGATTTTGACTTTGCTCGAACATTTGCTCAAATCTTTGTTCAATTCTTTGTTGATTAAGCTCAATCTTATTATTTTTCCCTTTAATCGTATTTTGAAACTCATTTTTCAAAGTTGCCATTTGTCCTTGAATATTGTTTTGAAAAGCCTTCAAATTTGCCTCATTCGTTTTAATGTAGCTTGACAAATCATTTTGATTATTGCTTTGAAAACCTTGATTGTTTTGATTAGCATTAAACCCATTTCCTTGATTAAAATTCCCTTGGTTACAACGGTTAAAATTATTCCCATTGTTTCCATTGTTGTACCTATTTTGAACTGGTGGAAAACCAGGTGGAGCAACATGACTTTGATGAGGAACTTGACTGTTGGAGCCATAAGTTCTCGTCGCGGCAAAAGCATTAGCTTGATCAAACCCCGTGGTTAAACAAGCATAATTAGGATGTGCTCCACCACATGCTACACAAAAACTCTCAACCATATTAATCGATCCATGAGGATTATTCCTAAGCTCATTCAACAAAGTCGCAAATCCATTATCAATCTTAGAGTCCAATCTAGCAATTTTGATATTAGATGAATTCACATTGTAAGCACTCAGTGTGTTTCGTGAATATTGTGCTCTAGATTTATTCTCAATTATACACCACGCGTCTCTCGGAGTTTTTCTTAAAAGATTACCACCCGCGGCGGCATTTAACGAATCTTGTTCAATCATATTTAGCCCATTATAGAAAGTATTAATTTGTAGCAATTCCGAGAAACCGTGGTGTGGACATTGTCTTAACATATCTTTAAACCTTTCCCAAGCAACCCCAAACGATTCATGCACTTTTTGTTCAAATCTAGTGATCTCTCGTTCTTATAGTGTGTTGTCTTAGATGTTGGAAAGAAATAATTCATGAACTTAGACACTAAATCATCCCATGTTAAGATCGAACCCGGTGGTTCTTTCTCATACTAAATCTTAGCATTACCCTAGAGTGAGTACGGAAAAAGCATGAGCTTAATCGCGTCATTCGACACATCTCTAAACTTGAGAGTCGAGGTAATTCGAAGAAAATTCCGAATGTGAGAATGCGGGCTATCGGTCTCATTGCCATGAAATTGGTCGGCACGAATGAGCGATAAAAGACCCGACTTAATCTCAAAATGATCCGCCAAAATAGCCGGCACAACGATTGCTTCCCCATACCCTTCGGTGGGTGCACAGAGCAATTCCTCCATTGTTCGGTTATCGGCCATCTCTACAACAGTAGGTGGAAGCTCGGGTTCCACTATTCGTTGTTGACGATTTCTATTTCTATGAAGAATATTTTCAAGCCTATTAAAATCAATCACAAGTCGAGAAGAACGTATTTGCATACACTACAAAGACGAGAATTTATAGGATTGAAGAAAAGAAATTAGACAAGAAGAATATTATTTTTGGTATTTTATTTGGTATTGCTCAATCAAAATTGATCGATAAAAAAAACAAGGAATAAGGATAACTACTATGGAAGTAAATTACCCTCTGTCGACGTTGAAACGATAGGTGAAAACCTAAACGTCTCGAGGTTCAATAAGTAAACTACAAAAATAAGATTTATTACTACATGAGTCGGCAAACCAATAATAGGTCGTCCCTCTCAATATACGCACAAGCAAGCGGGGAAACGAGGTGGCACAAAGCACTTAAAAACCTTTTTCCTTAGACGGCCTTTTATAGCATGTCGCCTTATACCCAATCCCTCTAATTACAAGCCCTAATTTAGGTAATCATTATAACACCATTAATATAACATTAATTTACTGTTTTTAAATTAAACCCTAACCTAATTCCATCATAAGATGATTAAACAAAACATAAAAACAATTAAATTAAAAAGGGTTAAGAAGATTTACCTTTGATTTATGAAAACCCCAAAATTTTATGAAGAACCCTAATTTTTATATGAATCACGAATTTTCTTAACCCTACAGGAGAAAAATAATGAATTTGGATTGTGATTAAAACAATATATAGGGTGTACATAAAATCCTAGTCCAAGAATAAGCCTACTTTCCTTTTTTTCCCTATTTTTCCTTTTTTTCCCTTCTTTTCTGCGTCCAAAACCGACCTAAACCCTTTCAAATTCGTTTTTTTATTATTAGTTAATATTATGTTATTAATATTACCTTAATTTACCTTAATTTATTTCAGCTCCTAAAGCCTCCAAAACCTCAAAACCGTAAAACTAGTCAAATTTACGCGTTTTACCGTAAAAGTCGTAAAATATACACTTTTATAAAAAATCTCAAATTTTGAAATAAACTTTATATTTAAGTCCTAAATGACTTAAAACCATCCCGAAAAATATTCATATGACCAATTACCTCATCCGAGACCTCTAAATGCTAAACCGTAAATCGTAAAAAAATACGATTTTCTATAATACATATACGTATACGTACAACCACTAAATAACACCATCTCACTTCATAGTCACTAACATGTGCGCTCTTGAACATGAAATCATCACACATCGTTTCACTCACAAGGTACCCCATACCGGAAACGGTATCCAAACCACAATCTATACACACCAATAAGCACATAAACACGTAAAGACACGTAACTAGCACAAAATAAAACTAAGTGACGAACCTCAAAACCAGGGTTGTCACATCACTCCCTCCTAATAGAAATCTCGTCCCAAGATTTACTCCTTAGGATCATCCACACAAACAACACATCACACGAGGATACTTGTTCTAAATGAACTCCTCTCATTCCCACGTGAACTTTAGTTCAAGTTTCAAAATACCACATATACAAACCAAAAAATAATTAAACTCATTGCCAGACTCTTGACCTCACAGTTAATAAATCTCACCAATGACTCTTTGAAAAACAAAGACTCTTATTAACACAAGTCCCGAATAACCGTACATGCAAAATGCATTCTCAAACAACCTTTACCAATCTCAATACATGAAATGTATCATGTATACAACTCATTTCCCCCAGGTAATTCTATGCTCACAGGCTAATGGTCTGATCTTTCCAAAGACCATAAATGGACCTACAAAACTCTACATTAACTCTTCCATTTTACCAAAACATACCACCCGTTACTATGGGTGAAACTTCATACACACTTTGTCACTAACTCTAGTGGTTTCCTCCATCTCTACATAGCATCCCTTGTTGCTCTCATCCTTTCCACAAACACCATTACTACATTAGTAGCCTCTTTTACCAATTCTAGTCCACAATAGGGACAACTCACCCTATCCTTTCATATAGTGTCTCAAATGGCATTTATCGACTTCTAGTATGATAACTATCGTTATATGAAAACTCAGCCATCGCTAAAGAGTTTTATAACTCCCTCTAAATCAATCACCCATGCCCTCAGTGTAACTCCTAAGGTTGTATAAATATCTCACTTGCCTATCCTTTTCCCATTTAGCTGGATATACTCATATCCAATCACGTCCATCAACTCCCTTCAGTCCGTTCCCCAACCTACTTAAAAATTCTAATTTCCTTACAAAGTGACCTATGACGGTCTTTCACATATCCATTAGTTCTTCCAACTTCTCAACTACGTGACTTCTCATTCCTATTGAAATATGAGATGAATTAGTCTGTCTATCGACTATCACCCAACTCTCGTCGTACTTATTCCACCACCGCATTATGTATCCCTTCCACCAACTTCGTCCTTACATCGCCCTTTCTAAGCTACTCCCATCTATGTAGGAAGTATAGTCTACGTCCCTTTCCTCCCTACGATTGTCCAAGCCACGCAACATAAATGTTGACGCGTTCTCTGCTTTAGACAACTCAACTCGTGCAACCTACATCCTTCATCCAAACCACCCTAATACGTCATCCATATAATTCAAGTTCGTCTCAGCTTCACTTCATTCTTCTTATTCCATGTCTCATCAACCATGCTTGCCTTTCCCAGATGGTACTTGGCCTTGCAAATTTCCTTCACCACTTAACTCCACCCATCACCTTTGTCAAATGTTCAATCAAGATGATTAAATATGTGTTGGAGACGTTCATGATCCGTATAGATCATTCTCTACGTCTCGTACACCAAATGCCTCTAGCATTCTAGGCAGATATAACAATCCAGCTCCACTAACTAAGTCTATCCAGTTCTTCCAAATCTTCTGTTCCTGCAACGTATAAGTGATCGCCTTTCTTTGTCGTCCTCGTACGTCTCCAAATCCTTGCTCCACGTATCTTCATGCCTCGCGAATTCATCTAGTCCTTCCGATAATGCCAAGATCGGCTCATTATCCAATCCACTTCTTCAGCCTCCAAAATGCTTCCTCATCCTTCTTCACTTCTCCCCTTGCTGGTTCCATGATATGCCATCATCTCTAACTACTCATCATGGTAGACTTAATACTAAAACTCACACTTGAAAATCTCACGTATAATTCCACTCCAAGACCAACACATAATTCGCCTCACTCTCCTTCTCAAATTTGAGTAGATCAAGATGTCGTCGATGCTCCCGATGACAACTCGTTTATATACGTTCATGCACACTCGGTTCATTGACCCCATGAAAACCGCTAGTGTTTTGGCGATGCCAAAATCATAACCGTAAAGCCAAAGCGTTCATACATCATCCTTAGCAGTTTCAGTTACGTCCTCATTGCATCCTCTCTCAGCGGCAATACGAATGAATTTCTACCTCGTTCTACTTGCGAAATTCTACACGCATTTTGAACAGACCAATATCTCCTCTCATCAGAACACTCAACCTCTTTCCACATCCAATCTACTACTAAGCAACTCAACTTTCATCTTGCATTCCTTGCAAATTTCTAACAACTCTTGTTTTTAAATCATTCCATCAACAATTGCCTTGGAAAGGCACAAACTCCAACTCCTCTCACTTCTCCTACTTGCTCTATTTATGGTTCTACCTCGTAGTAATAGGCAACCTACTAAATCTCAGGAAATTTTCAGAAAACATACATGCCTTACAAACAATATCCCCTTCCAACACTCTCTATAGCACGTTACTTGTGCCAATTTCCATACCTTTCACAAGTCTCTATTCATCTCTCTTGACACTCCTAATAGACCTCATGCCCACATTAGTTCGTCTACGAACCTCTTTCCTCCCTACTAAGGGTATTCTGACCGTTCTCTCATGGTCACCTACTTAAGCGTGTAGGCGCGACCAAGTCTTTCATATGACTACCTCAACGCTCCCGAACAATACGAAACCAAAACTACATCCTGAATCCATCAAATATGATCAACGAATCAAACCCACGGATAACTAACGACATTTCACGTGCACCAGTTAAAACAAGTCAAAAACCATGAGACTTGAAAGAAAACTCAAACCCAAAACGTGTATCAATTCAAAATGACCCATGACAACGAAAAAAAATAATCCAAGAAACACCCAATAACAACCAAAACATATTACGCCCCGCGACATATCATTTAAACCGTGCCAAAGATCGACCTTTCCAAAAGAATATATATCCTTTTTTTTATTTATTATTACCTCCCACATCTATGTGACTCAAACAATCTACAAACAACCCTCTTGACGAACTCAATACTCAACTCGAAAACTAGGTATCCCGTGAATCCTAAATCATAAAAAATAACCTACTATTCAAACTCAACCTTTAACCCGATACTTGTACAATAATTTCGGCAAAGATACTGACCTCCCATGACTATATATTTTGAATATTTGAAAAGTACGTTCCGAGTACATAATTTTAGGTTTTTGAATCGTCCAAAAAGCTCTAAAAACGAACAAGTTATGACCAAAACAGTTTTATACTAGTTGTTAAAAAAAACTAAAGAATAAACTTAGTGATTAATGTAATCCTTTTAAATGACAGATATAATTGTATGTGAAATCTTCATAAACTCAATTTAACCTTGTATAAATAATTATAAATGACATAAATCGGTCGAACTCAATTATATAAACTATGTAGGTAGAAAGAAATTTTTACTTCGCTTTATTTCAAAGAAAGTCTTTTAGAATTTGAAATATATAAGTGTTGATTAAAAAGAAATCTTATGTTACATCTTATTTCAAACACGACTCCAACACCTTACCCTTATTTTACCGAATACAACCAACCATCTAACTCAATATATACCGACCAAAAGAAATGCAAGACCCAACACAAAAGATTTCATTATCTCAAGAGAAATCCCAAGTTATTTCAATAGACTTGAAACCAAAAACACCATTTTAAAACGTACACGTGAAATACGAAACTCAAAGAATACGCTACCAGACACACTTCAAAAGATTCAAAACGTCGTTGGAACTCCATTAAACTCCAGCACCATAAAACACGAGCAAACACAAGGTACGTTCAAGTTATAATAACTAGTGAACGACCATATACCATAACTTAACACATAGTAGTATATATACATCCGCATATATATACATATTAAATCACCCAAAACATACTCGTTACTATACATATCAGATCAACCAATCGTGTTATACACTCGTTTTTCCATACGAGTAATCCCCATCTCACCATCTCACCATGCCACAACAAGGCGCAAAACCCATCACTAAAACCAGTCCATATCGTGTGACCCCATAATCACACAACATGACTATAACCCAAAACAATAACACACTCAAAAATATCAATATCGTAGGCAACCGTTACATAGACCCATATATTATAAATATACCCAAAATCCACACCTCATCATATACAAGAATATACTAACCCTCTTTCATGCAATCATACTTAGAAACCCATTGAAGTTGTGCTACTTGTATAACTATGTTGGCCACCATACTTATACAATTACCCTTTCCCCAATTCACTCCCTCCTATAATGACACTTATAAGAATCAATACTACATATAACACATAAATCCATCTACTCACATAAGCTCATAACCACATAACCAAATAGGTCCAAAACCCCATCTATTAAAATAACATAGTAAAACTCTTGAAATACATAAATCCATAGTCTAGCTAAAACAGCATAGACCAAATCCAAAACGAAAACATAATCAATTATAAGTCATATCGCCCATAAGAGTGGAAACAGCTTAAAATCTTTCATATCCACCTACTCCTACTAACTCGAACCACCACATGATTCTTAGGGAACATGACTTAAACATCAAAGGAAAAATACTATACCTTAGGTACATAAAATAACCCAACAAAAGGTAGAAACTACCATGTACTAAATTATGTACTATAATGTACAATTTAAGCAAAATACAATAGTGACTAGCGTGGACGATTATGGTTCAACCCGCACTAGTCACAAACCCGAAAAGAAAATAACATGTGACTAAGTATGAACATACTACGGTTCAATTCATACTAGTCAAAACATCGCAATAAATAACATCCAAACACATCAATTAATATAAAATGCACACATACTCCTATGACGCCTATATGCAGGGACCCTTAAGCTATAGAATAGGCTACGCGACTAGGCAACCTAATTCTCTATAACCATTGTCTCTAATACCATTCTGTCACACCCCACCATGGCGGAATATGGGGCACGACGTATGGATATCATCACAACAATAGCGTGTCTATATAGATAACTAAATGATATAAGAAATGTCATAAATGGCGACACAAATGTCATGACAATATCTCAACATGCAGGAGTCTAGGTAAATAGGTAACAATCCAACCATTTACCCGTGACAAACAAATAACACAAACAAAACAAACATATAGGTGCCAACATGTATCACTTATCAAAAAAAACATAAAGGTAAACTAAGAAGGAATGGGGATCTCCTTCTATATGCAGTCCTAAGGCATCCAAGTCTAGCCACTTCTATCCTCAAGCTTAACCACATTCTCACCTGAAAGAGACACTAAAACACGTCAACATAAAGTTGGTGAGAGTCATAGGTTTAGACTCTAACGCCAAAAACAAACCATAAGCTGTGAATAACAACCATCAACAAAATAACATATGGACAATGTGTTACAAGTATGCATTAACAACTAACATTCAAGATCAATCATACCAAACCAAATCCAAGGCCCTCAGCCCTACCAAACACCATGGTACCATAGATGATCACACTATGTACCTATCCCAAGGCCACTACCTTGTCATTATCCATTGGTCCCATAGACGATCACGCTATGTACCTATCCCAAGGCCCCTACCTTGTCGAACCACAATAACTGAGACGGCATGTGTCCCACGATTCAAATCATACACAATCAAGAATCACATAGCAGTTAATCACATAATGTACACACAAGTCCATCACAAACCTCAAAAACATTCACAGCATCAATTTATAAATAACTCGACACAGTGTCTCTTCCATCCCATCTGGAAGTCAAAATGAATAGTAAACATGGGACTATGAAACTCACCTTATTGCTTTCCCAAAAGTCCTCGCACTAGCAACAAGCTAACAAACCAAAAAAACACGCAATCAATACATGAACCAATCACTAAGATGGCTCATCAACCTATGATGGACATCTAGCCTACTCCCATATAAATACCCCATTTATATGCTCTAAAAACCCCATTACCCTTCCCTAACAAGTCCTTAACTTGTTTAAGTTTAATAACTATCCCGTTCATATTTTACACAAAACTGTCCCAATTTTAGGTCTCCAAACTTTAAGTCAAACGTCCACTTAAACATACCCATGGTTTCTGTAAAAGGAATATTCATACCTTTACATATGTTAGCTAACACCTCCCACTTGTCCTAACCTTAAATCTACTGTTAAGGCCCCGATATATATATATATATATATATATACTTTTGTCGTTCCAGTTTTACTGATTATAAACATACAAAAAGTTTATTACAATTAGGGGGTCTTACCCTAAACCACAACCTTAGCCCAAGTTCAGATACTTACTACAATATATAAACCATCTCTCATGTTCGTGAGAAGATCCCAATGCAACCCTAAGTACCACAAACAACCCAAAACTTAAAAAGAAAACAGGCTGACTTCAAAACTGTTTTGACCTCCGACTGTTGTAACCTATTTTTGACCCACTTCCCGACCTCCAATTTAGTTCTCGTTTCTTGCATTGGAAAGCCACTTCAATTACCTTTTCAGGGATACTTGGATCGTAAAATAAGAGTTTGTATAACTCCCAATATGATCAAAACAATTGACTCAAAATTCTGCCCAATTTTTAAAAACGGGTTTCACAAAATCAACCTCATTAATTAACCCTAATCCCTCTAATAACAAGCCTTATGTAATCATTATAACACCATTAATATAAAATTAATTTACTGTTTTTAAATTAAACCCTAACCTAATTCCATCATAAGATGATTAAACAAAACATAAAAACAATTAAATTAAAAAGGGTTAAGAAGATTTACCTTTGATTTATGAAAACCCCAAAATTTTATGAAGAACCCTAATTTTTATATAACTCACAAATTTTCTTAACCTCCGGGAGAAAAATAATGAATTTGGATTGTGATTAAAACAATATATAGGGTGTACATAAAATCCTAGTCCAAGAATAAGCCCACTTTCCTTTTTTTCCATCTTTTTCCTTTTTTTCCTACTTTTCTGCGTCCAAAACCGACCTAAACCCCTTAAAATTCGTTTTTTTTTATTTTTATTATTTAATATTATGTTATTAATATTACCTTAATTTATTTCAGCTCCTAAAGCCTCCAAAACCTCAAAACCGTAAAACTAGTCAAATTTACGCGTTTTACCGTAAAAGTCGTAAAATATACACTTTTATAAAAAAAATCTAAAATTTTGAAATAAACTTTATATTTAAGTCCTAAATGACTTAAAACCATCCGAAAAATATTCATATGACCATTTACCTCATCCGAGACCTCTAAATGCTAAACCGTAAATCGTAAAAAAATACGATTTTCTATAATACATATATGTATACATACAACCACTAAATAACACCATCTCACTTCATAGTAACTATCATGTGAGCTCATGAACATGAAATCATCACACATCGTTTCACTCACAAGGTACCCCGTTGATATGTGTGAAAACACACATCTTTTCTGCCACTTAATTACAATAATAACCGGACCAAAACGTGTATTTTATGTCTTTTATGTCGGAATTATGCGTGGTTTGTGTTTTTGTTGTGATTTAGGACGAAAAGGTGAAAAGTGGAGAAAACACGGGAATTCACGGGCATTTACGGACTTTTATTGAAGAAAAAGATGAAAGACGAAGTCAAGAAGTCAAGAGTGCAAAAAGAACGGAAGTCCAAGACCAATTCTGAAGATTTATCGAAGAAAAAGTCAAAAGACGGAAGTTTATCAAAAGCCGAGGAACTCAAGTCTTATTTATCAAAGAATTAAAAGACGAGTCCAAAGAAATCCCGAGCCAAAAGTCATTAAAGTCCAAGATTAAAGAAGATTTGAAGGCTTAAGGACTAATGGCGCAATTAACAAAAAGATTAAAGAAGAGGAGGGACCTAAGCATGCAATTAAGGAAGAAAGGAAGGAGGGGAGGAAGCTTCCTCTAACCTCCTCCCTAATCCCCTATATATAGTCATTAGCTAATCACTTTTCATTTTGTTGGCTAGATTGACAAACTAGTTCTTCCACTTTTATTTTATTGCACTTTTAATTACTTGCACATTTAAATACATGTTATGCACCTTAATTACCTTTTAATTTCAAGTAAGTGTCTCTTTTAATATTTCGCACCTTTACTTTATCTTGTTAATCTTCTTCTACCTTTCCTTAATCTTTGATTTAAATGCTTTTTATCTTGTTTACTTGTTTTAAGATTTGATTTTTATGCTTTTGATTGTTTTAAATCACTTATTTTCATAGCTTATTTGATTTATTTTCAAGTTTATATAGTTTTTACAAAAGTTATTTTTACATAAAAAGTTGTTTTTCTTAAAATTTACCTTTTTCGTGTTTTAAAAGTTGTTAACTTTCAGTTTCATAGCTTATTTTTACACGGTTTTACCTTAGGATTTAGTCTTTTGCTTATTAGAATCTTAGCTTATTAGTCGTGCTTAATTTGCGTACTTTCCTCCGTATTCCGATTGAATCAATCGGAAAAGGGAATTACATTCCGATCTGTGTGATCGGATAAGGGTTTATGTATTCCGATTGGACGAGAACTTGGTATTCCGATCGTAGCAAGGTAGAGGGTATTCCGATCGGGACAAGTGACAGATATTCCGATTGAGGGTTTTCTTTGCCATATTCCGATTGAGGTGCGGTTTGGATATTCCGATCGTGTAAAGTGACAGATATTCCGATTGGGGTTCCAAACAGCATTCCGACCAGGTCCATCCATATTCCGATCAAGGTAAGGCAAACATTCCGATCTGAAGGTGTTGGTTATTCCGATTGGGTGAGTGACAGCATTCCGATTTTAGGCCGGCCATCATTCCGATCTGAGGTGAGCCTGATCGGAATATATTCCGATTGGGGTATTTTTCTTATTTTGTCTTGTTTAGTTTTTAGTTTACGTTTTTTTATATTTGTCTAATTTTAATTCTCGTCACGCTTTTATTTTTAGTCATTTAATCATTTTACTTTCCGTCACGTTTTTAAATATCGCACATTTAATTTTAAATTAGACTTAGATTTAATTTCACGCCACTTTACTTTCAACGACATTTACTTTTAAGTCTTTGCACCTTTAAATTTAAAACCAACCAAAAATATTTGTTTCACCAAAATAAAACTGAGTCACATAGAAAACACAAGTTTTTCAATTCGAAGAGGTTGGTACAACGAATCTTTTTAACCTGAGTAAAATCTAGTTATCAAATGGCACCGCTGCCGGCTCTTTTCGTAAAGATCAACAGTTTTCTGTGAGAGACACGTTGCTTTTTGGGATCCGTTCACTTGTGAGCGTTACTTTTCTTGCATAAAAAATCCAAAAACCATAAAAATTAAAAATTGATAAAAATCCATAAAAATTAAAATTTTCAAAAATCCAAAAAGATTTTATCTTTATTGTGTATATATATTGTCTTTGTGTTTGGTTTCTTTTTCTTTTGCATTTTCAGGTGTATGCGTACTAGATCTTCTAATTATCAAGAGCCCGAGCCTCAAGAAGATTTAAGTATGGCAGGTGTTAACAACAATAATCAACCACCGCACCTCAATAATAATAATAAAAACAATGCTCTTCCATAGCCCGATCTTCGGACCATGGAGGAACTTTGTCAACCAACCATGTTTGGACGAGGAGGACCGATTGTGCCGATACAAATCAACGCTCCTGAGTTTTCGTTGAAGCACCACATGATTCAGCAAGTGCAAACAAACCCATTCCGTGGATTGCCTGATGATGATGCCAACAAACACCTCGACAAGTTCATTACAATCACCCAAAGCATGAAGTTGGCTGGTGCCACAATGGATGAACTTCGCCTAGAACTCTTTCCACATACCTTATTACATCATGCCGAGAAATGGTTTGATCGTCTCCCGAAGAATTCTATTCACACTTGGGATGATATGACTCAACGCTTTTTGTCGCGCTACTTTCCACCATCCATGGTCACAAGCCTTCGCAATCAGATCAGCGGTTTCATGCAAGACCCCGATGAATCTCTTTTTGACGCTTGGGAAAGATATAATGTCTTGATCGATAGATGTCCAAACCACAATATGCTTCCCGTCACTTTGATAGATACTTTCTACAACGGTTTGACTTTTCGAGATCGTGATACGATTAATGCAGCCTCCGGTGGCACATTCATGAAAAGGAGACCCGAGGAGTGTAGAGAGTTTATTGAGAACATGACTACTCACCACAAAAACTGGGATTCCTCTGCTTCTTCAAGGAACAACCCGAGAGTCAATGTTTCTTCCACCTCAGCAAACCCTGATATGACCGAACTCACCCGTGTGCTGACTGAAATGAGCAGAAGTATGCAACTCATGGCTTCAAACCAACAACAACAACAAGTTAAAGTTGTTGCTACTCTTTGTGAAACATGCGGCGGTCCTCACTCATACACCGGTTGTCCTTCGACACAAGGAAATCCGGAAAATGTGTATGCAGCTTATGGTAATTATTCACCAGAAAATTACCAAGCTAGACAACAAGGGGATAAAAATCCTCTGAGTTACCGATCCAACAACTACCTTTCACCCGGTTTTTCTCCTCAAAACCAAAACCCCGCCAACAATTACAATAGAAGCAATCAAATCCCACCAAGAGCTTCTAATCCTTATCACCCACCCGCCCAACAAACCCCACCCATTAATCCCGATGTTGAGGCCATCATGAGAACCCAAGGTGAGCAAATCAAGAACTTGCAGAGCCAAATTATCAATCTGAAAGGAGATATCACAAAGCAAGGAAATGAGATAAGATCCGAAGTTCGCGATACTATTCAATCCTCCTTCAGAAATCAAACCAATGATTTGAAGAATATGCTTGCTAGTTTCTTGCCCGCCGCTCAACCTTCTTCTTCGAGTTCTCTACCTTCATACACCGTCACCAATCCGCGAGCCATTGTGAGTGCTATTACTACTCGTAGTGGAGTCACCATCGTAGGACCAACAATCCCACCACCATCATCTACACCTCCTCCACCACCATTTATCCCTACTCCTCCTACACCTAGTATTAGTACACCATTACCATCTCCGCCTCGACGTGATGAAGTTCCCACCAGTGACCCTTCAACATCTCAACTTTTACCACCTACACCTGCACCCTCACCACCCAAACCTAATATCCCTTATCCTTCTCGCTTGGGCAAGAACAAAATGCTAAACAAGGAGGACGCTCAAGTGACTAGCTATATCAAGATGATTTCTCAAATGAACTTCAACATTAGCTTTCTTGACGCACTTGTCCACATGCCCAAATTTGTCAAAGCATTCAAGGAATTGCTTAGCAAGAAGGAAAAGCTGATTGAACTCGCCAACACACGCTTAAACGAAAACTGCTCTGCAGTTATTCTTAAAGAACTTCCGGAAAAGCTTGGAGATCCCGGTCGTTTTGTGTTGCCTTGCGTGTTCAACAAAACTGAAGAATTTACTGCCCTTGCTGATCTCGGGGCTAGTATTAATTTGATGCCTTTGAGTGTTTGGAAAACACTATCATTGCCCGACCTCACTCCAACAAAGATGACTCTTGAACTTGCAAATCGCACTCTCGCTTACCCTGTTGGTATAGCCAAAGACGTGTTCATTAAAGTTGGCGCATTTACTTTCCCGGTCGATTTTGTCGTAGTTGATTATGAAATGGACCCTCGTATTCCTTTAATACTTGGTCGGCCATTCTTGAGAACCGGACGAGCTTTAGTGGAAGTTGCCGAAGGTGAGTTAATCTTAAGAGTCGGGGATGATGCACAAGTTTTCAAAATGGGGAAGCTTACTAGTACAACTTTTGGAGGCCGAGAATCAGTGAATATGATTAATGTGCTCGATGACTTTACCGTCTCCGACAATCCTCTATTCGACTCTTGCATCGATAATCCACTTTTTCATGATGATGTGGATGATTCTCTCCCTACTTCTGAAGCTTCTCCCATTTATGATTCTCCACCGGTCTTCGATGCTTATGATGATGATGATTCTAGCTCAGACTCGGATGATTTTGATTGTACTTCCGAGTATCCCGAGCTGCCCACTTTCGATGATTTCGATGAGGCTGATACTCTCTCGAGTGATTCTTCACATGATAAAGATCCTCCGCCATCACTCGATCCTACTTTGGACGATTACTCATTTGAGGAAGATTTCTCTGAATTTCTCAACACATACTTCCCTCATGAGAGTGATGCTCCTCCTTTGGACTTTGAGAGCATTTTGTCCAAGGAGAAGAAACCGGTCGACACCGAAATCCGTTGCACGTATGATTTAACACCTCTTTGTCCCACTTCTGAGGACGAGGTTGTGCTTCTTTGCGGATCTTCTTCACACTCGGCTGAGCCGGAGTGCTATTTTCCCCTGAAGGAAAAGGTGTTCGATCCCGGTATTGAAGTCTTTAAGCCATCTCAGTATCCACCTGATGAAATAAAAGGAAAAATCTTTGGAAATTTTGAAGACATGCTTGCACCGCTTCCTACTTGCTTCCACCGTGCTCCATCACTGCTAAAGGGAACCCTGCCTACTCTTCTTTGGCTTGCCTTGTTCGCCTTAAGCCTGTGTTATTTGCTCGATGAAAACTATGTCTTCGATCCTGGTGGATATGTTTCATGTTTCTTTCGTTGATGATCAAGGTCGAGTCAGGCTCACGACTCGGTAAACAAAAACCAAGCGCTTTTTGGGAGGCAACCCATGCATCTATCTTTTTGCTTTCTTTATCATAAGTGTAGGGGGGACCCTTTGGTTTGCTATTTCCTCTCCTCACTTCTTAATCAGGGATTCGCGCTTCAATGATCCACTCTTGATGATTATTGACGACCCGTGATTCCGTGTTCTACATCTTCCCGGTTCTATCCTAAACTCTTTTCGATTCACTATTTTATATTTTCTCAATATTAAAATAGGAATCTCTTTAGTGGTCTTTTCCTTAGCGAGATTTAAACAACGTGCACAATGTCCTAAGTGTAGGGGAGTTTACTCCCATATGCTTAAACATTGAGGACAATGTTTATCTTAAGTGTCGGGGGGACTTCTATCGAAGTTAAGTGGTCTTTTCCTTGTATTTGTCCTCATTTTAACCGGAAAATCAATTTTTCGACATTTTTCAAAATTTTTGATCTATTTTGGCCTATTAGTTTTTCCCTTTGTATAGTTATTTTCTTTCTTTGCTACAATAAATGTTTAATAAGTGGTTTTAATTTTCAAACGTTGTGAATCTTTTGACTCAATCCGAGTTTACTCTAGCTAGTATCCTTAACATGTTTAAGTCAAGTTTTGCTAGGCTTTTATATACGGAGCTATAAAACGCGAAAGTCTTAACTCTCACGGGTTAAGAACAAGAACTTTTCGCAAGTTCCTATAATTGATCCTAGAGATTCGTTTATCAAGGTAATTTTAAAATGCGATTTCTAAACTTGAAAAAGTCCAAGAATTTGCAAGATCCTATAGGCGACTCGAAAACCCAAAATTTTGATTTAATAGGCTAAGTATCCACGAGTCTCATTACTTGAGATTTTAAACTGTGGAGAACGAGAGATGATAGAGCCAATTATAAGTTCGGTATTCTTTCGTGAATTTATGTGAGTTAATTATAAGCCTATTCTCCCATCACTTGCTAATAATTTATCTGCTAATAAATAAGGTTGTACGATTTGAAAAGCTACTTAGCTTCTAGCCCCATATCGTTTAAAAGTTGCTCGGTATGGATTAGAGTTCATAGCCAAGGCATAACTTATTGAAGCGGGACGCGAAGATTGGCGAGTCCGAAAAGGCCCTAACAAGGCATGAGGGCTATATTTTGTTGCTAAAGATCCAAAGTGATGTGAAGAATCATTTATCGAAAATCAATATGAAGGATCGAGATACACGACGTAAAGCAAAACTCCCCAAAAGTCATGGAGAAGTATATCCGAAAAGACCCTAACAAGGTATGAGGATAAATAGATCCAAGTCATAAAAGGAGGCGGATCGTTGTATATCAAAGTCCAAAATAAAGATTGGAGAAAAATGAAGAAGTCGTGGTCCAAGTATGAATCTCTCAAAACTTCAAAGTGAAGAAATTCCATTATGAAGAGAAGACCATTATTTCATGAACGTCTCTCAAGGTTTGAAGTATGAAGTCGCTGCCAAATATCGGTCCGAGAAAGGTCTCAAATCGCGAAACGAGTTATGCCAAGATATGAACTTTATGAGGTCCCGAGAAGCAGTTTTAAAAGATTTGGTCCTTTAGCTAACTATTGATTAAATCGTTCACTTTATTTTCAGACTAAATAACTATCGAAATAAGTCAAACAATGCATCTTCGTGATCATTCAAGACAAACAATAAAATATAAGAGATACACCTAGGAATAAGGGAGTCAAAGTGAGTAATTGGCCCAGATGAGTTCGTGTTAGTCTACTAACTTATAATAACAATGATCTCGTTTTTAAGCTTGGTTTGGAGAAAGTGAAAAGTTGAGGATGATGATTATTCATGACATTTCCAAAACCCAAGGTATGCTTTTTAATTTCTTTGCTTTGAATTTTTGTAATTTTCTATCTTTTTAATAATAAAGGCCAACGTGGATTAATTAAGATGAAAAATGTAAACGTGCTTTGTAATTAATGCATTGCATGAGGACATTGCAATGGTCAAGTGTAGGGAATTTGATATGTGTGAAAACACACATCTTTTCTGCCACTTAATTACAATAATAACCGGACCAAAACGTGTATTTTATGTCTTTTATGTCGGAATTATGCGTGGTTTGTGTTTTTGTTGTGATTTAGGACGAAAAGGTGAAAAGTGGAGAAAACACGGGAATTCACGGGCATTTACGGACTTTTATTGAAGAAAAAGATGAAAGACGAAGTCAAGAAGTCAAGAGTGCAAAAAGAACGGAAGTCCAAGACCAATTCTGAAGATTTATCGAAGAAAAAGTCAAAAGACGGAAGTTTATCAAAAGCCGAGGAACTCAAGTCTTATTTATCAAAGAATTAAAAGACGAGTCCAAAGAAATCCCGAGCCAAAAGTCATTAAAGTCCAAGATTAAAGAAGATTTGAAGGCTTAAGGACTAATGGCGCAATTAACGAAAAGATTAAAGAAGAGGAGGGACCTAAGCATGCAATTAAGGAAGAAAGGAAGGAGGGGAGGAAGCTTCCTCTAACCTCCTCCCTAATCCCCTATATATAGTCATTAGCTAATCACTTTTCATTTTGTTGGCTAGATTGACAAACTAGTTCTTCCACTTTTATTTTATTGCACTTTTAATTACTTGCACATTTAAATACATGTTATGCACCTTAATTACCTTTTAATTTCAAGTAAGTGTCTCTTTTAATATTTCGCACCTTTACTTTATCTTGTTAATCTTCTTCTACCTTTCCTTAATCTTTGATTTAAATGCTTTTTATCTTGTTTACTTGTTTTAAGATTTGATTTTTATGCTTTTGATTGTTTTAAATCACTTATTTTCATAGCTTATTTGATTTATTTTCAAGTTTATATAGTTTTTACAAAAGTTATTTTTACATAAAAAGTTGTTTTTCTTAAAATTTACCTTTTTCGTGTTTTAAAAGTTGTTAACTTTCAGTTTCGTAGCTTATTTTTACATGGTTTTACCTTAGGATTTAGTCTTTTGCTTATTAGAATCTTAGCTTATTAGTCGTGCTTAATTTGCGTACTTTCCTCCGTATTCCGATTGAATCAATCGGAAAAGGGAATTACATTCCGATCTGTGTGATCGGATAAGGGTATCTGTATTCCGATTGGACGAGAACTTGGTATTCCGATCGTAGCAAGGTAGAGGGTATTCCGATCGGGACAAGTGACAGATATTCCGATTGAGGGTTTTCTTTGCCATATTCCGATTGAGGTGCGGTTTGGATATTCCGATCGTGTAAAGTGACAGATATTCCGATTGGGGTTCCAAACAGCATTCCGACCAGGTCCATCCATATTCTGATCAAGGTAAGGCAAACATTCCGATCTGAAGGTGTTGGTTATTCCGATTGGGTGAGTGACAGCAGTCCGATTTGGGGCCGGCCATCATTCCGATCTGAGGTGAGCCTGATCGGAATATATTCCGGTTGGGGTATTTTTCTTATTTTGTCTTGTTTAATTTTTAGTTTACGTTTTTTTTATACTTGTCTAATTTTAATTCTCGTCACGCTTTTATTTTTAGTCATTTAATCATTTTACTTTCCGTCACGTTTTTAAATATCGCACATTTAATTTTAAATTAGACTTAGATTTAATTTCACGCCACTTTACTTTCAACGACATTTACTTTTAAGTCTTTGCACCTTTAAATTTAAAACCAACCAAAAATATTTGTTTCACCAAAATAAAACTGAGTCACATAGAAAACACAAGTTTTTCAATTCGAAGAGGTTGGTACAACGAATCTTTTTAACCTGAGTAAAATCTAGTTATCACCCGTACCGAAAACGATATCCAAACCACAATCTATACACACCAATAAGCACATAAACACGTAAAGACACGTAACTAGCACAAAATAAAACTAAGTGACGAACCTCAAACCCAGGGTTGTCACAGTCGACATTTGCCTTAGGCATTTACATGAAACCTGAAAGCAACTCACTAGAAACCGGAAAACACCATCATTAGATTTGTGTTTGTCTTATTGGAAAATCATGAGTATTGAAAAAAATTACTTTAAATATACGTTTCTAGTCCCTGCATAAGATTTTCATCTCCTTAGTTGAGCCTAATTTGGTCAGTCTGCAGTTTGACATCATAGAAAACAAAATAAAAATGCTTAAAACGCGGTAATTCGATTACTTATCAATATAAAGTTTCAATAAACAATTTGATTGTGATTGTGTAAAAAATTGAAATCTATGGTTTTAGAAGACAAAATGATACACTCGAAAGAAAGAACACTCACTGACAAAAGAACTACCATTCCTTGAATTAGCAGGATAGATGGAACTTGATGACGATTGAAGAAGTCTAGTAACTTATGCGGTCAGCCTGAAAATTCAATAAAAATGAAGATCCGGAAGACCCTACTGGAGAAAAAATACATTCGGGTCTTCCTTTGTTTCATGCCAACATAATCATTAGTTATCAGTTATTGCAAAACAACTCGGATGGGTCTAAGCCCCAAACACAAAAGTTCAAGATGCTACGATTTACTTGTAGTGAAGGAGAAAGTATTATCAAGGTATGTAATATGAATTTTTATTGTGTTTTAGGCTCCTAACTACATGTAATGCTCAGCCCTACCCTTTATCTGTCCGTGACTTTGACCGTGTTCTTGGCCAGTTTACTGTTGATGAAAGTGGGGACTAAGAATGAATGACTTTTGGTTCTTCTGATGTCACATTGCGTATTCCACTCTAAAGGAAGTTTGACTTTGAATCAATCGTCCGCATAAAACTTGATGGCTCTGTGCTACTATAGGTCGTATACATATCAACTTCAGAATGACCAACAGTCATTAGAAATCGATACCTGATAAACTTGAAGATCTTGTGCACAGAACATAACAGCCATGCAGAAACCCATGTCTGATAACGGAAGTTTAGAACAATAGGAAGAGAACACTTGGGGAACCATCACCAAATGATCATATATCAGCTGGCCTAACCAGAGCTCTTCTAGCAAGCAAAATAAAGAAGGAACTCGTTAGGGAAATCCATTACCTTGTTATCAATTTAATTCAACACGTGAATAGAAATATTTAACATTTAATAACCAATATTGGGCTAGACTAAGTAAAAATGTTTAAAATATAACACCAACATAACACCAAAACATCAAACGGATCCAACCCTCTAATAATCTCGCTATTTCGATCATAATTCTGCAAACAAGAACATTCAATCAATTGACTTCAAGAGTTTGGAAGTAAAAACATGATATTTACAAACTTAAACGTTGGGTACCTATGATTGTAAGAGCTGATTAGTTTGTTGAGCTTTCACACACTACACTCACTTGCTCAACGGAGCTCAGGCTCAAAGGCTACAGGTGGGTCCGATCCAGATAACGTACCATAAGGTCATGTGAAGATATTAAGTGCCTTGGCGCTACACGTGTCTGGGTAATCTGCAAATCAAATGTTGTTAAGTTTCATATTAGTTTTATAGGCTGCCAAGTACTTAGATAAATCTATTCCAAATCGTCGAAACCAAATAGAACTCACAAAGAAAAGAAATCTGCTTGTAAAACCCATGTACAAATTCATATAGAAGATGAGACGTAAATGATAATAAAATCGTTACTCCATAGATAAAACTGATGAAAGGTAATGGTGCTTGGAAACCTTTTCTTGTCACATCTCGAGCCATAAAATATCATTGGTTTGTGAACCCTTGTTGCTGTAAATTCACGAGAGACATATGAAAGCAATAGCAAGTAATATGTTTGAAATAACAATGACTTAGAATGGACCTCGAGGCATAAAATTTCATCGGTTTGTTCAGTTTTGGTCTAGCAACTGATCAATTGTGTGATCTGCTTGAGACCTACATAATATAAAACAAATATATATCAGTGGTACACCTTAACCTGCTCACTTAAGGTGTAGGAGGTGGCATATGCTCAAGTAGATTCCGATGGTATGCCTGTGTATACACATGACTGATGTTAGTGTAGAAATAAACATGTGACGTATTCTGATTGTGTGACAACACTAAATAATGTTAAAGAAGCACCAATTTCACTTTCAATTGCAACAACACTAAATAAAGTTTATGAAACTAATGACAAATAAAACAATAAAAGGTGTTCAACAAACCTGCGTCCTGAATATGTAAATGGAAATTAGTTTGAAATAGCTCAAAATCCAGACCTGTAAGAGAAACAAAATTATAAATCCAACGAATTAACAACATAATTCATCTAAAGAAGCCAGGAAAACAAAAATGTGCCCACCTTCTGATCTAGTTGCAGGATGGACGTCTCTATTTATGTGCTTGGTTCACCTAGATGTGAGAGATGTGAAGAGCATCCACATCCAACTCCTTAACCTACAATCTTTTAAAGCAAAAATAGAGTTGGAGGCTATAATTTGATTTCAGAAAAGATATGTTCAGATTTAAACTTCATCTCTATTTATGTAATAAAAATACGAAAGCGTGTGATCTGGTGGCAAAAAAAATTCTAAAAGCTACGTACTTGTGTCGCATAAAATTACAATAAGCAAATAAGCAGAAACGTAATATAATTTTAAAAGCTATGACTTCACCTCCATTTAGAAAACCTATCTCACTTGCCGAAAATAAAAATACCTATCTGGATCAAAAATACCCATCTCATTGTTTAGCTTATTTTCGAAAGTAGGTTTTGAGGGCTAATAAACAGATAATCTTCCACGACCGAATCCAGATCTGCATTTAATAACAACATTAATACAAATAGCATTGCATCTTAGTAGAGATAATTACCTTGGAAGTATCAGAACAAAAAGGCCCTCACTGGGTTCCATTGAATTGTTCTAAGACTGTGGGATAGAGACATCGATAACAACAGTTTGTAAATCAGACTTGTCTAAAGCATACAAAAACATTGAATAAAATATAAGGAAATTAAATTGAATCAATATACTTTTAATACACATAGAGCCTAATTGGAGCGGAGTCATATTATACCACCTATTCTTGCTGGCGGTTTGATTACACTGTTAGATTTTTACCCCGATCCAACACCTTTTCAACAATAAGACTTGGCCACCAGTACAACGGTAACGTTATTTTTTCCAGTAATGGAATTTTCACATTATTGATACTGCAATAGTAGGAATGCTTTTTGAGAGCCCCTCTAAATCTTGTACATATGATTCCATGACTTTCATATCTTCAATGAAAACAATAAAAAAACGGATACATAACTAATAAGATAGGATTGATTCATTCTAACCTTAGACATTTAGGCAATTATTCCATCATCAGGAAAAAAAGAGGCGTAGGTTCTTGTTGATATTAGGGCTTGGAATAAAGGAGACTATGTATTGTGTAATTTAAAAGTATATACATGTATATTAAAACATTGTTTATTTAGAATTTATTAAAATTGTTTTGAATATAAAATCATCAAAAGTAGTTTGGCTTAGTGGTAAACCTGGTTGCTTGTTAACTGCAGGTCATGAGGTCAAATCTTCTACTCGACACCTTTTTTACATAATTTCCAAAAATCTTTATCAAAACGCGATTTTCAAAACTGCGATTCCAATACGCGATTTACATAAGTCTGCGATTTCAAATCACCAATAACTTTGAAAATGGAGAGTTTTTAGGGATTTCTGAAATACTATTGGATAATAGGTGTCATGTCACATATGACTGGGATTAGAGGTGTGGTTTCAAGTCATAGTTATACCTATATATAATATAAAGATATATATATATATATATATATATATATATATATATATATATATATATATATATATATATATATATATATATATATATATATATATATATATATATATATATATATATATATATATATATATATATATATATATATATATATATATATATATATATATATATATATATATATATATATATATATATATATATATATATATATATATATATATATATATATATATATATATATATATATATATATATAGGTATAATTATGATTTGATACCACACCCTTAATCCCAGTCATATGTGACATGGCAGCTCTTAGCCAATAGTATTTGAGAAATCCCTAAAATATCTCAATTTTCCACGATTTTTTTGATCTGAAACCGCAGTTTTTTAGAAATCGCGTTTTATAACGCAGTTTTAGAAATCACTTTTTGAAACACAGTTTTAATAAGGATCTTCGGAAATTTTATAAAAAAAAGTGTTAAATGTAGGATTTGACCTCGTGACCTATGGTTAACAAGTAACTAAGTTTACCACTAAGCCAAAGTACTTTTGATGTTTTTTTTATCCAAAACAATGTTAATACATTCCAAAAAAAACAATGCTACATCCAAACATACACATATTACGTATTAAGACTTATTAATCAAGAAAAACATCCCTTAAAAGAAACAGACGTAAAAAAGGTGTACCTCTTTGTTCCCAAACCCTAATGAAACTGTTTTTTTGTTTTTGCAGAGGTCTAACCTAATAAAATCAAAACCAATATCATGGCTTTTTACTTGACAACAACCATGTATGGATCAGATTCATCTTTGATTATATCTTCTTTAATAGGTCTCATGCATGTAAAAAGATCAAATACATAGAATTCTTGGTAATTTTACTTTTATTGTTGACGAATGTCCTTGAATTTAACCATTATGTTGTCTGCGTGCCATACTCATGCACTTTCAAGCATGTGTTCTTGTCCTCTCCCAAGTTATGAGGAACCTAACCCTTTTGATTGTTATAAACAATTATTTTTGTTCATGTGTACAGGCTGATCAAGTGTAGAACACTAGATTAAAAAATATATCAAGAAAACCTGTTTTTCAATAGCCATCAAGCAGCTTCAATGAATGATTAACAAAATTGCCCGACCGAGTTTATGGTATGATGCATTTAATGGTATTACAAGGTCCTTATCGGATATAAATTGATAATTTACCTTCAATTCATTAATTACAGTGGTAGTTCCCAACAAAAAAGAAAGAAGGATAACAAGATTTGAAAATCTGTTGTTGGTGTGTGATTGGAAACGTGTGCGACCTACTATTATGCAAGGTATATTTATAATTAAATGCAAGAGATTGACTAAGATGATGTTGTCAAACTCAGTTTATTTACTAAAATGGATTCATTTAGGCATCTTATGGTTTGTTTTGTGCTAAATATGATTTGTTAATAACCTATTTGAAGGTCCTATTCCATATGGTTTCGTTTATCAATTAACTCAACTTAGCATGTATATTGCCATTCCCCAGAAAGACTATTTGTCACATCTCATGTGGGAGAGTAGGCGGATTGGAGGTGATATGTTAAATATTGGGTCCCCAGTTCAAGAAACCAGGGACCATGTGAACCCTATAAATTCGACACAAACTAAAAAGTGTGTAGTAATGCAGCTGCAACATATTCAAGCTGATCGAGCCTCTAATGATGATACCTGCAACATGGATTGCAAAGAGGAGATTTTGGAGAATCTCTATAAATGCTTTTCAGGTACACAGATCATCGTTAACTGCTTTGTTATTTTTACGAAATATAGAGCCATATAATCTATAAGCAGTGGCTTGGAGTTGCTTACTTTTTTTTAACTTTTGACTCAGAAATCATGCAAAAGCCGTTGTGAATGATGCTGATGCTTCCCAAGTTATTATCATCATCGAAATTATATGAATTCACGCCATATTGCAAAGCTTTCAGGTATATTCCACATTACATAACTCAATAGGGAGTGCGAGCTTGCTGATCTCGATGGTGCATTGTCGATCTGTGGCTTTAATTATATATATTATCTAATTTAAGAATTTGTAGAGGTATAGGGATCAAATTAAGAACATAAAAAGGATGCCCTGTAATCCCGCTATGTTTGCTTTTTGAGTCTATGCAGCCAGACATTATTTACAATTGCTTATTCTTTCTATTTTTTCAAGCAGATGTCATTTATGACACGATTACCTTCTTTGTATGGATAGGTTGCCAGTTAGAGTGCTTTCGTTTTGACCCATTACCCGACCCGTACAAATACAATTGACAAACAAATCAATGGTCATTTCAATAACTAATCATAGTACATAGTGATAATTAAGCATATGTTTATATTTATCTAATCTCTAAAATGCGCTTTAAAGATTCCATAAACTCAATGTAATTTGCTCAGGTTCAAAAGGAAGGAAGATCAATTATGATACAGTGATACACCATTTATTTGAATAGTTTCTCGGATTTGACAAATCTGGGTCTATAATTATGACTTAAAAACTTCATTATTTAACTATAAGGTACTTATTTCAATTGATCTTGATCCTCAGTTATTCACAGTTCTTAAACATTGTGGCAAGTTTGTGTTCAACATCAACCATTGTTGATATAGTATCACGAATAGTAGTACAACTGGAATTTACATTAAATAATTTTATATGCTCTTAAAACAGATAAAGTCAGCTAAGACGTCTTGAATTTACATGTCGTGATGGTTTTTTGTAAAAATTCTCAAATGTTTTAAAAAAATCTCATTATTGGGGGGACTCAATCTTCAGTAATATCTGCGAGGATTGCTGAAAAACCGTATGCTTGATCATATCAGTTAGTTCCTTAATCATTTTCTGCCCTTAATTTCTATGTACGTAAAATAGGTTTGAATTATTTGACGAGGATAATGACAAGAACAAAAAAGGCAAGGAGAATGACCAATCTATTTAAGGCGATTCTCTTGACAAGGTAAAATTTTCATATAAAAAACCTTATTGAAATTCTATCTTCTATTATTCATAGCTGTCCTTTCCAGTTGAGGAGGAAGCTTAACTCCATAGGAAAAGGAATATAACCGAACATCGAAGATCTTGATGAGGCTATACAGATGAGATTCACTGATCAAAACCTGACACAAAAGAAACGCGTTTAGTAATTTGGTGTTTTGCGTCAACAGATTTGGACGCCAGAAACATGGCTTCCTGAAATATAAGTATAATAATGAAGTATGATGGTCACTTTGACACTACTTCGGCCGATCAGAACAACATAGATATAAGTCTAACTGTGTTAAACCATATGAATCTGTTAAATCAAGTTGGTGGCTCAGATGTTGAAAAATTATTGTAAGAAGAAAATACATGTGTCTGATGATGATGGCGGTAGTTTAGTTTTTTCCTAGCTGTTTCTAAAAGTATGTTGTTATATACTAGGCCATAAACCTTCTTTTTGCACGTCGCTTTTATGGTAGAGTCTAGGGGATGTTTAGTGTTGCATTTGCACAACATATTATGCGTTAAAAATGTAGCTTTTTGAATAAGCAGGTCACAAATTTAAGTTTTGGTGCGAGTTTTCTAACTATACTGGTGTGTTTTTTTTTGCTTATGATAATGAATTTTGAAGATGTCATAGCAGAGTTGGACACTTTAGGTGATGACTAGCTCTTACAAGGATAACACTCTGATTATGAAACTATTTAGGGAGAATCTCACTCTTTGGGCCTCAGATGGTCAGGTAAACATCTATCTCGCATATTACTCACAAAGATACATTCTTTTCCAAGAGTAGCCTTAACAGCATAGGGAATTTGGAGAGGATGTCTGTAATTTTTTGCTTGGTTAGTCACTTGGGTTAGGATTTAAGAGATGGTTATATTGATTAAATAAGGCATAGGATAATCGACTATGCATGATGTAGTTTTTGGGCATGATATATTCTGATAATTAGCTATTGGGGTGTTTGGGGTTGTAAACAGACTTTTAAACATATTTTTATTAGCTGGCTTGCGGCAGCATCTAAAGTTTTTATAAACTTGACTTTTTAGCTATTTAGTACTTTCAAAACACAATGACGAACATTAGTTCTGTCGTGCTATATCCATCAGATATAATGGCTGATATATTCTCTAGAGTTGGCATGATTGACTTTATGGAGAATGCACAAAAAGTGTTCACTGCTTGGCGTAAAATCTACAAGACCAACCCTGATATATGGAGGGTCATTTATTTAAAAAATTATGGGGGTCCAACTCTAAGGCTGTGTGTAGAAGCCAGGGCCAATTGGTTGATCTCCCCATGTTCGAATAATGCAATGGTGATCTTCTTTTCTATATTTGAATCTATAATAGAAGCATCTCGAGCAGCGTATCCAACGGCCTTCTCTGGGTGATCCGTTGGAATACTCTAAGTTACTCCAGGGGATTTTTAGCATTACTTTTTATATTATATTTTTTTGTTTTAAGTTTTATGATCATAACATTTCTTAAAAACATCTGTATGTTGTTTAGGCTAAGAGCAAAAAAAAATTTGTCATGTGTACAAGGTGTAGCCCTTACGAACGCTTTGTTGGTATGTTTATATATGGAGTAACATAATTTGAAGTTTGCGATAATATGTATATGTATAATTATAATTCTGTTTTGTTGCATATAGCTCTCGGGTTCTCTGAGAATCTGGTTCATTTTTATTCTTTCGAAGATTAAACTGGTTTACTAAGCCTCCGCGAGATTGTAGCCCCTAGAGGATCTGTGAATGATATCTCAGATTAGGCCGAGAGATTGATACTTATTTTCTTTGGCTCTTCTTTCGTTTACAGACAGTCTCCTACATTCTCATTGAATAATTCCATTCTTAGCTAAATCTTACTTAAGTTAAAAGTATATTAAAAAGGCATTTTCTCTTAGTGGTTCTTATATGTGGTTCAAACGGAAGTTCTGTCAGTATGTTTGCAGAAGATAATTATTCAACGGTTGTATCAAAATTGTGTAGCACTACACTTGGAATGTCTCTTGAGACTTCATTGAAATCGGGTATTGAATTCCATATCTGCAATCACAGTAAAAAAACTCAGAATTTAATTTGATAATTAAGGCATTTAGATTTAAGTTGTAGTGTACTTCACAATCAGTCGTTTCTGAGTTGGCTGTGCTACAGGAAAGCAGCGCCATAATGGTGTCCATGTGTTTGCTCAATTGAGTGAGCTGCTACTAAAAACACTTTCATTATTATTATGTGTACATTTATGTTTCTCACTTTGGTTTGAACTTCTAAACTATTTTGTAAATTTTGTGACGTCTTTTTAGAGTTAATAGTATTCTGAATTAGGGTGTTAGGAATTAGGAGTAATTAAATTTTGTGCTTGAGTGTAGTTGGAATAATAGGTTTTGTGTCTGCCAAAGTTTTTAAAATCAGCATAACCATCTCCACTTCTAAGTGCTTGATCACCGCCATTACAAAAGGCCTCAGTTCCCTGATAAAAATAATATGGAATTATTGTTCGAAAATCTATTGGCATCAAGGATGCGACAGTAGTACCAGTTTCTTAGATTTGTTGCAAATAACATATGTGGTAAGGGTTTGCTGGTATCCTTTGTAGATTTTACCTTTGGTGATAGATTAAGAATGTAGGAAGGTTGACAGACTTTTCCTGCAAATATGACAGTATAAGTCTCAGCTAACGAGACAGTACAGTAAATATTTACTGATTCAACTTTTAGGGGTGTTTGGGTTCGAAATGGCAGAAGCAAGGAAAGGATTGAGAGCCATATCCAGCATCGCTTGACTCAACTTGAAGGTTTCCACAACCGGGATAATCTTTTATATTTCTCGTTGTAGAATTTTATGTAGATTCTTTAGTAATCACTATCGAGTTAGATGCATGATAAACTTGATCTTTTCTACCTATGGTCCTTTTTATCATAAAATCGAGGGTGAAAACTTGATTATGCATTATTTATGATTCTGCTTGTTCATTTCTCTATCATGAATCCAGAATTGCCTACAACCACATGCGAGGACCTGCAGACAAAGTGCTTGATTGAAGTCTGTGTGCTTAAGGTGAACTCATGTTTAGAAGTTCTTGGCTTTTGTTACATTCTTTTGTATCTAAATATTTTCTGCATGATTACAATGGTTGAGACAGCTCACAATCAAAAGACAGTTGCTTTCTTCAAATAGATATCTTCAACTCATAGATTTTTCTCTTCATATGGTTTCAGGCGTTTATTCAGAATATGGGGATATTTTTCACTTCAGTTTACAAGGCAAGTTAATGATGTTTCTCACCTCATTTTGTGGAAGGATCATGGATTATGTGCTATTTAGGTATATTTAATACACCAGTTAAATGCAATACAGCCTCATATAAATGGTGAATTTTAGTGCCTACTAGCTACACTTGAGTTCAATTGCATTTTTTTGCATTCGAGCTATTCAAAAGTGACAAAATGTGTGGGTCAAATGGTTTAATATTGGTAGAGTTGAAGTGGGTTGGGCACGATCCGCTTGAAGCAAAACACTTTTGTCAGATATATTTTTTATAACTAAATGCTGTTTAACTTCGTGATGGAAACTCACTCTGTGTTAATCTGGTCCTGAGTTTCAGTTTGTATAAGTCATTTTCTACAGAACAACCTTAACATGTACAGCGTCGCCATCATAAAGAGTAAGTAGATAGCCTAAGTACAACGACACTTTGATTTATATAACTCTTAGTGAATTAATTTTTTAACTTGATGATATATTTAGTAACAATAGATATTGGAGTTGATAAGTGAGAATATTAAATTGGCCTACCAGGTTAAACATTCTGAAAGGCGTAGCAAGAGGGCTACTACACCTATACATCGAGCTTCCAAGTCTGATAAAAAAGAAGTTGGACTTGGCTTGGTGAAAGATCATAAAGAAGTTGGATTTGGTCGGTACAGAAGAACGCATAGCTATAGCAGTAGTAGGAGCAGAAGTTCATACAGGAACCGTAGCTATGAAGAAAGGGGACATGGAAGTCTTGGTCATAGCAAAAGGTATGATAACAGGGACAGGGATAGAGATGTTCATCTTTGTGTTTTTAAAAACTAATAAGCATACTCACACTCATATTTTGTTATGATCAGGTACCTACAGTGAAAGCTACAACTCTGCTCTGCTCTCGATTCATATGGAAAACTTTATGAAGGACATTGACTGTCAAAATGGCGTTAAAGTGGTATGAATGTGGAGGAATTGTAGAACAAGTTAGTTAGTTATATGATTTTCTAATTTACAAGTTTGGCTCTTAGTTTGACCCGACTACTGATTTTTTTGTTTTTGTGTTTGTACAGGTGCTGGATTATGGGTTAACATATTTGAATGCCTTCTTCAGTAGCCCTGAATTTGCTACAGGGAACTATGAGTTGGATCAAGAAAGAGGTGTATGGGAGGTATATAGATGGTTGGGTCTCATATGTATAAGCAATGCCTATTGGATGGCAACTGTTGTCCATTCTTCGAGGTGGTTGCTGCATAAGGTTTTAACAGTTTCCTTCATAAAGGAAATGCAACCTTTTATCTGAGATATCAAGTCCTATACAGAAATGAGGCGTTTCATGGATGCAAAATGGATGTTCATACTTCGAGGGGCTGCTGCAGAGTCATGACAGCAGGAGACAAATGCAATCACGAATCGTATTATCGACGAACAAACGATATTCAAAATATACGATAAACATGTTCTTACAAATTTTAGCATCGCCGTGCACTAAAACCTATTTGCTAAAGATAATAACCATATATGAATAAATGTATGAATTAAACAAGGACCCTCCGTAAAGGTTAATAAGGAATTTTTAAGCTTTCACTATTGTGTGTCATGTCCTCTTTACTTTAATTTCATTACTTTGTTAACAGAAACTTTATGTAATTGGTTATGTTTTTCTTATTAGGTACGAGATGAGGTGCTATGTGTATTAGAGAGGTTCTTCGGAATTTTACCAAGGTTGTATCTCCCATCTCAATTTCAAATTTGTCATATGCACATATTTTTTTCCTTTCATACGATCTTGACACCATGCTTAATAGTGTGAGTGGCGACAGTGGTTGGTGTTTTTGATGAAATAGAGGAGGAACTCAGAAATATCATGTTGAAGATATAGCTAAGGATGCAAAAAGTGGATTAGATTTTGGTATATACCTTTGATTTCTTTTGATCATACAAGTATCAAGTGAATATACATAACACAACTTTGTGGAGACAAATTATTTCAACATAGTATCTATAACACCCCCACAAATGCTATGCGCAGCGGAACGACAACATTGGGTGCTACACAGTATTCATTGCACACAAGATATATCAAACGACGCTAAAAAGACGTCAACTTAAAACTTGAAGTTAAAAATTGTTAGATGATACATGTCCACGGTTTTTCCAACCCCACTTGGTACAACAGAGTTTAGCGTTTTCGGTCCCCATGAATCTCAACCCAAGAATTTCAGTTTACAACAACATAACACTAAGATTAAAAATGTTTAAGTAGAAAAGGGAGGAAAAACAAGCGGACTCCAAGCCATACACACAACATCCATCCCATGCATGCTCCATTCTACACTTCAGCGGTTACCTGAAACACATGCCAAAATTTTGGTCAACGAAAACGTTGAGTGGAATTCATAGGTTTTACAATCAATTTGAACGTATATAAAATAAAAACCATTCGTGATCATTTATAGACTTGTCGATCAAACAATCTATATTCAGGATACTGACAATTGTGTTTAAGCTCATGACACTAATCCGTTAACTCAATCACCCGCGTAATAAATACCGGCGTGATTCAGATGAAACCAGTGCCCCTTCTAAAGGCATCAGTTGCAATTATACCTTATCTCTCATACAAGATAATCTACCGCAGAACTTACTCAACGTACAGCTTCTCGGCTAGCATTGGGTCGTTAGCCCCGTAGTACTACAAATTGTATAAGCGGCTATTCCCCCTACTCGAGGGCAGGACAATAGTTAATAGTTCATGAAATTAGGGTCTTTTGCAACTTGGTGCTCAACACAATTTCTAAGGCAACATTCGGGTCTAACAATCATTCATGATATACGTTCCTTTTAAAAACTAGCATGCATTTCCCTCGCGGGTAAAACAATTTGAAATAAATATAAGCGAGGCTATAAATTCACACCTTATATATTAAGTAGTCGGTAGTTCGAGAGATGATCACTGACGACGAAACGGATGCCCGGATAAATCAACACCTATCACAAATAACGCGTAATGAGTAATCTCATTTTAAATACCTTACGGTACTGTATAAAATACATATATACTAGTCACTTAGGACAATTATAACTCACGCCAAAAACAAAACAACAAGCATTACTCATTTTATACCATTCGTTCTTATTGTTTACGCTATCCATTTTTATCCATTTCCGCCGGTACTCACCGAAAGTACGGGCTGTTTTACTACACTTAACCATTCTTATAAAATTTGACAAAATTCTCAAAAATCCTATAAGACCTGTAGATAACATGTTTTTAATCCCAATAAAAGTTTTTACTTTTACGACCCGTTACGCAACGCTTTTCCAAAACTACATTTTACGGGCTGAAATTGTACTTCGACCAACTTTGACCTCTTTGACCCATTTGAAATGCACCTTTGACTTCTTTGACTCCTAAGTCAACTTATAGACTCATTTATACAGGTTTGTGACCAAAATTTGACCCTTGACCATTTACCAATTCATACTTGTGGTCCTCGGGATTTGACTAAAACTATACATAAATTCGGATTATGAAAGTTCTCGTCTCCCGGTACTCGATCTTTAAAACCTCATAACTTTTAGCTCGTTTTGAGTCACGGGCTCTACCTTATACCAAATTAAAGATTAAAAGACCCTCTACAACTACATTTAGTTTTCAAGACCTGTAGGAAAAATAATTTTTATGAAATGACCTCAAAGTTTCTGCCTAAATTTGACTACTCGAAAATCATGCTTAAACTCGATTCCAATCCTACTAATCACCACTAGGCGTCATCCTAAGCTTCCTTAATCACAACCAAACACAAATTTTCAGTCCTAACCCTATTGATCAACCAACCTCATAATCTAAAATCAAAGAAAACAAACATGCAACCACTTAAACCTATCTAAAACATCACTAAACACATTGCCAAACACAAGGATAATACTCAAAATCATCAACCACCATGGCTCCCCAAACACCCCTTGTGCCGTGGGGTTTGGGTGACCAAATCACCACAACCAAATGAATTTTGGGTGGGTTTTATTGGTGATTATACTCACACTAGGCATGAATTTAACATGCATCCACACAATTAGCCTCAAAAACGAATTTGATTGTTCTTGAAAAATTTTGGAAAATTTATTTGAATGCATGTGGGATTTAAGTACATAGAAAGTTGGGGAATGACAAGATTAGATGTGGTCTAACCTTAATTTCAATGAAAATCAAGTGGAAAAATTTTTGATGGAGTTCTTGGTGGTTTTGGGGGTGACCGTCGGCTAGAGGGCAAGAGAGGGAGAGTTTTGATTTTGTTTTTGTGAAATGTTACTATGTGTTTGTGTTTGTGCATTTTTGTGTGATTGGGAGGGACCAAATTGTAAATAAAGGTTTCTTTTGGCCTTAAGTTAAAAACGTCCTCAAAACTTTGCGGGTTCGACTCACTAGTCAATTTTGAAAATTTTACGGGAGTCGGAAATCATCCCGAACACTCCAAAATATTTTTGGGATACTTTAAATGTACTCGGAAGGCTATAAAACTCACCCGACTCAACTTAACACGAACCGTAAATAAAATTCTCGAAAAATTACATTATCGATAAAAAATTGGGCATCCCTCGGGATCGTAATCGTCATCGTCCTTCTTGAATCGTCAATCGTAAAAATTATAACCTCGAACATCGGCTTTAACCAAAATACTTATAAATATAGAAATTAAAATTTATTAAAAATTTCAAAAATTAGCGTAATTTAGGGTAACGTTAATGACCTCGGTTCTAGGGTGTCACATCCACCCCTCCTTAAAGAGAGCGACGTCCCGGCGCTCGCCTCTTCTTGTACTCACATTTCGTTCTACTGGAACAGATGAGGATACCTTTCCTTGAAAAAGTCCTCACGTTCCCAAGTGTATTCCGGTCCATGCTTAGAATTCCATCGGACTTTCACAATAGGAATTCTACTACGCTTCAGCCTCTTGACCTCTCGGTCCATAATTTCCACAGGTTCTTCCACAAAATGCATTTTGTCGTCTAGTCGAATCTCGTCCAAAGGAATCACCAATTTCTTATCCGCCAAACTCTTCTTCAGGTTCGATACGTGAAACGTGTCGTGAATAGCACTAAGCTCGCTCGGCAATTCTAATTTGTACGCTACTGGTCCAATTCGTTCAACGATCTTGAACGGTCCTATATACCTCGGACTCAACTTTCCTTTCTTCCCAAAACGAATTACACCCTTCCATGGCGATACCTTGAGCATAACCATATCTCCAACTTCAAACTCCAACGGTTTCCTTCGGTTATCGGCATAACTCGTCTGTCGGCTTCTCGCAGCAAGTAGTCGGTTCTTGATTTGCACAATCTTCTCTGTCGTTTCTAAAACCATTTCGGGTCCAGTCAATTGACTTTCTCCTACTTCACTCCAACACACAGGCGATCTACACTTCCTTCCATACAATGCTTCGAACGGTGCTGCCTTGATACTCGCATGATAACTATTATTATACGAAAATTCCACTAGAGGCAAGTGGCGTTCCCAACTTCCTCCAAAATCAATCACGCATGCTCGGAGCATGTCCTCCATCGTCTGAATAGTTAGTTCACTCTGGCCGTCAGTTTCCGGGTGATAAGCCGTGCTTAAACTCAATTCAGTGCCCATCGCACGTTGAAGCGATTTCCAAAATTCCGAAGTAAATCTACTGTCGCGATCCGAAATGATCGATAACGGCACTCCATGTCTACAGACGATCTCTTTCACATACACATTGGCTAGCTTTTCCATGTTGTCCGTCTTCTTCATAGGTAAGAAATGAGCAGATTTCGTTAATCTATCCACAATTACCCATATCATGTCACATCCACTAGGAGTTCTAGGTAAACCCGTCACGAAATCCATAGCGATTTTCTCCTATTTCCAATCTGGGATCTCTGGTTGTACCAACAATCCAGATGGTTTCTTATGTTCTGCTTGAACCTTCGCGCAAGTCAAACACTTACTAACGTAACGAGCAATATCCGCCTTCATATTCGGCCACCAATAAACTTTCTTCAGGTCGTGGTACATTTTATCCGATCCAGGATGTATCGAATACTTCGACTTATGCGACTCGTTCATAACCAATTCTTGAACTCCAGGCTTTCCTTCCTCAGATGAACACAGTGGTAACCAAATCCGATTCTCAAAATATCTCAGTCCGTCTGACCTAATCATGAAAAGAGGTTTCAACATTCGTCCCAAGTTCTCAGCTTCAACATTCCCTTTCATTAGTCCTCTCTCTTGAGCCTTCAGTATAGTTTCGGTTAAGTCAACGCTCTCAGTCATTACTAAAGCTCTAACCCTCAAAGGTTTCTCCCGTTCCTTCCTACTCAGTGCATCCGCTACAACATTCGCCTTGCCAGGGTGGTAGCGAATTTCGCAGTCGTAATCACTTAGTAGTTCAACCCATCGTCTCTGTCGCATATTCAACTCCTTTTGATCTAAAATGTGCTGCAAACTCTTGTGGTCAGTGAATACAACACACTTCGTCCCATACAAATAATGTCTCCACAACTTCAACGCAAAAACTACAGCTCCTAATTCCAAATCGTGCGTCGTGTAGTTCTCCTCATTCTTCCTTAGTTGCCTCGACGCGTAAGCTATCACCTTTTCACGTTGCATCAATACCGCTCCATAACCCTTACGAGACGCATCACAATACACTACGAAGTCTTCGGTTCCTTAAGGAAATGACAATATCGGTGCGGAACATAACTTATCCTTAAGCGTTTTGAAAGCAAGTTCTTCCTCAATTCCCCATTCATACACCCTATTCTTTTCGGTAAGCCTTGTCAGTGGTTTTGCAATCAACAAAAATCCTTCAATAAACCTTCGATAATACCCAGCTAAACCAAGGAATTGTTGAACTTCAGTCGGCGTTGTCGGTGCTGACCATTCCCTGATCGCTTCGACCTTGGCAGGATCCACACGAACTCCCTTACTATCAATCACGTGACCTAGAAACTGCACTGATTCCAACCAAAATTCACACTTCGAGAACTTCGCATACAACTTCTCCTTCTTTAACAACTCCAAAATCTTTCTCAAGTGCTTCTCGTGCTCCTCCTTACTTTTAGAGTAAATAAGTATATCGTCGATGAAAACAATAACAAACTTATCTAGATACGGCTTGCACACGCGATTCATAAGGTCCATGAATACAGCAGGCGCGTTTGTCAACCCAAACGGCATCACTCGAAATTCAAAGTGTCCATACCGCGTACGAAAGGCAGTTACAGGAATATCTTCCTCTCTCACACGCAGTTGATGATACCCTGATCTTAAATCGATCTTTGAGTATACACTGGAACCTTGCAATTGATCAAACAAATCGTCAATCCTCGGCAATGGGTACCGATTCTTAACCGTCAGCTTATTGAGTTCCCTATAGTCAATACACATCCGAAACGAACCATCTTTCTTCTTCACGAACAACACTGGCGCTCCCCAAGGTGATGAGCTCGGCCTAATAAATCCTTTGTCCATTAATTCCTTCAGTTGATCTGATAATTCCTTTAACTCGGATGGTGCTAAGCGATAAGGTGCACGCGCAACCGGCGCAGCTCCTGGCACCAAATCAATTCGAAACTCGACCTCACGGGTAGGCGGTAAACCTGGCAACTCGTCTGGAAAAACTTCCGGATATTCGCAGATAACTGGTACCTCTTCAATCCTCGCCTCTAAATCACCATCACTCGAAACTTGTGCCAAAAACACATCGCATCCGCTCTCTACATACTTCATCATTTTCAAACAGGAAATCACTTTCAAACGAGAAGTGCATTCGTCTCCCTTAACCGTCAAAACTTTATTCCTCAACGGAATCTGAACTAATCTCTCACCGCAGACGATCATAGCACTGTGCGCCATTAGCCAATCCATTCCCACAATCACGTCAAACGATCCTAGCTCTATAGGCATCAAGTCGATTTTAAAAGCGTAATTTCCTAACTTCAAGGTACACCCTTTCAGTATAGAATTCGTACTAACAATTTTTCCATCGGCTAACTCAACGTTATAACTAGTCGCTAACAACACCGGTTTTCTATCAATATGACGACTAAATTTAACATCTACAAAACTCTTGTCGGAGCCAGAATCAAACAAAATACTAGCATAACAAGCGTCTAGCAAAAACGTACCGGTAACCACATTAGGACCCTGTGGTATATCAGCCGTTCCCACTTGATACACAGCAGCCGCATTATTACCTCCCCGCTTGTTTCCTGCCTTCGGGCAATTCACTTGCACATGACCTCTCTCTCCACAACCATAACATCCCCTCGTTTTGATAGCATTCGCCCCTGTGGCTACTCCTCCCGTTCGGCAACCAGACGTCCTATGACCTGCTTTTCCACACTTGCCGCATGCAGGCGGGCAATTCCCGACATGATACAAATTGCACCTACCACAATGGGGATTCACTTTCACTCCTCTAGGGTTCGTCACTGCCCTCATCCCTTCATTCCTTCTTTGGTTAAACTGCTGATTTCGGTTCGGCCCATGGTTGTTTCGATTTCCACCTCGGTTCTGGCCTTGGGATTGATTGCCTTGTGCCGCTTCCCATTTCCTCTTGTTGCCTTCAGCAATGGAGTTCTGCTTGTCCTGGAGCTTGACGTCCATCAATGCGTGAGCCATCTGGACCGCTTCATCAAACGATCCGGGTTTTGACGAAGTTGTTTCACCTTTGATATTGCTGGATAAACCCTTAATGTACTGCTTCATCTTCTTGGCATCATTGGCAAAAACATCCGGACACAACAGGCTTAATTCATTAAACCTCCTAGTGTAAGCAGCTATATCATTGTTCTTCAAGGTCAAGTGCCTCAACTCATCCTCCAATTGCCCCAATTCCTCTTCCGGGCAAAACTTCTTAGTCAACAGAGCTTTTGTCGCATTCCACGTCCTTGCATTCGCTACAGCCAATCCAACCGTAGCTACCTGGGTATTCCACCAACTTAACGCATCATCCAGAAACGTAGCAGCTGCAAACTTCACTTTGTCCGCTTCTGCACAACCGCTGATTTCGAACGTACTTTCAACCTTTTCCAACCATCGTCTAAGTTCTAAAGCTCCACCCGTTCCACGAAACTGCGTGGGACCGCACTTCATAAAACTAGAATAGGTACACACTCTCGGGGCTTGTTGTCTCCCCGCGTTCCTTCCCTGGTCCTGATTTCTCCCGGCTCGGTCCGCTTCCAGCGCATTTGCTATAGCTTCCTGAATCATTGTGTTTACACGATCGGCGGTCAACTTTGGAGGCATGGTGTTATCGAATATCTCTTTCTGCAAGACAGGGAAAATAGAAAAACAATGTAAGTATACATATCAAGTTTCCCAGACATAATATACATACAACGACACATCACTACAGAGTTACTAATATTCATCAATTCACATCACAAAAGATCAAATTTAAGACATATCACAAATCATGAAAGGTAACATGGATTGTATTGATAATTAACCAAAATTGTGACAAGTATTGCCACTACAATCGTTCACCACAAAACTCAAGTACTTAAGTTTCTCGTCATAATGCCATCATACAAAAGTCTAAAACAGTTCTATTACAATGATCAAAGAAAAATACAAAACAAGTAACTAGGCATGTGGTGATCCACACGGCCTTTTGGATGGCGGCTCGTCGTCGTCTTCCTCGGGTTCCTCATCACTATCGTCCTCATCCACCTCATCCATTTTTCTCTTTCCTTTATCATCCGGCCCACATTCCATCTCCTTTTTCGTCCCTGATGTAGACCCACACTCAATCGCTACCTGACTTCCCACCGTAATACAAGCACCTCTAGTAGGCGGCTGAATCATGAAGTCATTAGCCTCCATCTCCAAATCGTCCACGAATCTCCAATCCGGGGGCAATGATGCTCTAACTCGATGCTCCCAACTCTGCATCCTCGACAACGTCACTTGATCCTCCCTAACACGGTCAAGACTAGCGCTTAAATTTGCAACCATCGATCTTAAACTGTTGATATCACTTTTGTTCACATTTCCATCATACTCAACTCTTGCAGTCCTTTCCAACAGTCTTTGGTGTTCCCTTTCATTCTCGTCGAATCTACTGATCACCCTTGATTCCACTACGTACCGCATGCACATCGATTCGTCCAAACCTCTCACAACCCGTCGTACGTCATGATAAATTCTCGGTCCGGGGCAGCAAATTCTTGGGATGCCTTGATGAAGAGAATTTGCGCTCATTACACCTTCGGCTCTTCTGGGAATACCTGGTGCACCAACCAGATGGGAAGTACGCATAGGCCTGGGGCAAGTAGTTCTCCTTTGGTCGGGGTCCTGGGCTTGTACATCGTTCGTCTCAGCTTGTCCTTCAGCTGCTGTTCCAACACTTCCCCCTTCACGACCTACGACGTAATCGTTTCCATTATCATTAGGCGGTACCTCGGCCATTCCTGCAATAACAGCGAATTTCGGAGGGTACATAAGTAATTATACAATATTTATAAATACATGCATGCAAATGCAATGCAAAGGTGGTACATATGCCCGAAATGTAATAATATGATGCTCATGCATGATTAATACAAAAATTACGATGTCGGATATTCCACGTATAATTCAACGTCTACATATAGTAATCTCCATACTTACGTAATAATTACCCACTTATATACTTCACTCAAAAGTATACGTCAAATGCCATAAGTACAAAAATAAATCTTACCGGAGCCATGCAGGATAGTTGTGTGTGCTTGGACCACTTCTTACGACACCAAAAGTTATAGTTTAGGATTTTCAAAAACGACCTAGTTCTCTATAACTCATGGCTCTGATTACCAATCTGTAACACCCCCACAAATGCTATGCGCAGCGGAACTACAACATTGGGTGCTACACAGTATTCATTGCACACAAGATATATCAAACGATGCTAAAAAGACGTCAACTTAAAACTTGAAGTTAAAAATTGTTAGATGATACATGTCCACGGTTTTTCCAACCCCACTTGGTACAACAGAGTTTAGCGTTTTCGGTCCCCATGAATCTCAACCCAAGAATTTCAGTTTACAACAACATAACACTAAGATTAAAAATGTTTAAGTAGAAAAGGGAGGAAAAACAAGCGGACTCCAAGCCATACACACAACATCCATCCCATGCATGCTCCATTCTACACTTCAGCGGTTACCTGAAACACATGCCAAAATTTTGGTCAACGAAAACGTTGAGTGGAATTCATAGGTTTTACAATCAATTTGAACGTATATAAAATAAAAACCATTCGTGATCATTTATAGACTTGTCGATCAAACAATCTATATTCAGGATACTGACAATTGTGTTTAAGCTCATGACACTAATCCGTTAACTCAATCACCCGCGTAATAAATACCGACGTGATTCAGATGAAACCAGTGCCCCTTCTAAAGGCATCAGTTGCAATTATACCTTATCTCTCATACAAGATAATCTACCGCAGAACTTACTCAACGTACAGCTTCTCGGCTAGCATTGGGTCGTTAGCCCCGTAGTACTAAAAATTGTATAAGCGGCTATTTCCCCCTACTCGAGGGCAGGACAATAGTTAATAGTTCATGAAATTAGGGTCTTTTGCAACTTGGTACTCAACACAATTTCTAAGGCAACATTCGGGTCTAACAATCATTCATGATATACGTTCCTTTTAAAAACTAGCATGCATTTCCCTCGCGGGTAAAACAATTTGAAATAAATATAAGCGAGGATATAAATTCACACCTTATATATTAAGTAGTCGGTAGTTCGAGAGATGATCACTGACGACGAAACGGATGCCCGGATAAATCAACACCTATCACAAATAACGCGTAATGAGTAATCTCATTTTAAATACCTTACGGTACTGTATAAAATACATATATACTAGTCACTTAGGACAATTATAACTCACGCCAAAAACAAAACAACAAGCATTACTCATTTTATACCATTCGTTCTTATTATTTACGCTATCCATTTTTATCCATTTCCGCCGGTACTCACCGAAAGTACGGGCTGTTTTACTACACTTAACCATTCTTATAAAATTTGAAAAAATTCTCAAAAATCCTATAAGACCTGTAGATAACATGTTTTTAATCCCAATAAAAGTTTTTACTTTTACGACCCGTTACGCAACGCTTTTCCAAAACTACATTTTACGGGCTGAAATTGTACTTCGACCAACTTTGACCTCTTTGACCCATTTGAAATGCACCTTTGACTTCTTTGACTCCTAAGTCAACTTATAGACTCATTTATACAGGTTTGTGACCAAAATTTGACCCTTTACCATTTACCAATTCATACTTGTGGTCCTCGGGATTTGACTAAAACTATACATAAATTCGGATTATGAAAGTTCTCGTCTCCCGGTACTCGATCTTTAAAACCTCATAACTTTTAGCTTGTTTTGAGTCACGGGCTCTACCTTATACCAAATTAAAGATAAAAAGACCCTCTACAACTACATTTAGTTTTCAAGACCTGTAGGAAAAATAATTTTTATGAAATGACCTCAAAGTTTCTGCCTAAATTTGACTACTCCAAAATCATGCTTAAACTCGATTCCAATCCTACTAATCACCACTAGGCGTCATCCTAAGCTTCCTTAATCACAACCAAACACAAATTTTCAGTCCTAACCCTATTGATCAACCAACCTCATAATCTAAAATCAAAGAAAACAAACATGCAACCACTTAAACCTATCTAAAACATCACTAAACACATTGCCAAACACAAGGATAATACTCAAAATCATCAACCACCATGGCTCCCCAAACACCCCCATGTGCCGTGGGGTTTGGGTGACCAAATCACCACAACCAAATGAATTTTGGGTGGGTTTTATTGGTGATTATACTCACACTAGGCATGAATTTAACATGCATCCACACAATTAGCCTCAAAAACGAATTTGATTGTTCTTGAAAAATTTTGGAAAATTTATTTGAATGCATGTGGGATTTAAGTACATAGAAAGGTGGGGAATGACAAGATTAGATGTGGTCTAACCTTAATTTCAATGAAAATCAAGTGGAAAAATTTTTGATGGTGTTCTTGGTGGTTTTGGGGGTGACCGTCGGCTAGAGGGCAAGAGAGGGAGAGTTTTGATTTTGTTTTTGTGAAATGTTACTATGTGTTTGTGTTTGTGCATTTTTGTGTGATTGGGAGGGACCAAATTGTAAATAAAGGTTTCTTTTGGCCTTAAGTTAAAAACGTCCTCAAAACTTTGCGGGTTCGACTCACTAGTCAATTTTGAAAATTTTACGGGAGTCGGAAATCATCCCGAACACTCCAAAATATTTTTGGGATACTTTAAATGTACTCGGAAGGCTATAAAACTCACCCGACTCAACTTAACACGAACCGTAAATAAAATTCTCGAAAAATTACATTATCGATAAATCGTCAATAATTATGAAAATTGGGCATCCCTCAGGATCGTAATCGTCATCGTCCTTCTTGAATCGTCAATCGTAAAAATTATAACCTCGAACATCGGCTTTAACCAAAATACTTATAAATATAGAAATTAAAATTTATTAAAAATTTCAAAAATTAGCGTAATTTAGGGTAACGTTAATGACCTCGGTTCTAGGGTGTCACAGGCTCAGTGATTAACATTTAGAATTACTATTTTCCCATCTACTAAACGATTTGCTTCAACAAAAGTATTGCGCTAAACTCGTCACCAAGAAGAAGTACGAAGTAAAGCTATCATATCGTTGATTTGTTAATGAGACCAGTAGCCACATAAGAAAATCCTAAACATAATGTACTTCAGATAAGATACCTGCTCTAGAGTCTTTTCATGATATCAACTTTGAGATACACCTTGTGCAAGAAGCTCTTTCACCCTACCACCAGAATAGTACTCATAAAGGCAGCGATGAGCCATCAACCTATTAAAGAGTATTTGTGTTGAGATATCCATATGCTGAACATTGTCCTGCAAGTGACTTATTAACAACAAGTCACGAGACGTAAAAACACTCATCCATTATTACATCATGGTATATTTGATTCACACTACATTAGAGTAATGTTCAACCTGTTTTATTAAAACTGCATCCCGTTTGATTACGGCGCCTTAACCAAATTTAACAACACAGTCCCAAACAACCTTTTTTAACTCTGAAGTGTGAGCATTTTGATAATGAGATTTGGTTTGAACACAAGATCTTAAGCTCTGTTTGTTGCAAGAATCAAGCCTTCAAATGTTGCTTTTCTTAAATTCTTTAAGATTAATATTATTTGTTTTTATTTCTTTTATATGTTATTAATGTTCATATTGTTTTTAAGGCTAAAAAGGTGGTGATACATGTTCTTTCCAAGGTCGCCATGTATATCAGGTAATTATGTTTTTCTTAAAACCCAAATAAATTCTATGAGCTGAAATTTCTACAGAACGATGTTCGTGGATGACATACAGATACAAATGATGATAGCTACTGTCCGGCAAAAATAAATAGAGCTACACCAGCTCCAGGTTCTCCATGTGCGGGTGAAGGTGATTCGCCACCAACTACAGTTCACCAAAAGGTCCAAGAGATACACACCAAGTGACACAGATGACGTTGATGTCCCTATGATTGATGGGGCAGTGTATCTATTACTATGTAATTTAAATTATTTTGGTTATGTTCTTCATTTTTCTTATATAATTTTCATTTTTTAATTACCCTTTGGACATTTCTTTGCCCAACAACCGGGATTCTATTCATTTTAGAGCACATTAATACAACAGGTTTTGTATGTAAAAAGTTAAAGTTCTTTGTCGTATGTCTAATCGAATTAATCCTGGTTAACTATGCGACTCAGTCGTTCTTTGGTGAAACAAATAGTTGTGTCGTTGTAGTATATTAAAAGTGCAAAAACTTAAAGTAAACGACGTTAAAATAAATATAACTCTAATTTAAAATAAATGACGGGAATTTAAAAGCGTGACGAAAAGTAGATATGACAAAATATTAAAATGTAAACTTGAAAATTAAACAAGACAAAATAGAAAACAATCCTACCGTCGGAATACATTCCGATCGGAATACAATCGGAATGTATACTAACCTTCCAATTTGAATGTTGATCGGAATACACTTATCTTTCTGATCGGAATGTTGTCGGAATTCCCAATCAGAATGCTGTCACCAAGGGCCAAATCGGAATAACCAAACAAAAACCCCAGATCGGAATGTATAATCGGAATAAGTAAAAGGAGAGCTGATCGGAATATATAAAAATGATACTAATCGGAATACAAGCAACTCTATGCTATCGGAATATCAAATCCCTTTTCCGATCAAGCAATAGGGACGCTGGTCGGAAAGTAAAACCCTATTCCGATCAGGGATGATCGGAATATCAGTAGGAAAAACGAAAATAAGCTAAACTAATAAGCTACAAACTAAATAAGCACACAACAAAAAACTTAATGAAAACCGTATGAGAAAAAGCTAATAAGCTACAATTTAAAGACTTTTAAAAACACTAAAAGAAAGAGTTAAATGAAAACAACTTTTATATAAAAATAACTTTTATAAAACCTTAAGGAACTTAAAGATAAACACATATAAGCTATAAAAATAAATAATCCAAGATAATCAAAAACATAAAAACATAACCTTTAATCAAATAAGCATAATAATAAACACATAAACATAAAGATCAAGCAAAACAAGAAAGGTAGATGAGAGATTGACAATAAAAAGTAAAGATTGACAAGAATCAAAAGAAAACTTACTTGAAATTAAAGGTATTTAAGGTGCAAGACAATTAAGGTAAATGACATGTAATTAAATGACAAGGAAAATAAAATGGAAGAACTAATTGTCACTATTAGCCAACAAGAGTAAAATGAAATAATCCTAATCTATTTATAGGGGAAGATTAGGAGGTGCTTAGGAAGCTTCCTCCCCTCTTTTATATTTCTTTAATTGCATGTTGAAGTCCTTCCTCTTCTTAATCTTCTTAAATCTTGGACTTTAATGACTTTGTCTCGGGATTTCTTTGAACTCGTCTTGTAATTCTTCAATAAATTAGACTTGAGTTCTTCGGCTTTAAGTAAACTTCCGTCTTTTGACTTTTTTTCGATAAATCTTCAGAATTGGTCTTGGACTTCCGTTCTTTTTGCACTCTTGACATCTTGACTTCGTCTTTCGTCTTTTTCTTCGATAAAAGCCCGTGAATGCCCGTGTTTTCTACACTTTTCACCTTTTCGTCCTAAATCACAACAAAAACACAAACCACGCATAATTCCGACATAAATGACATAAAATATACGCTTTGGCTCGGTTATTATTGTAATTAAGTGGTAAAAAGGATGGGTGTTTACACACCTATCAAATCCCCTACACTTGACTATTGCAATGTCCTCATGCAATGCATTAGTTACAAAGCATATTTACATTTTTCATCATAATCAATCCATGTTGGCCTTTATTAAAGAATAGAAATTTATAAACATTCAAAGGAAAGAAATCAAAAACATACCTTCGGGTTTTGGAAATGTTGTGAATGATCATCATCCTCAAATTTTCACTTTCTCCAAACCAAGCTTAAAAACAAGATCATTGTTATTATAAGTTAGCAAACTAACACGAACTCATGTGGGACAATTACTCACTTAGACTCCCTTATTCCTAGGTGTATCTCTTATATTTTATTGTTGTCTTGAATGATCATGAGGATGCATTGTTTGACTTATTTCGAAAGTTATTTAGGCCGAAAATAAAGTGAACGATTTAATCAATAGTTAGCTAAATGACAAAATCTTTTAAAACTGCTTCTCGGGAGCTCATAAAGTTCATATCTTGGCATAACTCGCTTCGCGATTTGAGACCTTTCTCGGACCGATATTTGGCAGTGACTTTATACTTCAAACTTTGAGAGACGTTCATGAAATTATGGTCTTCTCTTCATAATAGAAATTTCTTCTCTTGAAGTTTTGAGAGATTCTTCATATTTGGACCACGACTTCTTCGTTTTTCTCCAATCCTTATTTTGGACTTTGATATACAACGATCCGCCTCCTTTTTGGACTTGGATCTATTTATCCTCATACCTTGTTAGGGCCTTTTTGGATAGACTTCTCCATGATCTTTACGGGAGTGTTTGCTTTTCGTCGTGTGTCTCAATCCTTCATATTGATCTTTGATAAATGATTCTTCACATCACTTTGGATCTTTAGCAACAAAATGTTGCCCTCATGCCTTGTTAGGGCCTTTTCGGACTCGCCAATCTTTGCATCCCGCTTCAATAAGTTATGCCTTGGCTATGAACTCTAATCATTACTGAGCAACTTTTAAACGATCTTGGGCTAGAAGCTAAGTAACTTTTCAAATCGTACAACCTTATTTATTACAGATAAATTTATTAGCAAGCGATGGGAGAATAGGCTTATAATTAACTCACATAAATTCACGAAAAAATACCAAACTTATAATTGACTCTATCATCTCACGTTCTCCACAGTTTAAAATATCAAGGAATGAGATTCGAGGATTCTTAGCCTATTAAATGAAAGTTTTGGGTTTTCGAGTCGCCTATAGGATCTTACAAATTCTTAGACTCTTTCAAGTTTAGAAATCGCATTTTAAATTCCCTTGATAAACGACTCTCTAGGATCAATTATAGGAACTTGCAAAAAGTTCTTGTTCTTAACCCGTGATAGTTAAGACTTTCGCATTTTATAGCTCGCTATATAAAAGCCTAGCAAAACTTGACTTAAACACGTTAAGGATACTAGCTAGAGTAAACTTAGATAAGTGAACTCGGGTTGAGTCAAAAGATTCACAACGTTTGAAAATTAAAACCACTTTATTAAAAATTTATTCTAGCAAGGAAAGAAAATAATTATACAAAGGGAAAAACTAATAGGCCAAAATAGATCAAAAATTTTGAAAAATGTCGAAAATTGATTTTCCGGTTAAAATAAGGGCAAATACAAGGAAAAAGCCACTTAACTTGGATATAAGTCCCCCCTACATTTAGTATAAACATTGTCCTCAATGTTTAAGCATGTGGGAGTAAACTCACCTACACTTAGGACATATTGCACGTTGTTTAAATCTTGCTAAGGAAAAGACAACTAACGAGATTCCTATTTTAATATTGAGAAATATAAAATAGTGAATCGAAAAGAGTTTAGGATAGAACCGGGAAGAAGGGAACACGGAATCACGGTTCGTCAAAAATCATCAAGAGTGGATCATTGAGCGCTCGAATCCCTGAATAAGAGAAGAGAGTAAATAGCAAACACCAACGGGTCTCCCCTACACTTAGGATAATGAAAGCTAAAAGATAGATACATGGGTTGCCTCCCAAGAAGCGCTTGATTTTTGATTACCGAGTCGTGAGCCTGACTCGACCTTGATTATCATAGGAAGAAGCATGAAACATATCCATCGGGATCAAAGACATAGTTTTCGTCCATCAAATAGCACAAGCTTAAGGCAAACAAGGCAAGCCAAAGAAGAGTAGGCAAGGTTCCCTTAAGCAAAGATGGAGGGCGGTGGAAGCAAGGATGAAGTGGTGCAAGCAGATTTCCATAAGTTCCAAAGATATTTCCTTTTATTTCATCAGGTGGATACTGAGATGGCTGCAGAATATCGATAGGGGGTCGAACACCTTTTCCTTTAAGGGAAAATAGCACTCAGGCTCAGCAGAATGTGAAGAAGATCCGCGAAGAAAATGCACAACCTCGTCCTCAGAAGGTGGACAAAGAGGTGTTAAATCATATGTGCTGCGGATGTTGGTGTCGACCGGTTGCTTCTCCTTTGAAAGAATTTTCTTCAAATCCAAAGTAGGATCAAGACCATAATTATCAAAGTCCAAAGGAGGAGCATCACTCTCATGAGGGAAGTAAGTATTGAGAAAAGTAGAGAAGTCTTCCTCAAAAGAGTAATCATCCAAAGTAGGATTAAGCATGCATGGCGGAGGATCTTCATCATGTGGAGAATCACTCGAAAGAGTATCGGCCTCATCAAAATCATCATAAGTGGGCAGGTCGGGATACTCGGAAGTAAAGTCATCATAATCATCCGAATCTGAGCTAGAATCATCATCATAAGCATCAAAGATCGGTGGAGAATCATAAATGGGTGAAGGTTCCAAATTGGATAGAGAATCATCCACATTATCTTGAAAAAGTGGATTATCAATGCAAGACTCGAATAGAGGATTGTTGTAGATGACAAAATCATCGAGCACATTAATCATATTTGCAGATTCTCGTCTATAGGATTTGCTTGTAAGCTTCCCCATTTTGAACACTTGTGCATCATCCCTGACTCTTAAGATTAACTCACCTTCGGCAACATCAACTAGAGCTCTTCCGGTTCTTAAGAATGGTCGTCCAAGTATTAAAGGAATACGAGGTTCCATTTCATAATCAACAACAATAAAGTAGACCGGAAAAGTAAAGGTGCCAACTTTAATGAACACATCTGCGGCACTACCAACGGGGTAAGCGAGAATGCGATTTGCAAGCTCAAGAGTCATCTTTGTTAGAGTAAGGTCGGGTAATGATAGTGTTTTCCAAACACTTAATGGCATCAAATTTATACTGGCCCCGAGATCAGCTAGGGGAGTAAATTCTTCGGTTTTGTTAAAAATGAAAGGCAACACAAAACGACCGGGATCTCCAAGTTTTTCCGGAAGTTCTTTAAGAATAACTGCAGAACAGTTTTCATTTAAGCGTGTGTTGGTGAGCTCAATCAGCTTCTCCTTCTTGTTAAGCAATTCCTTGAATGCTTTGACAAATTTCGGCATGTGGACTAGTGCTTCAACAAGGCTAATGTTGAAATTCATTTGAGAGATCATCTTCAAATAATTCGACACTTGAGTGTCATTCTTAGTGAGCAAGTTAGGCTTGTCCAAGCGAGAAGGATATGGGATGTTGGGTTTGTAGGTGGAAGGTGTAGTTGGTGAAGGTTGAGATGTTGAAGGGTGAGATGTTGAAGGGTTCTTCTTGGGTACATCGTCATGACGAGGCGGAGACGGTAATGGTGCACTAATACTAGGTGTGGGAGGAGTAGGGATAAATGGTGGTGGAGGAGGTGTAGATGATGGGGTCGGGATAGGTGGTCCTACTATGGTAACTCCACTACGGGTAGTAATAGCACTCACATTCGCTCGCGGATTGGTGACGGTGTTTGAAGGTAGGGAACTCGAGGTAGAGGGTTGAGTGGTGGGCAAGAAACTAGCAAGCATATTCTTCAAATCATTCGTTTGATTGCTGAAGGAGGATTGAATATTATCTCGAAGCTCGGATCTAATGTCATTCCCTTGCTTGGTGATATCTCCTTTCAAATTGATAATTTGGCTCTGTAGATTCTTGATTTGCTCACCTTGGGTTCTCATTAATGCTTCAACATCTTGATTGATGGGTGGGGCTTGTTGAACGGGTGGGTGATAAGGATTAGAAGCTCTTGGTGGGATTTGGTGGCTTCTATTGTAATTGTTGTTGGGATTTTGGTTTTGAGGAGAAAAACAAGGGTGAAGTGGTGCAAGCAGATTTCCATAAGTTCCAAAGATATTTCCTTTTATTTCATCAGGTGGATACTGAGATGGCTGCAGAATATCGATACCGGGGTCGAACACCTTTTCCTTTAAGGGAAAATAGCACTCAGGCTCAGCAGAATGTGAAGATGATCCGCGAAGAAAATGCACAACCTCGTCCTCAGAAGGTGGACAAAGAGGTGTTAAATCATATGTGCTGCGGATGTTGGTGTCGACCGGTTGCTTCTCCTTTGAAAGAGATTTCTTCAAATCCAAAGTAGGATCAAGACCATAATTATCAAAGTCCAAAGGAGGAGCATCACTCTCATGAGGGAAGTAAGTATTGAGAAAAGTAGAGAAGTCTTCCACAAAAGAGTAATCATCCAAATTAGGATTAAGCATGGATGGCGGAGGATCTTCATCATGTGAAGAATCACTCGAAAGAGTATCGGCCTCATCAAAATAATCATAAGTGGGAAGGTCGGGATACTCGGAAGTAAAGTCATCATAATCATCCGAATCTGAGCTAGAATCATCATCATAAGTATCAAAGATCGGTGGAGAATCATAAATGGGTGAAGGTTCCAAATTGGATAGAGAATCATCCACATTATCTTGAAAAAGTGGATTATCAATGCAAGACTCGAATAGAGGATTGTTGTAGATGACAAAATCATCGAGCACATTAATCATATTCGCAGATTCTCGTCCATAGGATTTGCTTGTAAGCTTCCCCATTTTGAACACTTGTGCATCATCCCCGACTCTTAAGATTAACTCACCTTCGGCAACATCAACTAGAGCTCTTCCGGTTCTTAAGAATGGTCGTCAAAGTATTAAAGGAATACGAGGGTCCATTTCATAATCAACAACAACAAAGTCGACCGGAAAAGTAAAGGTGCCAACTTTAATGAACACATCTTCGGCAATACCAACGGGGTAATCGAGAGTGCGATTTGCAAGCTCAAGAGTCATCTTTGTTGGAGTAAGGTCGGGTAATGATAGTGTTTTCCAAACACTTAATGGCATCAAATTATACTGGCCCCGAGATCAGCTAGGGCAGTAAATTCTTCGGTTTTGTTAAAAATGCAAGGCAATACAAAACGACCGGGATCTCCAAATTTTTCCGAAAGTTCTTTAAGAATAACTGCAGAACAGTTTTCATTTAAGCGTGTGTTGGCGAGCTCAATCAGCTTCTCCTTCTTGTTAAGCAATTCCTTGAATGCTTTGACCAATTTTGGCATGTGGACAAGTGCTTCAACAAGGCTAATGTTGAAATTCATTTGAGAGATCATCTTCAAATAATTCGACACTTGAGTGTCATTCTTAGTGAGCAAGTTAGGCTTGTCCAAGCGAGAAGGATATGGGATGTTGGGTTTGTAGGTGGAAGGTGTAGTTTGTGAAGGTTGAGATGTTGAAGGGTTCTTCTTGGGTACATCGTCATGACGAGGCGGAGATGGTAATGGTGCACTAATACTAGGTGTGGGAGGAGTAGGGATAAAGTGGTGGAGGAGGTGTAGATGATGGGGGCGGGATAGGTGGTCCTACTATGGTAACTCCACTACGGGTAGTAATAGCACTCACATTCGCTCGCGGATTGGTAACGGTGTTTGAAGGTAGGGAACTCGAGGTAGAGAGTTGAGTGGTGGGCAAGAAACTAGCAAGCATATTCTTCAAATCATTCGTTTGATTGCTGAAGGAGGATTGAATATTATCTGAAAGCTCGGATCTAATGTCATTTCCTTGCTTGGTGATATCTCCTTTCAAATTGATAATTTGGCTCTGTAGATTCTTGATTTGCTCACCTTGGGTTCTCATTAATGCTTCAACATCTTGATTGATGGGTGGGGCTTGTTGAGCGGGTGGGTGATAAGGATTAGAAGCTCTTGGTGGGATTTGGTTGCTTCTATTGTAATTGTTGTTGGGATTTTGGTTTTGAGGAGAAAAACCGGGTGAAAGATAGTTGTTTGACCGGTAACTCAGCAAATTTCTATCCCCTTGAGGTCGAGCTTGGTAATTTTCCGGTGAAGAATTACCATAAGTTGCATACACATTTTCCGGATTTTTTTGTGTAGAAGGACAATCAGTGTATGAGTATGGATCGCCGCATGTTTCACAAGAAGGTGCTACCGCTTTAACTTGATGTTGTTGGTTTATAGCGAGAAGCAAGATATTTTTGTTCATTTCAGTCATCATGCGGGTGAATTCGGTCATGTCGGGGTTTTCTGAAGTAGAAGAAACATTGACTCTCGGGTTGTTCCTTGAAGAAGCGGAGGAATCCAAGTTTTTATGGTGAGTACTCATGTTCTCAATAAGCTCTCTACACTCCTAGGGTCTCCGTTTCATAAATGTGCCACCGGCGGCTGCATTAATCGTATCACGATCTCGAAAAGTCAAACCGTTGTAGAAAGTGTCAATTAAGGTCACAGGGAGCATGTTGTGGTTTGGACAACGATCAATCAAAACATTATATCTTTCCCAATCATCAAAAAGAGATTCATCGGGTTCTTACATGAAACCGCTGATTTGATTGCGAAGGCTTGTGACCATGGGTGGTGGAAAGTAGCGCGAAAAAAAGCGTTGAGTCATGTCATCCCAAGTATGAATTGAATTCTTCAGGAGATGTTCAAACCATTTCTCGGCGTGGTGTGATAAAGTATGTAGGAAGAGTTGTAGGCGAAGAACATCCATTGTGGCACCGGGCAACATCATGCTTTGAGTGATTGTAATGAACTTGTCGAGGTGTTTGTTGGCATCATCATCAAGCATTCCGGCGAATGGATTAGTTTGCACTTGCTGAATCATGTGGTGCTTCAACGAAAACTCCGGAGCCGTGATTTGCATCGGCGCAATCGGTCCTCCTCGTCCAATCATGGTGGGTTGACAAAGCTCCTCCATTGTCCGAAGATCGGGCGGTGGATGAACATTGTTTTTGTTATTGAGGTGCGGTGGATTATTATAGTTGTTAACACCTGCCATGTCACACCCCAGCATGACGGAATATGGGGCGCGACATATGGATATGATCACAACATGGCGTGTCTATAGAGATAACTAAATGAAATAAGAAATGTCATAAATGGCGACACAAATGTCATGACAATATCTCAACATGCAGGAGTCTAGGTAAATAGGTAATAGTACTACCATTTACCCGAGACAAACAAATAACACAAACATATCAAACATATAGGTGCCAACTTGCATCACTTATCAAAAAAAACATAATGGTAAACTAAGAAGGAAACGGGGATATCCTTCTATATGCATTCCTACGCTCTCCAAATCCTAGCCACATAAGTTCTCACGCTTAACCACGTTATCACCTGAAAGAGACACTAAAACACGTCAACATAATGTTGGTGAGAGTCATAGGTTTAGACTCTAACGCTAAATCAGTTATAAGTTGTGAATAACAACCATCAACACAATAACATATGGACAATGTTCTACAAGTATGCATTAACAACTAGCATTCAAGATTAATCAATCATCACAATTCCAAGGCATCACGCCTTACCAACAACCACAATTACCAAGGCATCACGCCTTACCAACAACCATAATTTCCAAGGCATCACGCCTTATCAACAACCATAATTTCCAAATCATACACGAACAAGAATCACATAGCAGTTAATCACATAATGTACACACAAGTCCATCTCAAACCTTAAAAAAACATTCACAGCATCAATTTATAAACAACATAACACAGTGTCTCTTCCATCCCATCTGGAAGTCAAAATGAATAGTAAACATGGGACTATGAAACTCACCTGATTGCTTCTCCAAAAGTCCTCGCAGTAGCAACAAGCTAACAAACCAAAAACACGCAATCAATACATGAACCAATCACTAAGATGGCTCATCAACCTATGATGGACATCTAACCTCCTTCTATATAAATACCTCATTTAAATGCTCTAAGCATCTCATTACACCCATCTATAAAGCCCTTAACTCATTTTACTACATAACCCGTCCCGTTAACATTTTACCCAAAACAGTCCCAGTTTTAGGTCTCCAAACTATAAGCCAAACGCCCACTTAAACATACCCATGATCTCTGTAAAGGGGATATTTATGCCCTTACATATGTCTTCTAACACCTCCCACTTGCCCCAACCTTAAAGCTACTGCTAAGGCCCCGATATATATATATATACTTTTGTCATTCCAGTTTTACTGATTTTAAACATACAAAAAGTTTGTTACAATTAGGGGCTCTTACCATAAACCACAACCTTAGCCCAAGTGCAGATACTTACTACAATATATAAACCATCTCTCATGTTCGTTAGAAGATTCCAATGCAACCCTAAGTACCCTAAACAACCCAAAACTTAAAAAGAAAACAGGCTGAATTCAAAGCTGTATTCACCTCCGACTGTTGTAACCTGTTTTTGACCTACTTCCCGACCTCCAATTTAGTTCTCGTTTCTTGCATTAGAAAGCCACTTCAATTAACTTTTCAGGGATACTTGGATCGTAAAATAAGAGTTGGTAGAACTCCCAATATGATCAAAACAATTGACTCAAAATTCTGCCCAGTTTTTAAAAACGGGTTTAAAAAAATCAACCTCATTAATTAACCCTAATCCCTCTAATTACAAGCCCTAATTTATGTAATCATCATATTATGATTAATACAACATTAATTTACTGTTTTTATATAAAACCCTAACCTAAATCCATCATAGATGATTAAGAAAACATAAATAAACAATTTAATTAAAAGGTTTAAGAAGGTTTTACCTTTAATTCAATGGAAGATGTAAAAAACCCAATTTTTACAAAGAACCCTAATTCCCCTCTTCTTTTAGTCGACTATAACTCCAGGGAAAGAAAAAGAATGCGTCTGATTTAGTGTTGGGGGTTCCTTATATAGCCAAAACAATCCTTGTCCAACCCAATTACCACTTACCATAAATCTTTTCCGGTTTTTTCTCTTCTAAACCGACCTATACCCCATAAATTTATTTTTCTCTTTATTTTATTATTAATAAATATCTTATTAATATTACCTTAATTTTACTTAATTTATTTCAGCTCCTAAAGCCTCCAAAACCTCTAAACCAGGGTTGTCACATGCCATAACTAAATCTTCTCGAGTCTCGGGCTCTTGATAATTAGAAGATCTAGTACGCATACAACTACAAGGGCGAAAGAAAACAATACCAAACACAAAGACAATATATATACACAATAAAAATAAAATCTTTTGGATTTTTGAAATTTTTAATTTTTATGGATTTTTTAACAATTTTTTAATTTTTATGGTTTTTGAAAAAAAATTTAAGCAAGAAAAACAACGCTCACAAGTGAACGGATCCCAAAAAGCAACGCGTCTCTCATAGAAAACCGTTTATCTTTACGAAAAGAGCCGGCAGCGGCGCCATTTAATACAAGAGGTTTTGTATGTAAAAAGTTAAAGTTCTTTGTCGTGTGTCTAATCGAATTGATCCTGGTTAACTATGCGACTCAGTCGTTCTTTGGTGAAACAAATAGTTGTGTCGTTGTAGTATATTAAAAGTGCAAAAACTTAAAGTAAATGACGTTAAAATAAATCTAACTCTAATTTAAAATAAATGACGGGAATTTAAAAGCGTGACGAAAAGTAGATATGACAAAATATTAAAATGTAAACTTGAAAATTAAACAAGACAAAATAGAAAACAATCCTATCGTCGGAATACATTCCGATCGGAATACAATCGGAACGTATACTAACTTTCCAATCGGAATGTTGATCGGAATACACTTACCTTTCTGATCGGAATGTTGTCGGAATTCCCAATCGGAATGCTGTCACCAAGGGCCAAATCGGAATAACCAAACAAAAACCCTAGATCGGAATGTATAATCGGAATAAGTAAAAGGAGAGCTGACTGGAATAAATAAAAATGATACTAATCGGAATACAAGCAACTCTATGCTATCGGGATATCAAAGCCCTTTTCCGACCAAGCAATAGGGACGCTGGTCGGAAAGTAAAACCCTATTCCGATCAGGGTTGATCGGAATATCAGTAGGGAAAACGAAAATAAGCTAAACTAATAAGCTACGAACTAAATAAGCACACAACGAAAAACTTAATGAAAACCGTATAAGAAAAAGCTAATAAGCTACAATTTAAAGACTTTTTAAAACACTAAAAGAAAGAGTTAAATGGAAACAACTTTTATATAAAAATAACTTTTATAAAACCTTAAGAAACTTAAAGATAAACACAAATAAGCTATTAAAATCAATAATCCAAGATAATCAAAAACATAAAAACATAACCTTTAATCAAATAAGAATAATAATAAACACATAAACATAAAGATCAAGCAAATCAAGAAAGGTAGATGAGAGATTGACAATAAAAAGTAAAGATTGACAAGAATTAAAAGAAAACTTACTTGAAATTAAAGGTATTTAAGGTGCAAGACAATTAAGGTAAATGACATGTAATTCAAGAAGTTTTGTATGTAAAAAGTTAAAGTTCTTTGTCGTATGTCTAATCGAATTGATCCTGGTTAACTATGCGACTCAGTCGTTCTTTGGTGAAACAAATAGTTGTGTCGTTGTAGTATATTAAAAGTGCAAAAACTTAAAGTAAATGACGTTAAAATAAATCTAACTCTAATTTAAAATAAATGACGGGAATTTAAAAGCGTGACGAAAAGTAGATATGACAAAATATTAAAATGTAACTTGAAAATTAAACAAGACAAAATAGAAAACAATCCTACCGTCGGAATACATTCCGATCGGAATACAATCGGAATGTATACTAACCTTCCAATCGGAATGTTGATCGGAATACACTTACCTTTCTGATCGGAATGTTGTCGGAATTCCCAATCGGAATGCTGTCACCAAGGGCCAAATCGGAATAACCAAACAAAAACCCCAGATCGGAATGTATAATCGGAATAAGTAGAAGGAGAGCTGATCGGAATATATAAAAATGATGCTAATCGGAATACAAGCAACTCTATGCTATCGGAATATCAAAGCCCTTTTCCGACCAAGCAATAGGGACGCTGGTCGGAAAGTAAGACCCTATTCCGATCAGGGATGATCGGAATATCAGTAGGGAAAATGAAAATAAGCTAAACTAATAAGCTACGAACTAAATAAGCACACAACGAAAAACTTAATGAAAACCGTATAAGAAAAAGCTAATAAGCTACAATTTAAAGACTTTTAAAAACACTAAAAGAAAGAGTTAAATGAAAACAACTTTTATATAAAAGAAACTTTTATAAAACCTTAAGGAACTTAAAGATAAACACAAATAAGCTATAAAAATCAATAATAAAAAACATAAAAACATAACCTTTAATCAAATAAGCATAATAATAAACAGATAAACATAAAGATCAAGCAAAACAAGAAAGGTAGATGAGAGATTGACAATAAAAAGTAAAGATTGACAAGAATTAAAAGAAAACTTACTTGAAATTAAAGGTATTTAAGGTGCAAGACAATTAAGGTAAATGACATGTAATTAAATGACAAGGAAATAAAATGGAAGAACTAATTGTCACTATTAGCCAACAAGAGTAAAATGAAATAATCCTAATCTATTTAGAGGGGAAGATTAGGAGGTGCTTAGGAAGCTTCCTCCCCTCTTTCATATTTCTTTAATTGCATGCTTAAGTCCTTCCTCTTCTTAATCTTCTTAAATCTTGGACTTTAATGACTTTGTCTCGGGATTTCTTTGAACTCGTCTTGTAATTCTTCAATAAATTAGACTTGAGTTCTTCGGCTTTAAGTAAACTTCCGTCTTTTGACTTTTTCTTCGATAAATCTTCAGAATTGGTCTTGGATTTCCGTTCTTTTTGCACTCTTGACATCTTGACTTCGTCTTTCGTCTTTTCTTCGATAAAAGCCCGTGAATGCCCGTGTTTTCTCCACTTTTCACCTTTTCCCTTTTCGTCCTAAATCACAACAAAAACACAAACCACGCATAATTCTGACATAAATGACATAAAATATACGTTTTGGCTCGGTTATTATTGTAATTAAGTGGTAAAAAGGATGGGTGTTTACACACCTATCACACATCATCAGGGATTTTGTTCTCTAATGGTTTATCCAGAAACTAACCCTAAACCCATACCTGAATATAAAAAGTGTGAAATCTATAATTAGCGTGTTTGTGAAATCCATTAGATGGTCACACACCTGGTGGTAATAATTATTTTCGTTATTCAGTTATGCTTTATACTTATAACTTTTTTGGATTGGCGATTGATATTGATGCTTGCTTTGTAACTTGCCGATAGCTAATGTATATAGATAAGTGTCAATCTACAGGTTTTAGAATTCTGGCTGCTTAATTGCTGCAACAAGAGCATCTGGCACACATTGATCATCCATTTCGATATTTGGTGAACCCCTGCACACACTGACCATTAGAGGTCAGTTAACAAATTTATGATTATGTGGTAGCTGATAAGTATTATGAGTCGTGCATATGATAATGACGCTATCAATAGTCTTGTGTTGTAACAAGATCATATTTAGTTTCTTATGCATTAAGAGGTATTAATGAACAAGATATTATGTAGCAGATGATGTCTTAAGTATCTTGAATACTAGAGTTATATTCTAAATCCACTTTGAATTTTCATTTAGAGAATCATCTCTTTATAAGATTATGTTTTAATGCCGCATCAAACAAGACAAATAGTCATCATCGTCTTTTTCGGCTACATGTTGAGCAAGTTCTTGCTCCTGTTGTTCTCTCTGTCTCCTCTTCTTGGCACTTTCTTTCTCCTTGTGCGAGTTGGTAGAAACTGAAGTGCACGAACCGCCTTATTATGCATATTCAGACAGAAATCAATTCTAGAGTTCAAAGCCATTCAAGGTTCGTTTGTTCAATAAATGTCACCTGTTTCCTTTGATAACATCCATCCATTTGCATGATATACTGTGGAATCAATGGCACCATCACGGATGGCTTTGGATATGATGCTTTCTGCATCATAAACAAGGTTAGGGGAGTCCGATATGAGCTTTGTTGCCACGTCAGTGAGTGAAATACGCGAGTAGGAGATCTTGATGTTACAGAGACCAGTTCTTATCACGTTGTGGTGAAGTCTCACGATTAAACTGTTGGTTCGGTAGGTGCTGAAAGTGGACAAGAATTTTTCTGCAGTGGTCTTAAACAGCTCCAGATCTACGATTCTAACAGCCTGAAAACGCAAGAGAATTCATTCTTTGATCATTTCTTGAGATGCGACACCCACCAAGGTTCTAAACAAGAAACCTTCTCGAGATTTGATTCCATGAGCAGCACGGCACAAGACCGTAGTTTCACAAGGTTTGATTCAATAAATAGCAATGCGGGTTTTGACCATGGTCATACATACTCATTTGATGACTCCTATACTGGAGCTGGAGCCAGAGTCGGAGCTCGGTTCAGGGAACGTTAAGTTCTTGTAATAAATTTGTGTTAGTTGCAATACATGTATCCTTTCTATGCGTGTATATGCTTTCTTATGAACTCTACAAACAATCATCAATACTAAAAGGCTAGATGTTTTTGTCAATTCAGTGAATTTTATTTATTAGGGGCGTTGTCTATGTATATATATTTTTCTTATCGTTGTAATAATATATGATTACATTCAGTTATTACGAAGCATACATTCCTATTAAAAAAAAAGTAAAACAAATTTTAGAGTGTTCTTTATCACCGCATACATTATCAAATATAACATTTATAAAATATAAACACTTAAATTAAACAATAAAAAAATACAGTTAAAAACTATATCGATTACAACCATTATAAATTCATTATTGATTCAAAAAAATCGCTTATCTTAGCCTCTATAAAATTCATACTAAACTTAAACTATGCTATATTTATAAAAAGTCTCAATAAAATATTAATAATGAAAAGGAAACAAAAATAAAGAGTGAAGACTTATTAAAAAATCTACTTTTTTAAAATTAGATTATTCGGACTTTTTAAATTTTCTTTTGAATTCAGATTGAATTTTAAATTTTTTAAAATATATATTTTTAACATAAATTTAAGAATCGTATTATATTATAGCAATATAACACGTTACAGTTTGATCACCGGATCAACCCGGTCAAGTCACCGTGTAACGGGATCGATACTCGGGTCAACCCGATCGAGTCATCAGGTCATGGGTTCATCGTTAACGGTTCGTTCAGATAAAAAAAGACAACCCCACATATTGTCCACAAATAAACGTTACTTAAGCATAACATATAACCAAAAAAATAATAAAGGTTAAATTACAAATTCAATAAACTAAAAACGCACGGACCATGAACCCTTCGAAACAAGAAAAAAAAGTGACCCCGCCCGTTGGGCGGGTTACGACGCTAGTATATATATATATATATATATATATATATATATATATATATATATATATATATATATATATATATATATATATATATATATATATATATATATATATATATATATATATATATATATATATATATATATATATATATATATGAATGAGATCGAGAGAAAACCTAATCTCGATGGAAAACTTAGAAAACTAAACTGATGCACTAAAAAAAATGGATGCACAAAAATTTTGTTTCGTCCGTTTAGGGCATTTCATTTAGGGCATCTGTTTGATATTTTAGTGCATCTGTGTTAGTTTTTAGGTTTTCTACCGAGATGAG